>JAJOZX010005137.1:192500-354516 GCA_023014485.1 Bathynomus jamesi
TCTCTCTCTCTCTGTATTAACACCCAAATAAAAAGGGAATAAACTACTCGACAGTTTATTCTATTTACACCGGAAAATGTATAAAATATCAGTGAATCCGTGCATATAACCTATAAGTGAAATTTAGTAAAATTAAGAAAGTGCAATACAGTTTACATAAATTATCACCAGTTTAACGTATATATTTAAACCGTAATACGGTTGGCATTCGAGAAATTTTGAAACAAGGCAGGAAAAAGGTTATAAAACGCAAAGGTCAGAAAACCCTCGTGACCATCGAAAGGAAAGAAAGGAGAAAGGAAAAAAATAAATAAATAATTTGTGGGTTATTTCTCTTTACGCTAATTAATGAATAGCATGACCATCATCAGACCATGGGTCCAAATTCTCACAATCTGCAATTTGTGTAATCTGGAAACAACTGAAAATGCGGCAATAAGATCCGATTTCTGTCAAAACTGCACGACTTTGCTTGCATGAATTGGGATGATAGGAAAATATTTCTTGTTTCGAACGTGAAACAGATCGTGGGAATCAAATTTGTGTGACGCATGTACACAGACTGTAAACTCCTTCGCGGTATTTAAAGAAATGGAGAAAACAAACTCGAGTGTTACAAAAAAGGGTAAATAATGGGGAAAGAAGAGTCCGGAAATGTCCCAATGAAAATTTGGGTGGATGAGAGAGAGAGGGGTAAAATAACGAATAACAACATAAACAATACAATACGGAATGATGACACAGATGAAAGAAAAGAGATAAGTAAAAGTTGCGAGGTAGTAAAACTGTCTAACAAGCGAAATGATAAAAAGATAACTAAAAACGTGGGAAATAAACAGCCAAAGAAAAATAATGATAATACCAAAATTAAGAACATTGAAAATAATAAGATAAGTAGTAGAAGAGGAGAAAAAAACCGTATGTAAATACTACGCAAAAGGGAACTGCAGAATCAGGGTGGGCAATGCATCTATGCATATCCCACATTATGTAACACACATTACGCAAGTGGATATTGCAAATTTGAAAAGAAGTCCAAGTTCCACCATCTTACTGTCTGCAACACCTATGCAAGATATGGGAGGTGCAAATACAAACAAAAATGCCGTTACCACCACCACCCTCAAAGGAACGTACCGGGTGAACAGGAAAAACGAACATCAAAGAAGGGTACCAATTTTTTAGACGTAGCCAACACATTTCAACTGCTAAATACTATCCAGCAAATACAAAGTCAGCTGACAAATATATGAATCCGAGAGCCGAACAAAAGGCAGGCACAAAGAGACTTCATGCGTTATCGGGACAACAGGTACCGACAAAGATAAAAAGAGGCAAATTCTCAGACGACCAGAAGGCAACGAAACCGGTACCACCATTGGAAAATGAATCGGAACCACCTGTATGCGAAAACGACAGAGAAAAAATAAAAATAATCCTAGCCAACATTCAGGGCCTTAAAGTCATTCCACGGACAAAGTTTTATACCTGAAGGGACTCGTGCAAGAAGCCGGAGCAGACTTTGCAGGCCTCACGGAAACTCGTCTAAAGGATTGCCAGGCGAACTGTGTTGACAAAAGAGAAATACAAATTGACAACTATAACACACTCCGAGCGGACAGAACAGTGAGACGTAAAGGAGGATGTGCTATTTACACACGCGAAAGGCATATGGCAGAAATGACTATAAGTACCTCAAACAGCTACATAGAATGTGTAGTAGCAAAAGCTGAAAAATTAAATATGGTACTAATTGTAATGTACAGACCCCGAAACACGTCAACCTCAAAATTTTCAGATTCCATTACAGAGGTAAGAAACTGGGTAAAAGATCTACACTCTTCAACCCCAAATATTTTTCTCTGTGGTGATTTTAATTTCCCATTCATGAAATATAAAAGGATAGGAAAAAATATATGTATACACCAGGACAAGGGGGGCACACGGGAAGACCAGGAGCAGGTAAAAATGCTACTAGCTCTAGCTGATGAATTTATGTTAACGCAAGAAATAACAGAAAACACAAGAAAAACAAATGCCTTGATTTCGTATTCACAAACAACAGCAACCTAATTGATAATGCTGTAGAAATATCCCCAACTATAATATCGAACCATAACATTATTGAAATAACCACCAATATAAAGGCAACAGGAAAGGAAAAAACACGAACAACAGAAAGCAGCAAATTCGAAATTTTTAATTTTCACTATAAACTGGGAAGATGTTGCATCCAGCATGGAAGTAATAGATTGGAAAACCATTTTCGAGGTCAAGACAACGGAAGAGATGCCAATGACTTTAGAGAGGTCATTGTTCCGAAAGAAAATAAGAGTGACTGCAAAATTAAGTAACTGTAAAGAAAACAACATCAGAAAAACATTAAATGATAAACTGCAGAGTATCGATGACGTCATACAGGAACTAAATGAGAAGCATACAGAAAAAGACGACGACGACGCTATAAAAGCGATGAAGGTTAACTCAAAGTACTTCTATAATTTGGCAAAAAGGAAGTTAAAAAACCATGCGACTGTTGGACCTCTGAAAATGAGAACAGTGCTTTATCTGATGATCTAACAGAAGTACCCGAAATATTAAGAGCTCAGTACGAATCATCTTTCAGTGTCCCAAAAACTGACAAACTGATATGCGATAGAAAAGCGTTCTTTGAAGAACTACAAGGGGAAAGTGTAACGGACTTCGACTTCACGACAGATATTATTACACAAGTTATAGGGAAACTAAAAGCACACACAGCGGCATAAATGGAATGCCACACTGATCAAAAACTGCAATAATGCAATCGCTGAGCCCCTATATTGGATATGGAGACGATCACTAGACACGGAAGAAATACCGGGCATCCTGAGCGCGAACATAGTCCCAATATATAGAGGAGGAGATCGATCCGAGTCCAAAAACTATAGGCCAGTGTCGCTTACATCTCATCTCGCTAAAATATTTGAAAGAATAGTTAGACAGAAAATCTATGACTTTTTGGAAACTCAGAAAAAAATTCAATGATAACCAACATGGGTTTCGGTCAGGCAGATCATGCCTATCACAACTAATGGAACACTACAACCATTATTGATGCACTGGAAAGTAATGAAAACTATGATGTAATTAATATACACAGACTTTGCCAAAGCGTTCGACAAGTGTGACCATGGAATCATAATAAGTAAACTGAAATATATGGGAATAACAGGAAAAGTAGGGAAATGAATATATAATTTCCTTAGTGAGCGGCGGAAAGTCGTTACAGTACAAGGAGTATCCTTCATCGGAATCAGAGGTCCTCAGCTCAGCACCACAAGGAACAGTAATAGCTCAACTACTCTTCATAATCATGCTAACTGACATAGATGAGGACGTTACCAGAGACAGCACAGTAACATTCTTTGCGGATGACACAAAGATCAGTAGAAAAATAAGAAACCCAGAAGATGTAGGATCTCTACAAACCGACATGAACAGAATCTACAAGTGGACGGAAGACAACAATATGAAGTTTAACACTGAGAAATTTCAGCTGTTACGGTAGGGAAAGAGAGAAGATCTAAAAACCATGGAATATTATACCGCAAATGGACAGGAAATTCAGAGAAATTTTAGAGCAAAAGATTTAGGGGTTGTAATGACTGATGATGCGAAATTCGAAACGCAAAATAAGATAGCAGTAAACAAAGCAGAGAGAATAACTGGGCAGATACTGAGAACCTCTAAACGAAGGGATAGGAATATAATGATTCCTCCACTGAAAACATTGAGCATACTCAAATTGGAATACTGCTCGGGCCTAACATCCCCATATAAAAAAGAAGACATCAGACAGCTAGAAGGGATTCAGAGAAGCTTCACAGCCAAGATCAAGGGTGCAAAGAACTAAATTACTGGGAAAGGTTACGCGAACTAAACCTATATTCACTGAAAAGGAGAAGAAAGAGATACACCATTATTTACACTTGGAAAATAATGAAGAAACTAGTCCCTAATCTTACTCTGAAACCTGTAACTCCCCAAACAACAGTGAAAAGTGGGAAAGGAAGACTGTGTCGTGTTCCCAAATTAAAGGCGAGACAGGGAACATCCTTAACCCTGAAAGAAAATAATTTTGTTGTGAGGACCAAAACTGCTTAATCAGCTTCCCAAAGACCTAAGGAACACAAATGGTGTTGCAGTGGACATCTTCAAAAGATTAGATGCCTGGCTCAGAACAATCCCCGATGAGCCGGGCGTACCTGGCTATGTGAATTGGAGAGTACAAGAAACAAACTCACTACTTCACCAGGCCAACTAGAGAGGAAGGGCGACAAGCTTGACCTTCGTGAAATGAGGAGTCATCGCCGGAACCCTTGAAAAGTATATATATATATATACACACACACACACACATATATATATATATATATATATATATATATATATATATACACACAGGGTGTTTCATAACATGTGGGACGCAGTTTCAGGATGGATTCAGGACCTGAAAACAATGAAAAAAGTTTATATAAACATGTCCGAAATCGCTTTGTTTCCGAGTTACAGCCCGTTTTGTGTTCCAGCAATTCTTTCCGCAAACTGCTTACAAACACTGCTTGCCAAAAATGTTTGTGAGTGTGTATGAGACTTATTTCATGTATGGCCTTGTCGATTGTAATGTTTCGTACACTCTATGACATGTTTCAATAAGGTTGAGTGTAGAGCCATCAGTCAGTCAGAGGTGCATCGCGGTGTTTCACTGTTCGTATTCGTAACTTCTTACCGTGAATAAGTGCAGTCCAGTGAAAAAAAACAACTTAAAAGTGATAGTGTGCATTTGAAGTGAGAATGGAGGCTTATTCAAACAGAGAAATGGCAGACATGCATCTCATGTATGGACTTGCCGAGTGTAATGCGGCCGCACCAAGACGTCTGTACGCGGAAAGGTTTCCGAATCGCCGTCTGCCAGATAAGAAGACCTTTCAGAGAATAGACGAGCGTCTTGGTGATACAGGATCATTCAACAAGCGAGTTTCAGATGGTGGTAGACCAATCAGCGCCAGAACTGTTGAGTTGGAGAAGCGGGTCCTGAATCACATGGAGGAACATCCTGGTGTCAGCACCCAAAGGATAGCACCAGCAGCAGCAGAGGGTGTAAGATACACAACTGTGTGGAGAATTTTACGGGAACAGCAGCTTTACCCATATCACATTCAGAGAGTACAAGGCCTTACTGAAGCTGATTTCCCACCACGAAAGGCTTTTTGTACTTGGTTCCTTCAACAGTGTGCTTGCAATCCTCTTTTTCTATCCTCCGTGTTGTTTTCTGATGAGGCTGCCTTCACAAGAAATGGCGTGATCAATTTTCACAACACTCATCACTGGACCGAAGAGAATACCATCATCCAGTCAAGGCACCAACAATAATTTAGTATCAATGTATGGGCAGGACTTATTGCCGACAACTTAATCGGTCCATTTGTTTTGCCTGGAGGATTAACAGGATAATCCTTTCCCAATTTTTTAAGGAATGATTTAAGCGATTTACTAGGTGAAGTTCCTCTTGGTGTCCGACGTCGTATGTGGTTTATGCATGACGGCGCTCCGCCTCATTTTAGTAGAGTAGCAAGAGAGTATTTGGATGACCATTTCCCTGATAAATGGATAGGCCGTGGAGGACCCATTACGTAGCCTGCTCGCTCCCCAGACCTGAATCCACTCGATTTTTACCTGTGGGGTAATCTGAAATCTATCGTTTACGTGACACCCATTGACAACATTGAAATGCTTCGCCAACGTGTAGAAGAACAAGGATGCCAGAAAATCCGAGCAATACCTGGAATGTTTGAACGCGTCAGGCAGTCTATGACGAGATGTGTTCAGGCGTGTATTCAAGAGCAAGGCGGTCATTTTGAACACTTACTTTAAAGGTAAGGTGGATACTTGCTGGAACACACAACGGGCTGTAACTCGCCAACAAAACGATTTCGGGCATATGTTTATATAAACTTTTTCATTGTTTTCAGGTCCTGAATCCATCCTGAAAGTGCGTCACAGATGTTATTAAACACCATATTATATATATATATATATATATATATATATATATATATATATATATATATATATATATAATGTCTAACGTTTTACCCGTTTGGCCTATATATACTGAGTTACATGGTGTACATCTGATCGAATACACACAACCAACCGCATTATCCGGGCTATTCTTTATTAGGCGTGATTTAACAGTATTATTATACTTAAAGACTACATTGATACCAATTGTTTTAAGTAAAGTCGGAAGATATTGAAAATTAACATGGTAAGGTAGGGTAAGGATATTTTTACGCTCAAATTCCTTTACAATTACACTATTATAATATCCAAGGAAAATGGGTAAAACGTTAGACATTAGGGTAAAACAGCATAAATAATTAAATATGCCTGTAGAACAGCAAATAATTCTAATGCATTGTTTAACCATATGTATAGATGTAATCATGTAGTATCAAGTTGGATAGTTCTAAAGCGCTCGTTAAAAAGACAGATATAATTGAAAGGAATATTCTAGAATGTACATTTATCCATTTTAAAAATAATTTCAATAACAGTGCGGGAATGTATAAAATTGACAATATCTTGTTAAAATACCTTTTGACTCTAATTAACTCTTGTTAATCATGTGCTAATCTTTTTATTTTTCTGTCCCGCTGTACAAAGGTACTGTATATACTGTATTTTTGTCATCTCGCCTTCTCCATTCATTCCCTGACGAGGTGTACTTCTGAATACACGAAAGACCTTGGAATCATTTTTCTTTTTCCTTGTGGGTTTGCATTATATATATATAATTGGCTATTGATTGATGGCTAGGGCGGAGTGAAAAACTCATTTTTCGAATTTTCAAATTGGCTAGTGTGGAAAATGTGTGGAGTAGTGAGGAAATAAGCTGGTATAAATTTAAAATCATAACATTAATATCTTCAGGTGCCACAATGACCTTCAATATTGAAAAAAATTGAAAAAAGCAGATTTTAACCAATAATTACAGAAGAGTCCACGATGCACAATAGACAAGAATTTATTCACACTTGTATAAAAATAGCTCAGTCAACCTTTAAAAAAAGTTTCTATTCTCTAAAAACAGTTTTCTATAGTCAGCTCACTCAGCTGTCACGTGAGTACCTCGGTTCAGTGTAGCTGTCGCTCTCGTAGCAGGTGGGTGTTCTGTTGTTGGCGTTACTCAGATAGTCTAAACTATATTTCTTATATATTTTGCATTTCTGTATTGTGTTGCCCTAAGTTTGCCATGTACTATTAACTGAAATTAACGTATAATTGATATTAGCTCTTTCTTTTTCAGATTTGTATACTTTCAAAATGTCTCGAGTTTGTGCAAAATCAACCAGGGCCTCAACTGAGTGCCCCATGTTTGGTATGGGGGAAGATTTGTGGCACAGGAATCTTCCTACATACGAAGGAGTTTTTAAATATTACTTGTTTGTAAGAAACGATTTGAAACAGAATACTAATAAAGATCCTTCAATATCTCAAATATTAGAACAAGTTGTTGATAAATTGAAAACAATTTGGGAAAGTGCTTCCATCCCAATTCTGTCAGACAGGCGAATTGAAACAATGTTCAGAAGCTACCACGAAAAGTATCGTGTCATTATGAAGCCATACCAAAGTAGAAAAAATTCTGAAGCTTACAAAGCAAAGATTGATATGTTCAAAAAAGAAGCACACACGAAACTTTTTGACATTGCAGCGTGCAAGTGCAAAGTACTAACACAATGTTCTTGTCCCAAAGAAAAAACGGTTCCACAGGAAGAAGTGACGTTCCTCTTAGATCAAAGGAGTGAAAGAAAACTGTTTATTGATAGAGTAGATATTACACTCTCAAAGAAAAAAGCATCTACGTTGCTAAGAAAGCAAAAAGAAGCTGTGAGGCTCACCAAAGAATCTTCACAGGAGAAATTGCAGGGTACAAATGTTGAATTATCATCATCGACATCAAATAGTGAGTGAATCTGGCGAAATATCAGACGATACATTTCCCGAGCCAGTTAGCTCAAAGAGAAAAGCTCGAACAACCTGAAGAACAATTATTCAAGAAAAGGAAAACTACAAATCTACCTTCAGTGGCTACTGCTTGTGACAGGACTGCAGTTTCAGATCGAGCTGCAGCATTCATTGTTAGTGCAGTATTGCAAGATATTGGAGAAGTTTCTATTGACAATACATCTGAAGTAGTGGATAGGAGTAAAATCAGAAGAGAAAGACAAAAGAAGAGATCAGAAATTATGAAAGATCAAAATCAGGTCCCAATCAGAGGAATCTATTTTGATGGTCGAAAAGATTCTACACTCTTCCAAGAAAAAAAAGGGTCCAAAGTATATCAGAAGAAGGTAACAGAAGAACATATCACTTTAGTGAGAGAACCTGGTTCAGATTATTTGGGCCATTATTCTGTGAATTCTGGATCAGCTGAAGAAATATGTAAAGGAATGTTTGAGTATATTGGAAATAATGACATGAACCTGGAAAACCTTGTTGCCATTGGATGCGATGGTGCAGCAGTCAACACTGGAGAAAAGGGAGGCATTATAAGGCTTATAGAATTGAAGCTGAAGAAGCCAGTTCAACATTTAGTGTGCCAGCTCCATGCCAATGAATTGCCATTACGCCATTTAGTTGCAAAGCTGGATGGAAAAACATCTGGCCCCCGCGGATTCACCGGTCCTATTGGCAGGGAATTAGAGAACTGTGAGAGTCTTCCTATTGTCGAGTTTGAAAGGATTGATGCTGAGGAACCAACTGTAGACTGTGAAGATCTTAGCACCGACCAAAAATATCTAATTGATATTCATCAGGCCATAACAAAGGGATATTGCTCTCCAGATCTTGCTCATCGTAGTCCAGGCAAAATGGCACATTCACGATGGCTGACTACAGCAAATCGTTTGCTTCGTCTATACGTTTCAACTGTAAGTCCATCTGAGAACCTCATGAACATTGCTTCTTTTATAATGAAGGTCTACATCCCAATGTGGTTTTCTATTAAGCAAAGTACGTCTTTTGTCAATGGCTCAAAACATGTTTTCAAAACTATTGAACTAACAAGAACACTGAATGACGAAGTAAAGGATATTGTAAACCCTGTCATACAAAGAAATGCATTTTTTGCAAATCCAGAAAATATTCTAGCATCAATGATTCATGATGACCGCAGCGCCATAAGAGAATTAGCGTGGAGGCGAATAAAGAAAGCAAGGCAAACAAACAAGGAAAAAGTTGTGAGGCATTTCACAGTACCTGTTATTCAATTTGAAGCTACTGATTATACTGATTTAATTAATTGGCAAAAATGCATTGTCACTGAACCACCTGTGACAAGACACCTGACAGAAAATGAGATTGAAGAATTCATAGAAAACAAGAGTACCCCTCCATTCGAGAAATTCCCTTGTCATACACAAGTAGTAGAAAGAATGGTAAAATTAGTGACTGAAGCATCATCAAAAGTACTTGGATTGAGCGCGCGAGATTGCTTCATAAGATCAACACTTCAGTCACGTAAAAAAATGCCATCATTCGAAAGTAAAGCTGAATATAAAGTTTAAATAAAACGTTAATAGAAAAAAACATGCACAAGGATGGGTGGTTGGGAGGGCATGGGTGGAGCTCGACACGCAGCCACCTCCTCGTGGTGAGTTCTGGATTATTTAGATCATTAATCAAAAGAACATTGATCTAAATAAACTAAGAGCTGCGTAATTCAGTAACTATTTTGGTAATTGGAACACTTAATATATAATAATAACAAGTAAGTTTCAGTTATTGTACTAATGCAGAATATAAGAAAATCATTATATTTCACTTTTTTCGACGGCTTTGTGGCACCTGAAGATATAATTTCGCAGGACTAATATTTATGCACAGTCATTATCTATAGCACCCACATATTTTCCGCACTAGCCATATTTGAATTTCGAAAAAAAGTTTAAAAACCTCATTTTCGATCCGCCCTATTGATGGCGTGGAAAACGCAGTTTAATAATAAACATCCTTCAAGGTTTAATCAGTACCAATGTTTTGCAATGCACTAATTCCATCTTCAGGGCTAAAACAATAAAAGGCCAATTCACATACAAAATACAAATTGCAATTGTAAGTTGCTTAATAACAATTTAAAGTAACAAAGTTAAAATTATAAAAAGTAGCTAAGAAAATTTAAAAGCATTAAAACGAACTGAAAGGTAAATAGATGAAATTAAAATAAAATTACAATTATAAAAAGTAGCTTGGAAAATATAAAAGCATTAAAACTCAAAGGTAAATAAATAAAATAAACAAGTACCTTAACTAAAACATAGCAGATCTACCGATGATTCATCAGAATTGAGGTCTGGTTTTAATTTATAAATGAACAAAGATTCCATAATTTTAAACTCAAGGTCAGAGCTTCTGGCAGCAAGTACGGCGAAACTAGACTGTGAAATTGGGTGGTTATTGTTATGTGAATGGTTATGTATGAGAGAATTGGGTGGTTTGCCAAGAGGTAAATTTGTATGTACCGATTTTCAAAGATGTTCATAAATATGGGATTTTAGGTGTCTTTCCCATATTTATGAACATCTTGGTAAATCGATAATGTACAAATTTACTTCTTGGCAAACCACGTGATTCTCTCATACATAACCATTCACATAACAATAACCACCCAATTTCAGTCTAGTTTTGCTGTACTTGCTGCCGGAAGCTCTAACCTTGAGCTTAAAATTATGGAATCTTTGTTCATTTATAAATTAAAACCAGACCTCAATTCTGATGAATCATTGGTAGATCTGCTATGTTTTAGTTAAGGTACTTGTTTATTTTATTTATTTACCTTTTAGTTTTAATGCTTTTATATTTTCCAAGCTACTTTTTATAATTGTAACTTTATTTGGTAAAGTATACATCTGCTGCTCCATCTGTAAAAGTAGCAGAAAAAAAATCAAGAATTATCACCAAATAATGCAGAAAAAACAATAATTATCACCAATTAAATAACTAAAGTTAATTGAATGGCCGGTTAGGCCAACTGTACGCCCTTGATTGGTTAGATTAAGTGATATTTTCGTTAACTAACGAAAATATCATGACTTAACCTAACCAATCATCAAGGGCGTACAGTTAACCTAACCAGCCATTCAATTGACCAGGGGCAACTGACAAGTAGATAGATCACAGCACTGCATTATTACATGTTCACACTAGAATAATTATAAAAAATAACGATGAACTTCGATATAATTAAGGGAACATCCAGTGCACACATCTATCATCAACAACATTACACTCCAACCTGACGCATTTCCACCTCATTGCCACATTTTATAGGCAATCATGCGGTGGAATGGCACAAAGTAGTTCTTATTAAAAATAAATAAAAAAATTTTGGAGAAATTTAAAAAAAAATTAGAGAGAAGGGTTTTTACTTGTTCTATATCTATATAAATACATGACTTTTATAACTAAAAAGTTGATTTTTGTGGACCTGTGAAAGTACGGTAATACTTAAACCCTTTATTTTAATTTCATGTATTTACCTTTTATTTTAATGCTTTTAAATTTTCTTAACTACTTTTTATACTTTTAACTTTGTTACTTTAAATTGTTATTAAACAACTTACAATTGCAGTTTGTATTTTGTATGTGAATTGGCCTTTTATTGTTTTAGCCCTGAAGATGGAATTAGTGCATTCTGAAATATAAAAATACTTACTTTACCAAATTTTGTAGTTCTTGCTGTTAATTTGAGGAGTCCATCATCACCAATCTTCTGCACTTCTACACAAATGAGGTCCCCTTCCTGCATTAAACCTCTCATTCCTCTTTCATCATTAAAATCTTTTCTTCTCTAAAATAACAACAAAGTTTAAATGAAACCAATGACCCACTTACAAATGGAACAAAAGTAGGTAAATTAGGGACCTATAATATCGTAAACTTATGAGTAAAGAATGAACCAGAGGACATATTAATGTTGAACAATAATGGCCACAATTTTTAATCTTTAATCCGAGGCTGGTTTCCTAAAATGCTTCTTTTTCAAAAAAGATGCTAGTGTTCAAATTCTGCTAATTCTGATTTATGCTAACTCAAATATTGTTTAAAGTAGGCATGGGCATGACTCCAGATTCCTGGGATCTTGGGAGCATTGCTCCAGTAAATTTGACCATGAGAAAAAGTAAATTTGGGTTTGGGTTTTGTTCATCCGCTAGACGTTATGCAATTTTTTTGTGTATACGTTCTTGTACAAACCAATTTTTTTAAATTACAAATTTAGTTATTTTAAGTTTAGTTGGTAATTCCATATTTAACAATTATTTTTATTTTTTGTTAAGCTTCAATGTTTTGATAATTAAAATTTATTAAAACGTATATTTTTTAATATAAAATTATCAGGATTGGACTATGTTCCATTGATCTCGGCCAGGTTTGATAAATTGGCCAGATAATTACTTGTGTGGTTTTAAGTAATCCACCATGACTCTAGAATTGAAAAGTTTAGTTAAGTTTAAACTTACTTTTACTTACTTTAACTTACCTACTTTTACTTACTCTTCCTTACTTTACTAAGTTTAAAGCACTTACTTTTACTTACTTTCATTGTACTATATTTACTTACTTTTACTCACTTTTACCATACTATATTTACTAACTTTTACTTATTTTGTATTTTTCAGGTAGTCAATAATCAATAATGGATCCTAATATTGATGAAGTTGGAGAGAAAGTGAGGGTGTTAAAAGGGGTTACTTTTGTGGTCAATGCAAGAACAAATATTCAAAGAAGCAAAACTGGGAGGAACATTTTAATTCCAAAAAAAATATTTGTTACAATACAAGAGGTCCCAGAGTTTGGGCCCACAGCTTAGATATTGCAGTAAAGAAATACCAGGATGAAGTGCAGCAAAGAGATACGGCAAAGCAGTCATTTAGTTTGTTCACAAAATGTGCTAGTGCTAGACCTCAGAAAAATGAACCAACTTCATCAACTGCTAATCTAGAAAATTAAACTTTTTCACTAGATGTTTCACAGACTGAAGAGACTGAAGAAAGTGCTTCTCCTCCACCTAAGAAACAAAAGGTAAGTGAGGAATCTGCGCATCAGACTAACAAAACTGCTTTAGAGGAATTTGAAAATTCCCAAATCCAGAAGACATTGAATGCAATTTTGCGCCTAACAAAAGAAACTCACCAAGCTGTTGTGGTTAATAAAGAGAAGTCAAAATATGCCTTCAAGTTCAAGTGTTGCATCCAAATCTAATAAAGCAAAAAGCAACAAATTTGACATTTCCATAGCCCATTTAAGCAAGTGTAAATCAATACAAGAAATCCTGAACAATGATTTGATCAAATCTACATTCAAATTGGTGGAAAAGAAGGATCTAGGGCATGCTGATGATTCATTTTCAGTACCAAGTGATATAATGGAAAACATTGCAAATAGTGACACTAATATGCCTGATGTAGATATAGCTGTTGAGGATCTACAGATCTACAGAAGCTAAGGCTAACAAAGACCCTAAGATCCACTCTAAGGCTAGCCCGAGAGAAAGGAAGATATTGATGATGCTTCTGATGATAAAATGTTTACATTATATTGCATAGCTTGCACAGACCCCAAAGCATGTGCTTCAGACAAACATTCTAACATAAAAGGTTACTTCAATGTTAAAGATTTAACCTATGTATGCAAACAAGGAGAAAATCAAGAGAGATGGTTTAGAAATCTGAAAACCCACCTGAAGAGACATTTAATTAAACTTCAGCATCATCAAAGAGCTGCTGTTTATGAAGTGATGAAAACATCTTCTCGGAACACCACTAAACGCATAGAAGACTTATGTGGCAACATCTTATACTACATAATGAAAACAAACACTGCATGGGCTCTATATCCAGTACTTCTAGCTGTATTACATCTATAGGTCAGGTTGTGAGGTTGGAAATTTGAATCATAGCACAAATGCGTGCGAGACAATTTGTGAGCTATTAGATAATCAACTTAAAGAACAAACTGTAAAGTGGTTCTTAGAACAAACTTCAGTAACAATAACAGCTTACATTGGAACAATTTTGGGATTAAGCATGCTAGTTGTATTAGTTATGAGTGAAGAAGATAAGACTGTAAAACTTGCTGGGATAAATTTAGTACGCAGCAAATCAGGAGTTTATTTGGCCAATGAAATTTTTGATGTGTTGAAGTCTCCTAATCACTTGAAACTATCTGAAGAAGCAATTAAATCCAAGGTATCTGGAATGGTTGGAGATGGGGCTTTTTGTAAGGACAATGAGCCATTTAAAAACGAAATGAAAAAGTTGTTTGGAGAAAATTTCAAATTTCGATGGGACTTAATGCATCTTGTGAACAGAGCCCACGTTGATGCATTGAAGAAAATTTGTAAACTAAGTGAGCTTTTAGACTTTATTCAGAATCACTCTTCAAATCTGAGATCAGGCCTTGACTATACCAATATGGTTCTTGACAATATCATTGGTTTTAAGAGACCAAAACTCAAATCTGATACTCGCATGGTTAATTACGAATTTGATCAATTTGACAGATGTGGAAAATTGTGTTTTTTTTTATCATCCACAAGAAAAAGAAATTAGTGCCAAGTTCTATGTATTGATTTCCTATGTAACAAAGATTATGTTGCAAGTAGCTCAAAAAACCACAGTTAGTGCAGAATTTGTAGAAAATATATTTTATAAAGGAGGAGGGAAAACTGTTATGTTAAGAGTGATGGAAACAATTTCCAAATTAGCTAATGGAGGAAATGCAAATGATGTAGTTTCTGAATTTAAGCACGATACCACAGGGCAGCAAAAGGAACTAACAGCTGAGGATTACATCCTAAATGAAGTTTACAAATACATCAAGAAACGTTCTGATTACTACCAGGTTGCTGAAGTTGCTAGACCATCCAGAACCAGATCTGAAAGTAGTTTTACAAAAGACTGTGATAAATTGGCTGACAGAATATATAGAACAGCTGTGGAAAGGAATCACAGAGATTAAAGCATTTTGATAAAGATGGATCAACTGCCTGGAGTGAAGCACCAGCTGAAGGGACATTCTCCATTCTTGGTTACATTGTTGAACACAAAGGATCCATTAAGCCATCTCATTTGACTAAGCTGTGCAGAATTGTGAAGGAGGGTCCAGCTCCAGGCACTAGATCTGCTGTAATGATCAC
Source organism: Bathynomus jamesi (assembly GCA_023014485.1). NCBI lineage: Eukaryota > Metazoa > Arthropoda > Malacostraca > Isopoda > Cirolanidae > Bathynomus > Bathynomus jamesi. Next base: position 207,748 of record JAJOZX010005137.1, read on the forward strand.
ACAGAAAGCCATTGATCAGTGGCCAAGCATACATGGTGGTAAATTCACAACAAATGCCTACATGCAAGGTCTAACATTGTCCAATGTTGCTGCTGCAATGAATAAATAAACTTAAGGTGAGTTATAAACTGTACATTATTGTATTATTATGTTTAGCTAAAACAATTTGTAATTGGTATGTCGTCAATTCAAGAGTTTACTATCATTAACCTATCTAGTGGTGTAAGGGGAAAAAAAGTAAATTCAGAGCTATGCTCCAGTAAATTTTTTCAAATCTGGAGTCATGGGCATGGGCAACCCCTAGCCTGCCTGCCTCTGATCTAAATTAATGTGATACATCCCTCTTGATTTTTCTAAAAAATAATTATTTAATATAATAGCACATAAAATGAAACATATGAGAATAACCGGCAAAGTGGGAGAATGGATCTACAACTTCCTCAGAGAATGTCAACAGGTCATCAAAATTCAAGGTATATCATCATCAGAATCAGAAGTACGCAGCTCAGTACCACAAGGTACAGCTTACTGGCCCCACTCCTGTTCATTATCATGCTAACAGACATAGACAGTGGAGTAAATAGCAACAGTATAGTAACATCATTTGTGGATGATACAAAGCTCAGCAGAAAAATAAACGATGCAAATGAGGTGGAGACCTTGCAGAGGGACATGAACAAAATATACAAATGGTCAGAAGACATGACATTTAACACCGAAAAATTCCAGCTCTTGAAATAGGGAAGAAATGAGGAGCTAAAACAGACAGCTTATTATGTCCCAGATAGAGAGGAAATTCAGAGTAGCCTGAAGGCGATCAATCTGGGGATAATAATGACCAATAATTAATGCCAAATTCGAGACACAAAATCAGATAGCGATAAACAAAGCAAAAAGAGTCACGGGACATGTACTAAGAACATTCAAAAGAAGGGACAAGACAGTAATGATTCTCCTGCTGAGAACACTGATCATACCAAAACTTGAATACTACTCAGTTTTGATATCCCCCATATAAAAAGGAAGAAATTAATAAACTAGAAGAAATGCACACACATTTCACAGCCAAGATTGATGGCTGCAAAGAACTCAACTACTGGGAAAGACTATGTAAACTAAATTTGTGCTCCCTGAAAAGAAGAGAGGGGTACACCATAATCTACATATGGAAAATGATTGAGAAAATGGTACCAAACCTCAAACTAAACCCAATTATCATCCAAACAATGCTGGAAAATAGGAAAGGCAGAATGTGTAGTGTTCGCAAATTAAAGGCCCAACAAGGGACCTCTTCAACACTGAAGGAAAATAGCTTGGTTGTCAGGGGGCCAAGACTTTTTAACCAGCTTCCAAAGGACCTGAGAAACATTACAGGGGTCAAAGTTGAAGTCTTCAAAAGAAGACTAGATGCCTGGCTCAGAATGCTACCAGATGAGCCAGGTGTACCTGGCAGTGGCATGCGGTCCATGGAAGCAAGGGAAGCAATGCTTCCCTATTCAAAGAAAGAAAATGCTGTATTATACTTTAAAGTTTAAACAGTTCAATATGTGTTAATAATTTGTACAAAATCATTTTATTATACTATTTATAGCATTTGATTGGTAATCAGGTGGATACATAGTATATACATTGGTTGCCATTCGTGCAAGAACCTTTAAGAAAGCCGACGCAAAAAATCTCGAGTTGGACAACAATTGATGAAATGCATCCTTTTTCCCAATGACTTTCGCTTTTTTTTACTGTTACAAATTGTTTCTTTCCATTCTAAAAACTCATTTAATGTTTAATAATGTAGTATTTATTGAATACAAGTTTCATATATAGTTTTTCTACTAAAAAATTCCATGGCCATGTTAAGCGAAAAAGAATATATATTTATCATTATTTTATCCTTCCCTATGTCAAAAAGGAAGCAATTTAGATTTTGCTGTCCAGATCTTATAGTTAATTTTCTTGAAATATCTGGCAACTTATAGTGCTGTCTGCTGTCATTCTCTCATTTAAAGCGAATACATAACTACGCTAGAAATGCGCAAGGGAAGAAAGGCTTGCAAGTTTAGCTTTAATCTCAATTGAGAAAAAGCTTCTTAAGGATATGAAAACCAATGCCTTTTACGAAGAAATAATAGATATATTTAATAAAAAAGAAAGAAGAATAGAATTAACCTATAAGTAAAGTAAGTAGATGATTATATGTGTTTTGTTTTTATTATATACAAGTATTTTAAAGTTTTATTTTTATTTTATATAATCTTTGTTGTTTTTGCTTGAATTGCTTCCCCTTGACGAAAAATCACCGCACGCCACTGGTACCTGGCTATGTGTGTGATGGAGAGCATGAGAGCAACTCGCTCCTCCACCAAACCAGGCCTAGAGGTGGGGCCACCAGCTTGACCTTCATGTGAAGAGACCAACACATGGAACTTAAACAAGGTTAATGAGGTATTTGAACTGCAGTGCCAATATCCACAAGAACAAATTGTAAAATAGGAAATTTTATATTTGGATGTGCAACATATAACTATATAATACCTTTACTATGACCTACCAAAAATAAATTAGCAATAATTGCACCCATTAGCCGGCAATTACTAAAGGGAGTGCTTGAGCAAATATATTCCCATTTTCATGGTACTCTTTTATATTCAAGCATCAATTAATGCAGGGTTGTCTAACCTTTTTTGAGCCATGCACCCCCCCTGACCAACTCATTTCCGCGCTTGCACCCTGACCTTCTAGAACCTTCTCAATGTTAAAAAAATAGAATGGAAAACTGGTCAAAATATATTTGTAAAACATTCGCCTTTATTGTGAAACCAAATTTCTGTTTTGGATGAAACTAAGGTAAAGATTCAGTAGAACACATCCACCCAAACTAGTGATGAAAATAGGTTTTTCTGTTATATTTCATGCTGTTTCAATTGAATCTGACCATTTTTTGGCACAAATGCACCATTTATACACTAAAAATAAAATGAATAATGGTAAGGCATTTTTATTACAAAATAACATCATTAAAAATAAAATAGCTTATATTAATTTGGCAAATGGGGGACCTAATTTAATCACAAAAATATAGATTTCAAGTCGGTTTCATAGTTATATTTCTGAACAGTTAATTTATAGATACTTTTTGCTTGACTTTGCTTTTCTTAGAACTTCAGTTTTCAAAAACTTTCGCAAACCCTTACATGACATATTGTAATTTTCTTTGACCATCAGCTTCGGGACTCAGGATTTTACTTGGCAAGTCAGGCCAGTCCCGCAGAAATTGGGACTTCTAGCAACCCTGACTGTCACTAGAATTTTATAGAAATACAAATTTTGAATTTTCATGATTTTTGCATGCACTAAATATACTAAAGGTTTTCTCAACTTTTCTTTTGTTATTGTATGTATATTTCAAAATTTTAATAATAATTTTTAACTCTTAGCGAATTTTTTCAGATTTTCATGGCTAGCACTTAGACTTGTAAGCAATGTCCAGACTCATTGTGCTATGTTTGCGGATATTACATTGGCCCAAACCAGGTCAAGCACAAGATTGTTGTTGGTACTAAGTTTTACTTAGCATATGAAACTTATTTTGGAGTGCATATGGGTGACCAACACAAATCATGGGCACCTCACTTATACTGTGGTAGCTGCCAATCAACACTGGAAGGATGGTTATGTGGTAATCGCAAGTCTATGCAATTCTTTGAGTTTGGAGAGAGCCCACTAACCATCATAACTGCTACTTTTGCATGGATGACAGTACAAAATACAAGAAAGCTGAAGATTAAAGAAATATAATATACCCAAGCATGCCATCTTCCATTGCCCCAGTTCCACACAGTGAAGAATTCCCAATTCCCAAGCCACCTTCCTTAGAAGTAACTTCAGAAGTAGAATCATCGAGTGAGCAGGATGACTTCAAAGGAGCATCATCAAGTAAGTTTCCACACTTCCCAAATCAACAAGAATTAGATGACTTAGTAAGGGACCTAGGTTTTACTAAATCCAATGCAGAGCTGTTAACATCACATCTCCAAGAATGGAATTTATCAGATACTAGCTGCAAGGCTTCAAAGTACAGGAAAAAGCATCTGACTTTTGCATCTTTCTATGCAGTTCATGAGTCTTTGTGTTATTGTTCTGATGTGGCTAGTCTTTTTGAGGAAATGAGTGTAGAACTAAATCCAACAGAGTGGCGACTGTTCATACTCTTCAACAAGAAGTTTGAAGGCTGTTTTGCTACACAATGGCAATAAATATCCATCAATTCCTGTAGCTCAGTTTACCTAAAAGAAGACTGAAAATGTAAAGCATTTACTGAAGATCAACTATGAAAGATACAAATAGGATGTCCGTGGAGACTAAAATGCTGGGTTTCCTACTTGGATTGTAAGGTGGATATACAAAGTATTTATGCTTTCTTTGTTTACAGGACAGCAGAGCAACAGGCCAGTGCTATGAGAGAAGAGAATGGCCAGAGAGCATTTAAACCCTGGTACTCACAATATCACAAACAATGCTCTTGTTCAAACAGACAAGGTCTTGCTGCCACCTTTACATATTAAACATACATATTGTTGAACAATTTGTGAAAGCCTTGGATACTCATGGTGATGCCTTCCAACATATACCATCAATGTTCCCAAAACTGCCTGAAGCCAAAGTCAAAGGAGGGATATTTGTTGGACCATAAGTAAGGCAGATGCTGGCAAGCAAAGAGTTAGAAAACAAAATGACTGCTGTTGAAAAGAATGTATGGCAAGCATTTCAGATTGTAGTGTATGGGTTTCTGGGAAACACTAAAATTTGATTGAAAATTTTGAAAGACTGGACTGTAGAATGTCATTGAAGCTTCACTATTTACATTCTCACTTGGACTTCTTCAGAGCAAATTTGGGTGATGCAAGTGAAGAACATGGTGAATCATGGTGAATCCATCAGGATATTCAAACTATGGAGAAAAGGTATCAGGGAAGGTGGGATGCAGCCATGATGGGTGACTACATCTGGTGTTTGCTTCAAAGTAATGGTGGTGATCACAAAAGAAAAAGTCAACCAAAAAATCATTTCTAAGTGACCCAATTAATATGCCAATTAATATGCCAATTAATATTTATTGGGGCTATAGGAAATACTCGATTTGACTGTGACAAACCTATAAATGACCAAGATCATATGCTTCAGTTTTTCTATGTCACCTTATTCCATATTTTTAATATTTGCTTTCCTTTAAGGAGAAAAATGGTTTTGCCCAAAAGTGTTGCAAATCCATGGATCACTCCAGGAATTATCACTTAGATAGATAGATAGATAGATAGATAGATAGATAGATAGATAGATAGATAGATAGATAGATAGATAGATAGATAGAATAACATTTATTAATAATAAAATAAATACATTTTTTCAATTTACAATGACATGAATAATTGTGAAGCTTGACTATTTATTTTATTTATTTTATTTAATTTGGCCCTTAAGCTTTAAGTTTTACTGGGCTCTTATTATAAATAAGCAGCTAGTTACTAACTAATAATAAATAAATAAATAAGCAAATAAGTATTATTAATAGTTAAAACATGTATTACAATATTAAACAATATTAATGGACAATATTAAACAATATTAGTGGACATTAATCCTAGATTTTTGTTAGTATGCCATTATTAATCAGGATTTCAACAAATTTACATTCACAATATTTTTTATATCGGCATGCAATTCATTCCATAGTTTCAATCCAATGAAAATGGATAGTTTTTGAGATGAAGACAATCTAAATTGAGGTATAACAAGCTTTGATCTATTTCTGGTCTAATAAGTGGATTTCTTGATGAGTTACAAAATATCTATTTACACATTGCAAATTAATGATTTTGTTCTTACACTTGTAAATAAAAATAAAATGTGCCAGTTTGGTTATATCATTGAGCTTTAGTAGGTTCAGCTCTTTAAATAATGCACTAGAGTGATCAAGGAAATCAGCATCAGATAATAAATAACCTTATTGCTCATTTTTGGATGACAAAGATACCATTTAATGCATTGTTAGTGGAGTTTCCCCAAACAAGGGTGCAGTATGTTATATAAGGAAGAACAAGAGTATGATAAAGATTCAATAAAACTGGTTTAGGAACTACATTTCTAAGTTTAAACATTATAGCAACATTCCTTGAAATCTTTTTTGCAATATAATTTCCATGATCACTCCATTGCAAATTCTTATCTAGCATTACACCAAGAAATTTTGTTACAGTACACTCCTTCATGGCAATTTCATTAACATTAAGTTCATCAAGATATACATTTCTTTTATTAGTAAAAATCATGAAATTTGTTTTACTGGTATTTAGGAAGAGTTTATTGGTGGTCAACCATTTCATTACACTGATGAATTCTGAATGAAATATATTCTTAGCTGTATTAACATCTTTGCAAGAAAAAGAGAGTTATATCATCTGCAAATATTATGAAGTTCAGTATATCAGATGAATGTGGAAGGTCATTTATATATAATAAAAATAATAGTGGACCCAGAACTGAGTCCTGTGACACACCATGTTTGACAAGCACTTTCATTGAGCAAACCTTATTTACTGATACAAAATGATATCTATTGGACAAATAACTTTTACACCAATCACTGATTGCTCTTCTAAAGCCGCAACAATATAATTTATTAAGTAGAATATTATGGTCTATTACAAGGGTGGCCAAGTTTCCTGGACCCAAGAGCCACATACGACGTTTTTCAGATGTACGAGAGCTGCAAAATATTTTTAAAAGAATTTAATTATTAAAAACATATACATATAGTTATACTCACATTATTAAAATGTTTAATTACTGCTTGTAGAAGGCCTAGTTTGGGTCTTCATTTTGGCTGTTAATGCTTTAAAATCTGGTTGATGTGATGTTAAGGCGGAATGAAGAAGCTCAGTAAGGTGTTCGTTAGTGAGGGCAGAACGATGTTTTGACTTTACAAACTTCATTACCAAGAAGAGTGCTTCACAGCAATAAGTTGTCCCAAAAACTGAGATAAGTCAGAAACTGGTTTTCCTGAGGTGAGGATACTTTGTCTCTGGTACTTGCTTCCAAAATTCAACTGCAGATAAGCTTTTATGTATCAACTTTAAACCCACGTCCTCCTGTAGCTCCAAAAGTTATGTTTGTATTGAAGCAGCTTCCGTAACAAAAGGTGTGGTAACAGGACAGCCATCATTGATGACATCAATCATGAAAGGATTTACAAGAAATTTGAAGCATGGTTTTAGCTTCTTTAGTTCATCAAACCTGAACTGAAAATCATCAATTAGTCCTTCTAATTCATCTTTGTATTCCTCCAATTTACTATCTTTTATTTCAATATCAGGAAAAGTGTTTGCTTAGTTTTTCAGGTGGGGAAAGTGGTCAAATTTTTTTGTTACTAGATCTTTTTGGAAGAGCTTTATTTTATTCTGGAAACTGAAAACTGTCTGTGTAAGGTCAGAAATGACCTTATCCTTTCCCTGAAGTGCCAAATTTAGATTTTGAAGGTGTTGTATTACATCAGTAAAAAACATCAGATCCTGCACCCATTCGTGATCTAGTTGTGGGTATGACTTTCCCTTTTCTTTCAAGAAATCAATAATAGGCTCCAACAGTACAACAAACCTATTCAGGAGATTACTAGTTGATAACCACCTTACAATTCAGTAGAATGAAAGGTCATCTGGCTTATCTTGAAGATCCAGCTCCTCGATAAAATTTCTAAATGCTCGGTGCATTTCTGCATTTGAACGAATGAAATTCACAATTTCTAGAACACATTTCATAACACTGTCATACCTAAAGTACTTGCTTACCAAATGACCATGGTGAATGATACAGTGAATAAAGAGACACATGATACTTGGGATCACGTGTCAAGAGCCCAACTAGGCCTACATTTTGTCATACCATAGCTGGTGCTCCATCTGTTGCAACACTGACAAGTTTATTCAATGGTACTTGAGCATTTGATAATGCCTCATCAAGTGCATTCTTTATGTCAACCCCTCCGGTGGTTTCTCTTAGGGTCATTAAGTCCAAGAGTTCTTCTTTCATATTTCCATCGCCAGTAACATAATGAACAAATATCACCAGTTGAGGGTTATCTTTAATATCTGTGGATTCATCGAGGGCCAAACTGAATGCAACAGAATTCTTCAAATCACTCTGCAATGAACATGTAATTTCAGCACTGATCTTGGAAATACGTCTCTCTGTAGCGTGGCAGGAAATAGAAATAATTGCTATTTGTTCTCAAAGCTTTGTGTTATCTGGAGCGAGAATTGCAGTAACATCGGCAATATTCTTCTTCGCAACTTCTCCACTACTGTACGGAAGTTGAGCACGAGCAATATTCCATGCCATAACAAAACTAGCTTCAGTAGTTAAGTCAGCTGTCTTACACAATGATGAAAGTACAGTTTCTTGGGCAACTAGGCTAGATTTCAACATTGTTAACTTAGTCTTCCGCAATTCTGATTTGGGAGGAAATTCCGTATAAAATTTTTATGGTTAGTTTCATGATGACGCTTTAAGTTACTGGCTTTAAAGTGATTGAGTGCCACGGTGGCAGATAAGACACACAGGTTTCCCACCCTTAACAGTAAAGGCAAAGCTCTTCTCCCACTCCTGTTTAAAAACTCTCTTTTCTTCTTCATATTTCTGTTTCTTACACTTTGTCTGCTCAGTCATTTTAATCAACTAAGGGGTTGTATAACTTTCAGTTGTATAGCTGAGAAAAATAGCCAGTATTTGATCTAAGAAGCCAATTTTAAAACACACTCACTCGTTACTACACGCGGCCCGCAGGGTAGCTCGGGGTACTGGACACTGGTGAGTGGCGATTGGTGTTAATTATGTAATTATCCCGCTTAGTGCCTGTCACCAAAAGAAATTGTCGTACGCATGACGCATTTTATTGTCAATTCAATTTTTCCTTGTTTTTTTTCATATTTTTTAATTATGTGAAAAAAATTATATTTATATTATGAATTTTGTCTTTTATGATAAATACAATAAAAACCAAAATTGTCTCGAGAGCCGCATGCGGCTCGCGAGCCGGGGTTTGGCCACCGTTGGTCTATTACATCAAACGCCTTACTCAAATCCATAAATACTGATATCATTATTCTTCTCCTTAGCTATATTTACATATTCCATAAGATTTAAAATAGCATTTCCGTTGTTTTATTATTACGGAAACCATATTGATTTGGAGATAATAAATTGTAGGATTCTAAATATCGCTGCATTCTACTTTTTACAATTTTTTCAAAAACTTTGCTGAACACAGATAATGAACACACGGCCTGTAATTTGTTGCTAGTGTAGGATCACCCCTTTAAAAAGGGTGTTATACAACCAGTTTTTAGCATTGATGGGAATATTCCTTTGGAAATACTTTGATTGATAATTTTAGCCAAAGTTACAGATATCTTATCTTTAACAAGTTTCAATATTGGTACAGGAATGTTATGAATGTTATTTTTTGTATTTTTTAATTTACCAATAATATTCTGGACCTCAGTAGAAGTAGCAGGAACAAAAGAAAATGAATTTAGTGGGATGGGTGGCATATATTCTAGAGGTGAGTGATCATTATTTAGTAATTGTGAGGGAAGCTTATCCGCTATTGAAGTAAAATGTGCATTTAAAGAGTCTGCAATAGCAGTATCATCAGTAATTTCTTTATTATCAACATTTAATTTCTCTATTGAATTTTTCTTAATTTGTTTTCCGAGAAGATTGTTTATGGTTGTCCAAGTGTTTTTCATGTCCCCTTTGTGTTTGGAAAATTGATTGTTATAATAGTTATATTTTTGCAATTTTGATTAGTTTAGTTAATTTGTTCTGTATTGAGTATATTGTATTTTAGGAATTTTGCTCTGTAATTGCAATTTGAATAATTTATCTCTGTTCTTTATAGAAGTGATAATTCCTGGAATGATCCATGGATTTGCAACAATTGGGTGAAACTGTTTTCTCCTTAAAGGAAAGCAAATATTAAAAATATTGAATAAGGTGTCATAGAAGAACTGAAACATATGATTGGGTCATTTAAAGGTTCGTCACAGCAAGTTGAGTATTTTCTACAGCCCCAATAAATTTTCTTTTGTTAACCTCTGAGAATATTCTGTAATCAATAGTTGTTTTGTCTGCAACCTGAACAATGTTATCGAATATAGCGCAAGTAGGAAAATGATCACTGATGTTAGTGGTTATAATTCCGGAATTTACAAGGGCATTGCTATTTACAAATATATTATCAATCGTAGATTCTGTTATTTGATTGCCATAGCTGCAGACTCGAGTGGGTTTGGTAATAGAATGACTAAGATAGAAAGAATTCATTAAGTTTAAAAATTTATGAGAAATTGCTTCAGATTGCAAACTGATGTTGAAGTCACCCGCAACTATGGCATTCGATTTATGAAAGTTGCATAACATGTTATCTAAGTGAATTAAAAAGCTATTGATGTTAGTATTAGGTGGTCTATATAGTATATATTGCATGGACAGAATATACATTACTTTCGTCTTTTATATTCACAATCAGGTTTTCATTGTCACTATTACACAGAGAAAATACTTTGTTAGAGTCATAAGTTTGATGCACAGACACAGAGATACCCCCACCAATCTGACCATCTCTTACAGTATGATAAGCAACGTAATTATCTATATTATACAAGTTTTTAATACTACTATTTAACCAGGTTTCCGTGAGAATTATAACACTAAATTTGACCATAGAAGTTTTCAAAAGGGCCAATAAGTAGTTATAGTTCCTAGGTAAGCTTCAAATGTTTAGATTTAGTACCGAAAGATTTTTATAAATGTCTTTTTGTAATACAAAGGCATTAAACTCATCTATCGATGAGACCATGCAATTACCTACACTAGATTCCTGTTCTAGATTCTCTAAACTGGATACAGAATTTTTTGGTAATGAATTGAAATGATTAATATCAGCACATATACTGTGAGTCTTTATCGATGAAAGCCATTTAACACTAGTTTTCAAACAATTTCACTAAATACAGAATATGGGAATAAGGGGTTACCACCCAGTTGAGCCGAGAATGGGAAAGTCGACTGTTGAGATTGTATGCGGAGTTATTCACAGGCTTCCTGTGTGCCAACTGTTGGCTGGCATTTTTGCATTTTCGTAGTTCTCATAGCTTCAAATGCTTCTTCACTAACAAGCTGAACTCCTTTGACTGAAGAGTCATTCCAGCTCAATTGGTACAGGGGTGGTCGGGTGACCATCTCCAATTTTCTTCAAATTTTCAGGGTTGATTCATACACCATTCAATAGCTTAAATCTAAAATTTTAGCTTCCTCAGTCAAAAATGTTTAATTTTATGGTCGCTTAAATGGCCCCCACCTTCGACAAAAAATGCCCATGTTGGGCTTGATCAGCCAATGCCTTCATTTTGAGAAGCCTTGAAAAGTGTCTTCTAATAGGAGTAGAAGCTTCAAATTTGTCATGCCACTACAACATCTGGTGGGCTTTTCAAATTTGCAAGCAAAAAGGCTGTGGAACAAATAGTTTCTAAGTTACAAGGGCTTAAATATGGCTCCATTTTGAAGCTTGCATCAATTCCTCCCACTTTTACGACTACCATTTTCAAAAGTTTTAGTTCTACATCAATCACAGCTGTTTTAATACTCCTAATAGTCTCTATGGGTTGTAAATTTATGAGTGAAATAAAAAAATAACCAAAAAAGGATTTATTTCTATTTTTAAAAATTTCCAAAAGTTGATATTTTCACAAAATTTGCAAAATTAACATCAACTTTGGGGCTTAATATAAAGGTGTCCAAAATTAGTCAGGGAGTTGATACTTCTAGTAAAGAAAGATACATATGTGTAAAAAAACATATATTAAGGAATAGATCTCAACTCAACTCCTTCATATAGTTTTGGTGATTCAAAGAAAAGTGCTTTTTGTGAAAAATCTCAAATTTTTGCAAAATTTTAAATTTTTAAATTTCTATTTATGACATTGAATTGTAATTTTACTTCCATTTTATTACTTATTAAGTTGATTTACAATTGTAATAATATGTAAATAAGTCTAAAACACACAAGAAATTTAATATGTCTGTCAAAACAACCAGCGACTCGAAGGGCTCTGGGTAGCTCATTTCACTTTGTATACTCTTTTAAATGTAAAACATGATGGTTAATCATTAATGTCCAGGCCTATTTTATAGATCATGATCTTTTATTTTCAGAAAATTTAACTAGAGCAATTAACTTAATTTTACTGCCTGTAATAATGGCTTATTCTAATCAAGAATCAAAGTGCAGCTTTGGTATGTACTTGGATGATCCATGTCATGAACACAGACTCACCAGGAAGGTGGGTATGTATACCTTACATGAGCTGACAGATGAAACAAGGAAACTGCTATTGTGGAGAACAAAAGCAACTGTAATCAACCCAAATAGTGCTACTCAATGTAGCTGCCAAGATCCATGGAGAAATCATTGAAAGAAGATAACAAGTAAGTAAATATACGTACTAATATATTTATATTTCATAAAGAAGTTTATATTGTAAATTGTAACCTAAATTAGCTATTTAATTTTAATAGGGTAGGCTATATACTGTGCTACTGAATGCATATGTTTTGAATATTTTATACGAATAGCCTATAACCAAATGTTGAGGTTTTAAAATTATTTTCCAATGTGTTTAGAGTTTACATTACCCTACTTTATTTGCAGAATCACTACAAATTATTGACAAAGACATAGCAACTAGACTGAATCTGATACCAGGACAGAAACTTTGCTCAACATGCTTCTCTAGAGCCAAGACAATTGAAGATGAAAAAGACTCGGGTAGTTATGAATATGTTCCAGAAGAAATAGTTAAGGAGACATTTGACGAAATGTTAGGTTCACTAGAATGCTCACCCATTAAGTATGTAAGAGCAAGAGATCGAAAGCTTTACGTGAAAAGGAAACTAAAGCAAATTGAAACATCAACAAAATCAAAGCTGTCAAAAGTACTTCATATGAAGCCTAGCATTTGGATGAGGAAGCGGAGAAACCTATAGAGAGAGAGGAAGAAAAGTGTTATCAGCATATGATAGAGGAACTGAAAGAAAAGTGTAAAACTAGTACCAGACAAGAAAAGATACAAATTCTAACACTCCTTCCAATTGGTAAAACCTGGTCCAGAGAAAGAATTATGAAAGAATTTGAAATGTCAGCCAGAATGGTTAATGCTGTGAGGGCCTTAAAGAGAAAAGAAGGTATCCTTCCTATAATGAGAAATAAAAAGAGTAGCAAGGGTATAAGCGATGAAATAAAGGAAAGAGTGATAGAATTTTTCCAAAACAATGAATATACTAGAGAATGCCCTGGTAAAAAAGACTACAAATCAATAAAACCACCACAAGGGAAGGTTCACAAGCAGAAAATACTGTTGTTGACAAATATCAGAGAATTATATGACGCGTTCAGTGGAGAAGGGGCGAACGCCACAAAATTCGAAAAATGAGTTTTTTGTCGTATAATTATCCTTTAAAACCTTTGCTTTACCTATGCAAAAAATTAGATGTTAGTCTGCACTCTTTCACAGTAAAATTTAGGTTTTAATGTATCTCAGAGAAATTCACTCCGCATCATTGCTTCACATTGAACACATCTATCTACTTTCTGGTCACTCGACAATGCCCTGTGATGCTCAATTAGGCCAAATTGAACAAAATATAAAAAATAATTACAGCAATATTATTTACACCAAAAAAGATTATGTTACAGCCATAACTACAGCCGTTTCGCAGCGCTTCCTAGTTGTAGAAATGAAACAGGCTGATTTTCTCGATTATGATGTCCTAAAAACGTGCATTGTCATTAGGAAATCAACAACTACTAAATTTAAAGATGCAAGAAAGTTAATATTTGACTTTCAACACAAAGAAGGCTACGTAATATCTACTGCATACCGCACAACCCCAGATAATAGCCATCCCGTCAGACTGCAGAAAGGGAAAAAATCCTACAGTGTCAGTTTATTCAATCTAGCCCAGCAGACACTGCAACCAAAGTATTCCCAATTGCTGCCAATAAATAAGGAAAAAATAAAAGATCTCAAAGAATTATCAGACCTAATGCCTGCAACTGCAGTGAACTATTATACAAGATTGTTAAAGGAACTGGAAAAAACCAAAACAGTTGAAGCAGGTAATACAACATTCGACGAAGAGGACCAAATAATGGATTACACCAGTTAACATCAGAAGCTATCAATAAATAATATTGTAGAATTTCTTGGCATTTTATTATATCGACATATTACACAACAATATTTTACTCAAATATGTGTTCAAATTCATACAACATTTCAATAAACCGGAAAAATACAAAGGTTTAAAGTTTACAAACTTTAACTGCATTTTGTGGCATAATTCGAAAATGTTGCGTTCACCCCTTCTCCACCGAACGCGTCATATATGCTTTACAAAAATAAATATCCAAACGACAAAACCTCCAAATCAAAGTTTTTTGAACCGAGACCAAAATGGTGTATGGGTATGGGGAGTAAAGGATCACACAATGTATGCATTTGTGAAATACACCAGAACTTTAAACTTTTATGTGAATCACTCCCCGTCAAAGTAGAATTAAGAGAGTTACTAGGGAAAATAGTCTGCAACACAAACCAGAAACTGCATGATTAATAACTGCAAAACATGTCCTGGTTTAAATGAATTACGGGATTGGCTTCTTACCATTTTTGAAAACAATGATTATGACATGGATGATGAGGTTTCCTTTAAGCAGTGGCTTCATACAGACCATACCCAACTGGTCACAATGACAAAAAGTGTTTCGAATGTAGTAGAAGACATATGTGAAAGTGCAGAAAAGTTGAAAGTACAGCACACCATTTCATAGCAAAAGCCCAATCAAAATATTTGTCCAACTGCAAAGAAAACCTCAATGATTCTACAGCATTAGTGCTTGTTGACTTCTCTGAAAACTATAGTTTTATAATTCAGGATGCCATACAAGAGCATCACTGGGACAATACCCAGGCTACCTTGCATCCGGTAGTCTGCTATCAAAAAGTTGATGGTGAACTAAAAGTTACAAATTTTTGTGTAATATCAGATTCACTTACGCACAACACAACTGCAGTTCATTCTTTTTTATGTGAAGCCTTGAAATTACTTAAAAGTCAGAATCCTAAACTAAAACATATTTGTTACTTTAGCGATGGCGCAGCAAGTCAATATAAAAACTATAAAAACATCATTAATTCAGTGTTACATGAAAAAGATTTCCAACTAACATGTGAATGGAACTTCTTTGCCACATCTCACGGAAAGAGCCCCTGTGATGGTGTTGGTGGCACCGTCAAAAGGTTAGTTGCCCAGGCAAGTCTACAAGCAACAAGTAAAGGTCACATCACCAATCCAAAAGAGATGTTCGATTGGTGCAAATCTAATATTAATGGTATACAATTTCTGTACATTGATTCAGCTAAAATTGAGGAAAATGCTAATTTATTTGAGTTAGAAAAAAGGTATTCCTTAATTAAGACAATCCCAGGAACCCATTCATATCACTGCTTTAGACCTTCATCAACAGGCATTAAACTGTACAAAATTTCTAGTGATGAAAATTTCTTTAACGTACAACTTTCCTTCCTCAATGCTACACAAGAAAATGTGGCTTACCAATATAAACCTGGTACATATGTGGCCTGTTTCTATGAAGGTGACTGGTTTGTTGGAAACATAGTTGAAGTGTGTGATACTGAGAAGGATCTATTAGTAAATTTCATGAAAAAGAATCCTTTTAAATGGCCTGAAAAGAGGACGTTTGCTGGATTCCATTCCAACATGTTTTGTGTTCAATTGAACCACCTATAGTTGCTGGGAAAATGGGGAGACAAACAATCATTTGATAACTTGTACTATCTAAAATTGAGGAGTATTTTAAAAAAAGCCTAAGTAACTACAGACCTGTATCAAGCTGAATAATAAATTGCCAATTTATGGCTGTGAGGCCATGGAGTGTTGAAGACAATCAGACTTAAAGCCTGAGTACAATAATAAATTCCTGAGTCAGTGTCTAAACATAAGAGTTATTAGCTATATATAAGTTTACATATGAATTTACATAAAACAACACATATTAAAAAAAGAATATGGACTTATAGCCAATAATTCACATGCTTAAAAACTCAGGAATTCATTACTGTATATAGCTAAGTACTGTACACTTGTATTAAGGGAAGTAATACAACAAAGCTACTTAAATTTAAGGTTTTGTACTGAAAATGATGGTTACTGCTAGTTTATCTGTACTAACTGCATAATTTAAATTACTAGGAAGTGCTTAAAGAGCAGAAGAACATGGTTCTACATGATTTACTTAGGTAGATCCAAGTATTGAGCCTACAAGCTGGTCCATCTGTTGTGTTAACTGCAAATGTAGTAATAATCTAGGTATATATTGTCTTTTTTATGAGTAAAACTTATTTAGATAATTTAACATTTGTGAATTAACTTACCAAGTAATAAAATGGAAGTAAAATTACAATTCAATGTTGTAAAAAGAAATTTAAACATTTCAAAATTTTGAAAAAATTCAGAATTTTTCACAAAAAGTACTTTTTTTGAATAGCCAAAACTATATAAAGGAGTTGAGTTGAGATTTATTCCTTAATATATGTTTTTGTACACATATGTATCTTTCTTTACTAGAAGTATCAACTCCCTGACTAATTTTGGACACCTTTATATTAAGCCCCAAAGTTGATGTTAATTTTGCAAATTTTATGAAAATATCAACTTTTGGAAATTTTTAAAAATAAATCCTTTTTTGGTCATTTTTTTATTTCACTCATAAATTTACAACCCATAGAGACTATTAGGAGTATTAAAACAGCTGTGATTGATGTAGAACTAAAACTTTTGAAAATGGTAGAGTCGTAAAAGTGGGAGGAATTGATGCAAGCTTCAAAATGGAGCCATGTTTAAGCCCTTGTAACTCAGAAACTATTTGTTCCACAGCCTTTTAGCTTACAAAATTGAAAAGCCCACCAGAACTTGTATTGGCATGACAAATTTGAAGCTTCTACTCCTATTAGAAGACACTTTTCAAGGCCTCTCAAAATGAAGACATTGGCTGATCAAGCCCAACATGGGCATTTTTTGTCGAAGGTGGGGGCCATTTAAGTGACCATAAAATTAAACATTTTTGACTGAGGAAGCTAAATTTTAGATTTAAGCTATTGAATGGTGTATGAATCAACCCTGAAAATTTGAAGAAAATCGGAGATGGTCACCCGACCAACTTTCTGAAATCTGTACCAATTGAGCTGGAATGACTCTGAAGTATTCTACGTTGGAGGAGTCTCTCTTTCTTTAATAATTAACTTCACTCCAAGGAAGTAGGCAGCTTTCCCGAGTCTCCTCGCTTTTATGAGTTTAGGGAGCTTTTCTTTACGAATTTTACGTTTCCTCATATACATCATCATTGACAAAGATTTTTGATCCTTTCAGCTTTCTTCTTTTTTTTAGTATTAAATATCTGAGTTTCATCCTCACATACTACTTTTATAGCTGAAGTAGGCATCTTAGATTCAGTCGTGTCATTAACTCTAGAATTTGCTTTTTGTGGTGGAATTTGTTTTTTTAATCTAAAAGCACTTTTGATCTTAATATTCCCCAAATTCAGTCTCTCTTTTATTATGTCCTCCACCTTTTTCTTTGTTTCACCATTTGTTTCTCTATTCATTTCAGATACCCCCATTATGATTAAGTCATTGGCACATGAATTATCATCTAGGATGTTTAATTTATTCCTAATTCAATAAAGAAGAGATAAATTACCGGTATTCAAATTGCAATTACAGAACAAAATTCCTAAAACACAATACAGGTGACCCTCTGTATACATGGTTTCAGCTATATACTGTTTTGGCACTGCTCCCCATCCCCCGTACACATGGGAGGGGATCTCGTCCATACACAGTTTCCCAAGCCGACACAGCTGTGTGGGGTGGCTTGTCACTCTACCCCTCCCCTCCTTATCCCTTCACCACTCACTCAGTCAGTAGCGCACCAGTTACCAGTGTTGCCAATCTACAATTGCCCTAACCAATCCCCCAATATTGAATCTAATTGTGCCGAGGATTCTATTACCAATTTTGCAAATTTACAAATTATACATCACAAAGGATGTTATCCAATATTTTAATTAATCGTTATGTTAAATATATGCATCTCTAATGATTCTAACTTCTTTACAATGTATTTTTATACTTTATTAGTACTACAATTAAAAAAATAAATCACAACAAATAATCACGATAAATAACAACTCTCTCACCAGTAAACATCGTCCACAGCAACTCTACCCAATCTGCCTACCTTTATTTGTAAGTTAAACCATTTTTTTCTTGTTACTGCAGTAATAATATTATGTGCAGTTAATATATAAATATACATGTATGTATAGTGTGTGTTTTGGTGTTTCTGTACGTGTTTTAGTGATGTATGAGGAAATATAGTTGGTCTAGGGATTGATTGTATTTTTTCCCATAAGGTATTAGTCCCCGTATGCACGGTTTCCATTTACACAGGCGTTTTCAGGAACCTCACCCCCGTGTATACCAAGGGTCACCTGTATACTCAATACAGAAACAAATTAACACTAGAATGCATAACCCGGATATAACAAGTTCATATATAATACCCGGCAGGCCTCAGAGGCCAGGTTATGCATTCTAGGGTTAACTAAAATAATAAAAATTGCATGAAAAAGACTTCGACAACCATGAACAGTCTTCTTGGAAAACAAATTAAGAAAAATTCAAGAGAGAAATTAAAGGTTGATAATAAAGAAATTACTGATGATACTGCTATTGCAGACTCTTTAAATGCACATTTTACTTCAATAGTGGATAAGCTTCGCTCACAATTACTAAATAATAATCACTCACCTCTAGAATATATGCCACCAAGCCCACTAAATTCATTTTCTTTTGTTCCTGCTACCTCTACTGAAGTCTGGAATATTATTGGTAAATCAAAAAATACAAAGAATAACATTCCTGTACCTATACTGAAACTTGTTAAAGATAAGATATCTGTAACTTTGGCTAAAATTATCAAAGTATTTCCAAAGGAATATCCCTACCAATGCTAAAAACTGGTTGTATAACACCTCTTTTTAAAGGAAGTAATCCTACACTAACAACAAATTACAGGCCAGTGTGTTCATTATCTGTGTTCAGCAAAGTTTTTGAAAAAATTTTAAAAAGTAGAATGCAGTCATATTTAGAATCCTACAAGTTATTATCTCCAAATCAATATGGCTTTTGTAATAATAAAACAATGGAAATGGCTATTTTAAATCTTATGGAGATTGCAAATACAGCAATCCCTCGCTTAGTGCAATTTTGATTAATACAATTTTCAATTTAGTATGCTTTATAATTTGACACCACATTTCAGATAATATGGGTCCAAATTCGATTTAGTGCAGTTTTCTGCTTAGAGTACAGTACTGTATGTAAACTAAAATTTTCAAACGATGCATGCGCAAGTGTGGGAAATCAGTGTGGCTCTGACTGTCCTAGTGTGAGCACGTGTTTGCCTATTGTCTCCTGCCATTACATATTTTATTTTACATTACTGTCCTTATGTGATAGCCTCATTAACTATGGACAAAAGGAAGAAGGAAGTGAATAGTGGCAGTGATAAAAAGAAGCGAAAGTTGATTATTTTAGAAGAAAAATTTGAAATAATAAAAAAATATAAATGTGGTGATAGCAAAGCAAAAATTGGTCGAAACTTTGGAATAAATGAGACAACAGTATACAATATTTTGAGCAAAGCAGATCAATATAAGGAAAAGAGCAAAGTTGCATCAACTTCAGTCGGAATGCAGACAACTAGGAATAGAAGCATTGCAATGATAGAGATGGAGCATCTTTTGTCTATATGGATCGAAGATTGTAATCAAAAAAGAATTCCACTCAGTACCATGACTATTAAAGCGAAAGCATTAAGCCTATTCTCAACTGTGATAGAAAATGGAACAGAAAACGAGAATCAAGCAGCAACTGAAGAAAATTTTACTGCTAGTTCTGGCTGGTTTGAGCATTTTAAAAATTGAACAGGACTGCATAATGTTTGAATAACAGGTGAATCTGCAAGTGCAAATAAAGCTGCTGCATTAAAATATCCAGATATTTTGAAGAAAATAGTGAAGGAAGGAGGTTATAGTGATGAACAAATATTTAATGTGGATGAAACTGGATTGTTTTGGAAATGAATGACTTCTAAGGCTTTTTTATCAAAGGAAGAAAAATCTCAACCTGGATTTAAAGTGTCAAAAGATCGATTAACACTTTTATTAGGAGGTAATGCTGCAGGAGATTTGAAATTCAAGCCAATGCTTGTGTATCATTCACAGAACTCCAAGGCTCTTAAAGGCTATAACCAACGATCATTACCAGTAATTTGGCATGCTAATAAAAAGGCATGGGTAACCAAAGCACTATTTGAAGATTGGTTTTCAATCTATTTTTGCCCTACAGTTGAAAAATATTCTAAGAATAACAATCTTGACTTTAAAGCCTTATTGATTTTGGATAATGCCCCTGGTCATCCCACTGCACTTGGTGACTTGTGTGAAAATGTCAAGGTGATATTTTTACCAGCGAATACATCATTATTGCAGCCCTTGGAACAAGGGACAATTGCAACTTTTAAGGCTTACTATCTAAGAACAACTTTTGCACAGGCAATTGAAGCTACAACAGGAGAAAATGCAATTTCATTGGTAGAATTCTGGAAGAAATATAATACAAAAGATGCCACTGAAAATACTCATGAGTCATGGCTCGAAGTGACAGCAAGCAACATGAGAGCTGTGTGGAAACACATTATGCCACATTGTGCAAATGATTTTGGTGGCTTTCTGGCTCAAGTGCAAACTGTTATTGAAGAAATAACTGACATTGGAAGAGAGCTAGGTTTAGATGAATTAGACACTGCAAATATTTGTGAATTGCTCGAATCTCATACGGAAGAACTGTAATAATGACCTTATTAATTTAGAACAACAGCGTGCATTTGAAGAAGAGGACAACTGTAAAGCAGATGAAAATGAACCATCAAAGGAGTTCACTTTAAAAGAATTTGACAAAATGTTTCGCACTCTTGAAACTTTAAAGCAGCAAATTATGGATGGTGATCCCAACATCGAACGAAGCATGCAAGGCCGCCAAAACCTGGAGAAAAATATTAGCTGATACAGAAAAATGTATGAGAAGAAAAATAACACGGTTCAAACTTCGCTAATGAAGTATTTTTCCAAAAAAATAAATTACATAATTTTTCCCACCTTTTTTTATGCATATGCTTTTGTTTCAAATAAACTTTTGACTACTGAAAACATTATTATTATTATCCTTTGCAGTCATATTATAATGAAAAATAGTTTTGAAAAATGCATTTTTAAAAATTTAGTACATATTTTGAAAATCTTAGAATAAATTACCCTATTTTGTATTGAATACTGTTTTCGATTAGTACAGCACTTTCAGGCATGCAGTGACCGCACTAATCGAGGGATTGCTGTATACCTAAGGAGAACAAAGAAATAATATCAATATTTATGGATCTGAGTAAGGCATTTGATGTAATAGACCACAATATTCTACTTAATAAATTATAGTGTTACGGCTTTAGAGGAGCAATCAGTGATTGGTTTAAAAGTTATTTGTCCAATAGATATCATTTTGTATCAGTAAACAAGTTTTGCTCAACTAAAGTGTTTGTCAAACATAGTGTATCACAGGGCTCAGTTCTGGGTCCACTGTTATTTTTTATTATATATATATGACTTTCCACATTCATCTGATATACTGAACTTCATAAAGTTTGCAGATGATACAATGGTCTCTTTTTCTTGCAAAGATGTTAATTCAGCTAAGAATATATTTCATTCAGAATTCATCAGTGTAATGAAATGGTTAACCACCAATAAACTCTTCCTAAATCCCAGTAAAACAAATTTCATGATTTTTACTAATAAAAGAAATGTATATCTTGAACTTAATGTTAATGAAATCGCTATAAAGGAATGTACTGTAACAAAATTCCTTGGTGTAATGCTAGATAAGAATTTGCAATGGAGTGATCATGTAAATTATATCGCAAAAAAAATTTCAAGGAGCATTGCTATAATGTTTAAACTTAGAAATGTAGTCCCTAAACCAGTTTTATTGACTATCATACTCTTGTTCTTCCTTATATAATGTACTGCACCCTTGTTTGGGGAAACTCCACTAACAACGAATTAAATGGTATCTTTGTCATCCAAAAATGAGCAATGAGGTTATTATCTGATGCTGATTTCCTTGATCACTCTAGTGCATTATTTAAAGAGCTAAACCTACTAAAGCTCAATGACATAACCAAACTGGCACATTTTATTTTTATTACAAGTGTAAGAATAAAATCATTAATTTATAATGGGTAAAAGATATTTTGCAACTCATCAAGAAATCCACTTGTATCAGACCAGAAATAGATCAAAGCTTGTTATACTTCAATTTAGATTGTCTTCCTCTCAAAAACTACCCATTTTCATTGGAGTGAAATTATGGAATGACTTGCATGCCGATATAAAAAATATTGTGAATGTAAATTTGTTTAAAACCAAGTTGAAATCCCAATTAATAATGGCATACTAACAAAAATCTAGGATTATGTCCATTACTATTGTTTACTAATTATTAATTTCACATGTGTAATCTAGTATATATTAAAAACATGTTTCTTGGGATTGTTCAATTTTTATCTCTTGTGTGTAATATTGGTTTCTTTGTATGGTATTGGTATAGTGCCTTCAATGGTGACCTTGTATTTGTCATGTCAGTAGTAATAATTTAAGATTAATTACTACTTCATTTATGTCTGTAAATTGAAACAATTGTATTTATTTTATTATTAATAAAGGTTATTCAATTCAATTCAATGCCCTGATACACAAGACATTCTGTTTTAATTAAAGAGTTGTTGTTCTAAGACGATGTACTGACTTAATTTGATAAAGGGATGTTTTTCTTTCTGTTTATCATGCTGAAATTTTCATAATAAATTAAAATACAGCATTAGTAGTATATTTACAAGCAAAATCTTATTTTTGGTTTTGTGAAAAATTAAGGAATGCAACAAAGAAACCAATATCATTTTCGTAATCAGCATACCCAAATTCATAAAGAAAACTAAAAAAAAGATACAGAAAATTTCCAAATTTTTGTTACACAGTGTAATCAGAACGAATGTATCAGAAATGGAAAGCAAGGAAAAAAAAGTGTATCCCAGGGACCCCTCAAGCACCCCTTGGAAATGCTCTCTGCAACTCTGGTTCAACAACCCTGCATTAGTAAATAAAAATTTCAACAAATTCTAATATAACAGTGAAAACAGAAGGCAAGCTAAATTAAGATTTTTAATAATACTGGTTAAAAATATGCCTGTGGCCTGCAGAAAACACTCAACCTTCAGTTTGGCCCACCACTTAAAAAGGTTGCCCATGTCTAGTTTGAAGCAAGGCAGCTATTAGCTTACTCATTACCACCTACCTGTTCACCTCCAGGGAGCTGAATGTTAGATAGTCTTAACTCTGCATCTAATCGTGAATTTACATCCACTTTCCAACGATTAGTTTGAACTTGCGTTATTCTCCCCACAATTGTGTCTCCAACAGCTCCTGCAAAATAAGTAGGCTACATGTAAATATGGGAGTTTACAATTTAACTTTTACAATCTCCTCCCTCCCTCCCTCCTTCTTTTCAGGTTCAAATGGCTGGACTGATTTTCATGAAACTTGGTGACACCACTCTCTGGGATCCCTGGAGTGTTTTTAGCAGCTTTTTTTTTTTTTTTCCTGATCAGGTGTTCCCCTCAAAAATATGTATATGCTAAAACACACAGCACTTGAATTTCAAGATTTTGACCAAGTGGTCTTGGGATGCAAAACTCAGAATTTTGATGGTTGCTTTCTTTCATGAATTTATTGATCTGCTGGCTTTTCTGGGTATTCAAAAAATATTATAGGTGTGGAATGGTGGCCTTCCCTATCATTAAAGTCTACAAATAAAGAAAGTTCCAACATGCTTCTACACTGTTTCATACACTTTCATAGAATGAAGAAAATAAAGTTGGTCAATAAATTTAGAAAAGAATGTAGCCATCAAAATTTTTAGCTATGCACAGGAAGCCATGATAGGTAAAAGCAAATGTGACAAGTTGTATTTGAAATTTAACTGCTTCTTGAGCTTCAAGTAAAATCTGTGAAGCTGCATTTAAAATTCAAGTAATTCATGAGTTAATTGTAAATGTTAGACTTTAACTTGCCTAAAATTTTCTTGAAATTATTTTCATTACATTTTATTGCTTGATTATTGTACCAAAAAAAAAGAAAAAAAAAAAAAAAAAAACCAGAATATTCTGAAAAATTAATCCAGACAAAGAATCTTAGGGATTGATGCCAGGACAAAGAAAGAAAGAAAACCAGAAGGACTGATGATGATTATAGACAAAAAGAACAGCAATGTGATACAGAATAATAATGGCTTTCAAATGCAGGAACTAGCAAAAATATCCCCCCCATAGAGCAGGGGTTTTTTGGCTAGTTTTTAATAATCTGCTACCACTCATTCAAGATGTTCTGGGCCTTTGTCTGATTCACTTTTCTTAAACTTCTGCAACATTCAGAGCCTTTTCTCAAATTTTCAATCTGTTGAACACCACCTCTCCTCCTCCGAAGTGAATCTTCTTTTCCTCACAAACTCAGGTGCCTGGGATAATTGACAACAATCCCTTTTCTGTAACCTCTTACCTTCTCTATACTCATTTTCACTCCAAAGGTAGATGTTGCATATATGTATGCAATGACCTAACTTGTTCTCATATTCCCAAACTTGAATCTTCCAAATTCTATACCCTCTGGCTATGGCTTACATGCCAATCTCAAACTAAATACAGTAACTCCCCCAATTTATGTGCCCCATATTTGCATGGTTTTGGATTAACATGGTCCAAAAAATATTCAATTTTTTTTAGAAATAAATAAAAAGGCACTGGTGGTTAAGAAGCTAGCTCCAAGAGACCCTAATGGCAAGTGTTATTTTTTATTTATTACATGTTATTACAGTGGACCCCCTAGTTACGAGGGGTTCGACTAACGAAATTTCGACATACGAGGCGACCTCAATGTTAAAATCTGGTTCGAGTTCCAAGAAAATTTGCGACCTACGAGTGGCAAGCGAGAACATTATCATGTTGGATGACTCCCCCTCTAAACAGTGACCCGTCCCTGCTGTTTCCGGCCTGACCTCAGATGACGACTATGCATGGATTTCGATTTTCGACACAGATTTTTACTTAGTACCATACACCAACTTTAACTCAAGGTAGGGTAAGTACTGCACACAAATTATTTTATTAATTTTTATTAACTAATATATACACTGTAATGTACACTGTAGTAATGCCCAGTTAAGAATATTAATTTTTGTTTAATATAAATCATTTACTAATAATTGTGAAATTGTTTGAAATTGTTTAAAATGGGAAGAGTTGGCAATCCTGAACAGAGGCCGAGAGAGCAGACTACCCCCCAAGGGAGTCAGTCTTCTGGCGGCGCGTTAAGCGTGAGGTTAACGTCATGTAACGTAAAACTTAATTCATTGTTTGTGTTCCTCTCCGATGTAAATTATTATAATAGAAATTCCGTACTCGCATCCCCCTAAATTACTTAAACCATTTTCGGAATCAATAAAACGTTCACAAGTGTTAAAATAGAGTATTAATAAAACCCCCCTTCCCCCTTCATGTTGTAACGGTTTTCATAGTCAGTCTCGGCGTGGCTACCAGAATCTCTATACGGTACGGCAAAAAAGTGTAGAGAAAGCAAACGATAAATGAAATAAAGAGCCGATAGAGAGTAAATAATAAAGAAGAGAGTAAATAATAAAGAAGTAAATAATAAAAGGCATTCACTACATCTGGTGGCTAGCGGTGGTCTTACATCATATTTTGTATGAGGCTTACCCACGTGACTAGTATTTCGATTAAAATTCTTCCAACCCGGTATATTAGTCAATAGCGTTAATGAATATTTTATTTTGATTATTAAAATATCTAAATGCAAAGTTTATCCCGTTTGCAGGCAAATTTCGATTTTCATTCCTTAAAATTCATTATAAATGTAATTTCAAAATGGCGCCCATTGTTTTCCAAATTATTCTGAGTCACGTTGCTTCAAAAAGTTTTGCGCGTCAAAATTTGTTGTTTGAGATCGAGTCTAGACTCAAAACTTATTTTAGTCGTTACAGAGTCGGTAGAAAAACTTGTCCGACTCAATATTGCTGTGGAGGGTGAACCCTTTCCCCTTTTAGTTCTCAGCCCTTTCCCCCTGGCCTTGATTATTATTATTTATATATTAAATTTCTTTGATTTTTGAATGAAATATTTGTTATAGAAAGGATTTTAATGGTTCTCTCTCTCTTTCCAGCAAATAAATAATGAATAAGAATGATAACTGTTATAAGAAATTAGAAAGATAGTAGTAAACTATTAAGCATTAAGATAATAAATAATAAACATTAAGTACTAAATTATTAATATTAGCAAACAAATAAATAAAGAAATAATGTTATAAGATATGTTAATGTTAATATTTTAATGAATGAAAAGACTAAACAATAAGTTATATAAAGAAATGTTAAACTTGTAAACAAGGAATGAGGAATAAAACAGTTTTATTAAATTAGTATGGGAAAAAGAGTGAGAGTTGGACAGTCGCTTGTTAAACCCTGTTAGTAAATGAATAATAAAGTACAAAATTGTTAATATTTAACAAACAAACAAAATGAAAAGAAGAATAAACAAATTTAGTAAAAGAGACGCTTCTGAGGTTTAAAAGTGTCGGCGTGTGTGTCAAAACTCGAGTTTTGAGAAGTGGAGGGAACCAATTGGCGCATGTGTGGAAATATAAATAATAAAAAATATAGTTTAAGAGGGTAATTTGACAAGAGAAAATAAAGAACATAACAGAGGAAACTAAAGTCAGGCTGGATTTGTCTGAGGCTGAAGACCGTTATTGGACCAAGGGAACTTTAAGTTCTGTTAGGAAGGGGATGCCGGAGATAGTGAACCACTAACAGAAGGAAGCTATTCTGGCAAGTAAGAAACTGTTGGTGGCGGAGCCAGCAGTCGTGGAATCAGGTCTGGGCAGCGAGCCTGGATCCAACAACCCTTCAAGGTAAGCAGCCTGGTTTTGTGGAGTTCTTAAACAAAAGAAAAAATTCTTATTCGTGGTGCGCCGTTAGGTTACTCCGAATCCCACCACATAAAATAAGTGGCGCCCGAACAGGGACTTCCACTCAGAAAAGTGGGTTGTTTCCTGGTTGGGTTGTATAGAAGAAGAGTGAAAGAGTAGTTGTAGGTTGGGTGTAGTAGTAATAGAGTAGAAGTGAAGTAGGGTAGCATCTTTAGAGATGCCTACCAAGGAGGAGTTAGAAAGGAGGTTGAGGGAGATAGAGGAGGCATTAGAGGTAGAAAAGGCTAGGAACCATCAGTTAGAGTTACAGAAGGCAGAATTAGAGAATGTTTTGGGGAAATTACAAGTAGATTAGAGGAACAGAGTAAAGAATTAGTAGTTTGTCGTCAAGAGATGGAAGAAAGATGATGAGAGTAAGAAAGAGATGGATGATGGGTTAAAGGCAATGGTTAAGAGAATGAGTGAGTTGGAGGGCAAGCTTGATGGGAAAGTGAAAAAGGAAGGGAAAGGGGGTTTTGAAGGGGAAAATAGTAAGGGTGTTGGTAGTAAGAAAGGGGCACATCTAAAGGATGTAGCAGTAGGGGGCCTGGAAGGAGAAGGGAGTGAAAGCGTGAGTGAGGGGAAAGAAGAAAGACCTTACAAGGTGATGGTGCATTCCACCCCTAAGGAGGGTAAGAAGAAGCTTGAGGGTGAGGATCAGAGGGAGAAAGGTAAGAGGATGGAAGGGAGGCAGGCTAAGAGGGGCAAGGCGGGAATGAAGGGGGCTCGGAGGGCATCTGGTAAGAGGGCTTCTCGGAAGGTTCAACGCTGCGTTAGCGCAGATGACTCCCTCTATTCCAGCATTGAGGACAGTATGTATGAGAGTGAGAGTGAGACTGAAACTGAGAGTGATACGAGTGAGGGTGTAAGAGTGCATAAGGGAATCTTAATTAGGGAGATTCCGAAGGTTGCAAAATTTAATGTTTATAGTGGGAGAGATGTACAAGAGTTTTTGAAAGAGTATGAACGTTATTGTAAGAGCAAGTATCCAGACGCTCCTGAGTATTGGGTGAAAGAGATGGGTGACTGTTTGGAAGGTAGGTTGCTAGAGTTTTACAATGTTGTTGTAAATTCAGGAGTGCCTGTGAAGTATGAGGTGTTAAGGGAGAGATTGGTGGAGCAAGTGTTAAGAATAAGAGGGGGTGTGAAATATCGAAAGAAGGATGATTTTGAGAGAGCAAGGATGCAGAAGGGGGAGAGTATTGATTTGTATGCATATAGACTTGAAACTTTGGCGAGAAAGAAATTTGGAGATGATGGGATAGATGAGAATAAAAGGTTGGTAAGAAAGTTGATTGAGACAGTACCTGAGAGTGTGAGAGAGTTTTTGAATGTTAAGAGGAAAGAGTGTGTAAGAGTGAGAGGGACACGTTTGAAGTGGCATGAAATCTTGGAATTGTTAGAGGACCGAGTGTATGAGAGTGGATTGTGCGTAATAGGGAAGCAGATGTGCGAATGGGGACAGCGATGAGGGAGGAACAAGTACCTGTGTTTCCTAGTTATGCGGACGCATTAAGAAATACTAGGCCAGGTCACCCTCCAGTTAGCCAAGCATCCATGGCCCAAAACCCAATGGAAATGCTGGCTAACTTTGTGAACGAATTCACAAGGGTGTATGGAGGGTCGGCCATGCAACAACCAGGGCCTCCTCCCACATCGGGTCCCAGAATGAATGGTCCGATGCTGGGGCAAACGTATAGAAGGCAAGGGCTTCAAGGCCAGTCAACAATGAATGAGCAAAGAGGGCCAGTGAATGGAGGGAATATGGGGAATGTGAGAGGGTGTGCATATTGCGGTAGAGGGGGACATAGTATAGAGACCTGTAGAAGAAGAGTGGGTGCGTGTTTTGCATGTGGGCAGATGGGACACATGGCGTATGAATGCAGAACACCTGGGTATGAATGTAGGGCATGTGGGAACTTTGGGCATATTGCCCGGTTCTGTCAAGCCCAACAGCAGGGTGCTCCGGCACCGGCGGGAGGGAGTCCTGTCTCTCATGCAGGAAATCGGCCAGTGTCAGCCATGCCAGCTCCTCAACCTCAGAGGCAGGGCCCTCAAGGGGGTGCTGTCACTGGAAATGGCGAGGCTGGTCCCAGTACGGGAAACGCATAGGGCAGGGGCCTCTCATTGGGGTTGGGGTCCCTGCTTCTCTGAATGATGAATGTGTATTTGAGGCATTAGCAGGATGGTGTCAAGTGAATAAGGAAGTGAGAGCGAGTGAGAAAAAGGCAGAGTGTATGGTTATTCCTGTTGAATGGGGAGGGAGTGTATGGAGGGCATTAGTGGATACAGGATGTTCACCTAATTTAATAAGTAAGCAAGGAATTGGATGTTTGTGTAAAGAGAATGAATTAGGAAGAGTGAATTGGGGAGTAACTGGGGAAATTAAAGGGGTTGGGAACATCCCAGTACGAGTGTTGGGAGAGGTGCAGATTAAAGTGAAAGTGATGGGGTGTGAAATGGAAGAATGTGTGCTTTATGTGGTTGATAAGGAGAGTGAAAAGTATGACATGATTCTGGGGTATGAGTTTTTGAAAAAGAATCGATTGGTGATCCATCCTGCTAGACGTATGATTGAGTGGAAAATGAGTTGGGTAAGTGTGAATTCTATGTGGGGAGAAGTGAATCGGATTGGATGAGGGTAATAAAAGGGTATGAGGTGAGAGCATCTGAGAGTGTAAATCTGGAAAAGGGAACCCCAGCATTGGTGCATGTTGAGTGGCCAGTGAGTGATAATAGAAGAAAAAGGCAGGGAAGCATGATTTTTGTGAATGGTATGGATGCATCCTATAAAGTGAAAAGAGTTGGGCATGTGTATGATGGTATAATTGATGAGAGTAACCCATGGATTTGTGTGCAAGCTAGGGAAGATGGGGGTGCATGGCGAAAGAGAATAAATGAGGGGGATGTGATAGGGAGAGCATATACAGTGATTGAGGAAGTATGTGAGGAGGGAGAAAATGGAATACAAATGGATGAACGAGGGCAAGAATGTGGGGAGGAATGGACGACTGAACAAATCAGAAAGGAGGTGATTGTTGGCGAACAGTTGAGTGAGAGTGAGCGAATGCAGGTGTGGCAGTTGGCAGGGGAGAAAAGGAGCGTATTGGCCCGAGGAGATGATGACCTCCGTTTAACAAAACTACCTCCCTTCAGGATCCAGTTAACGGATGAGACTCCGATCTACCAAAGGCCAAGACGCTTCTCCCCACCAGTAATGAATGAGATAGAAGAGCAGTGTGAGGAATTTTTTTCCACCATTGGAGAGAGAGCGGAACCATTATAGCGTGCTGCCCTGTTGCATGTTGATTGATGCAATCCCTTGCATTCTAGCGAAGTGAGCAGGAGAGCTGCGATTGAAAATTGAAGTCCGTTGTCAGCGTGCGGAGTGTCATCTAAACAACGTCCAGCAAATTAATGTACTGATTATTATGTAATGAAATTATAAGTGAAAGGGTGCAATTATTGCCCATAATTGTTGTGTTTTTCGTGTAGTAGTATGTGCGCTCTTGGTCAGTATTTTATGTAAACTTTTTCTTATTTTTTCTATGTCACCCTGATAGTAACTGTATAACTATACAAAGAACTGTTTCAAATGTAAAGCGATCGTTGATGAGGAATCGCAGGAATAGATTGTGAACTTGAGATTTGTGTGGCCACTGTAAGAAAATTTTCCATTATTTTTTTTTGGCATGTATAGATTAGTTACAGGTTGTAATTTAATTATTAGTGTGAAATGTTATTTTATGCAAATGTGAAAATTATAAAGTTTTCGGTTTTTATAATATGATACAAAATATATGTGTGGAATTTATCATTCTAATTATTTCTTGTCTATCTCATCTCTGAATTTGCTAAAGAAAAAAAAAAGAAAAAAAATTGCAAAATATATAAATTTGTTGAATAAATTTATTAAACGATATTAATAAGTTTTCCTAATGAAAAACTTATTTTCAAGGGGGTGATGCGAGTGTAGTAATGCCCAGTTAAGAATATTAATTTTTGCTTAATATAAATCATTTACTAATAATTGTGAAATTGTTTGAAATGGGAAGAGTTGGCAATCCTGAACAGAGGCCGAGAGAGCAGACTACCCCCCAAGGGAGTCAGTCTTCTGGCGGCGCGTTAAGCGTGAGGTTAACGTCATGTAACATAAAATTTAATTCATTGTTTGTGTTCCTCTCCGACGTAAATTATTATAATAGAAATTCCGTACTCGCATCCCCCTAAATTACTTAAACCATTTTCGGAATCAATAAAACGTTCACAAGTGTTAAAATAGAGTATTAATAAACCCCCCCCTTCCCCCTTCGTGTTGTAACGGTTTTCATAGTCAGTCTCGGCGCGGCTACCAGAATCTCTATACGGTACGGCGAAAAAGAGTGTAGAGAAAGCAAATGATAAATGAAATAAAGAGCCGATAGAGAGTAAATAATAAAGAAGAAAGTAAATAATAAAAGGCATTCACTACAACACATATTATGTATTTTATTAATTTTTATTAAATATACATACAGTATATGCATATTTATTAAGAAATAGGGAGGAAATTTGGGATTTGGAATGGATTAGGCAATTTACATGTTAAACACGGTCCGACATACGAAATTTTCTACTAACAAGCATTTGACTGGAACGGATTGTCCTCGTAACTCAGTGGTCCACTGTACTAATTTTTACTTTTTTTTTTTTTTACAGAAGAGTGTATGCATTTATTTAATTATTATTTTTTTAGCAGATAATTATTATTGTATTTCACTTAATTTTATTTAATTTTTGGGGTGTCTTGGGGTCAGGGGGGGCCTGTACTTAACACATTGAATTATAAGTTATAGTTCCCCAATTTATGCGGAAGGTTCAAGAATACTGTACATCTACTGTGTAAAATCAGGGGATTACTGTACATCTGCACTGTTTACCTTTCCCCTAATTCTACCGACTATCCAAAATTCTTTGACTACCTCACTTCCAAAGTGGAATTCCACTCTCCCTTTGCTGAACTCTCCATTTTAGGAGATTCCAATGTTTGGCTTTCCTCCCATTTGACTAACACTACTGGTGAACTAGCTTACAACTTTTCTATCCTAAATGACCTAGAACAAATTGTACAGCACCTTACTCGTGTATCCCTGATTGCCTTGGAGATAAAACCAACATTCTGAATTTATTTCTTACCTCTTATCCTTCTTCTTACTCTGTGAAACTTTTTTCTCCATTGGGCTCCTCCAACCACACTCTTATATCTGTTTCCTGTCCTATCACTCCAATCTGGCCTTTGGATCCTCCCAAGAAAGAGGAGGCACCTTTGGCACTTCAGCACCACTGATTGGGAGGCCCTTAGGCAGTACTCCTCTGAGTTCCCATGAAATGATTACTGCTTCCATGACCAGGGCCCTTCCCCAGTGTACTAAGTGCATCATGGAGGCATACATTCAATATTCTATTCCTACTATGAACGCAAAAAACCTTCATTTAACTTTACTTGTTCTAATGCTATCAGCAACAGAGAGGAGGCTTTCAGAAGGTACCATCACCATCCAACTCCTGACTCTCACTTAGCTTATATTTCTGCCTGGAATCATGCAAAATCTGTTCAACTCAACAAAAATTCCTTCATCTGACAAAAATGTGAAAACCTATCAAATTCTAATTATTCTCGCTCTTTCTGGCATCTAGCTAAGAACCTCTTCAACAACTTCCTCTTCTTTCCCTCCTCTTTTCCATTCCAATGACTCAGTTGCCATCTCTTCTCCTGACAAAGCTGAACTCATCGGTCAAACTTTCATTTCCAACTCAACCATGGATGATTCCAGTGCTGTTCCTCCATTTCCTCCCCCCCTGACCTTATTATGTCTGAAATTAGAATCTCCTCCATAGATGTTCTTTCTGCCCTATCTGGGCTCAATTCTACAAAGGCATACCTAGTCCTAATGGTGTTCCTCCTGTTGTTCTTAAAAACTGTGCTTCTGTGCTGACTCCCTGCCTAGGCAAACTCTTTTGTCATTCTCTCTCATCTAGTACTTTTCCTTCCTGCTGGAAGTTCATTTTCAATCAGCCTGTCCCAAAGAAGGGTGACTGCTCTCAACCCTCTAACTATCATCCAATTGCTTTAATTTCTTGCCTTTCTAAAGTTTTTGAATCTATCCTTAATGGAAGATTCTTAAACACCTCTCTTCTCACAATCTTCTTTCAGATCATCAGTATAGGTTCTGCAAGAGACACTCTACCAGTGATCTTCTTACATATCTCTCTGACTCTTGGGCATCCTCTTTTCAGGATTTTGATTAAACTTTTGCTATTGTGCTAGACATATTAAAAGCTTCTGATAGAGTCTGGCACAAATCTTTAATTTTGAAACTGCCCTCCTTCAGTTTCTATCCTTCTATCTGAATCTTCATCTCTAATTTCCTTTCTAGCCAATCTATAGCTGTGGTTGTAGATGGCCACTATTCTTCTCCTAAAGCTATCAACAGTGGTGTTCCTCAGGGTTCTGTCCTGTCACCCACTCTTTTCTATTTATTTATTAATGATCTTTTAATTCACACATCATGTCCTATTCACTCCTATGCTGATGATCCCAATCTTCACTTCTCCACCCACTTCCCAAAGCATCCTTCAAAGCAGTCACTCCATGATTCACATAGGACAGCTATGGGACACCTGACATTTGGTCTGATTGGGGCAGAGAAAACCTTGTGGCTTTCAATGCCTCAAAAAAACTATCCCTCCATCTGTTTACTTGTCACAATCTTCCACATGACTATCCCCTTACTTTCAACAGACAACTCAATCCTTCCTCTTTTCTTAACATTCTTTTTAGCATTTCCTTTTCCTGTGATCTTTTCTGAAAAGATCACATATACTCTCTTTCCAAAATAGCTTCTAAGAGGTTAGGTGTGCTGTACCACCTCCATGGTTTCTTCACTCCAATTCAGTTGCTGTCTCTGTACAGGGGTCTTGTTCACCCCTGTATGGAGTATGCTTCTCATGTGTAGGATGGCTCAACCCACACAGCCATACTTGACTGTGTGGAATCAAAGGTTTTTTGTCTCGTCAATTCCCCACCTCCTACTCAGTCTTCAATCTTTCTTCACCGCAATGTTGCCTCACCCTCTCTTTACTATCGCTATTATAACAGACATTGCTCTTCTGAACACTCTTAACTGCATGCCTCCTCCTTTAAGGAGAGCATTCAGCACCAAACTTTCTACACTTTCTCATTCCTTTTCTGTCCAATGCTCTAATGCAAGGGTTAATCAGTACTTTCAATCTTTTATCTACTCAACCAGTCAACTCTGGAACAATCTTCCTCAATCCATCTTTCCTCCTGTCTATGACTTCCCATCTTTCAAACACAGAGTGTCTAGGCATCTCAAAAATACCAGACCTTGATTTTAGCTCTCTTCTTCTTCTATGAGAGTGGTGCTTTTGTGGGCTTTTGCCCTTGGCCCCCTCCTTCCTTCATAAAAAAAAATTGCGTTTGTCTAGTAGGACAAAAACATTAAATTTACTTCATGAAATGTCCAGACTAAGTCACTTGAAAATTTTAGGATACTATTTTTTACAATGAGCTACTTTTCATAATGAATTTGCCAAAAGATGGAGAAAAGTTTTAAGAAAAGGCCACGGTAAAACTATTCCATATTGAATGCAAAAAACTTCACTTTTTTACGTGAAGGTCAAAATATGAGAATAAAAACCCACTCTAATAGACAGAGTTTATTTCCACGACAGTTTCGACGCCCACTGGCATCCTCCTCGGGTGGATACAGAAACACAAATGAAACAAAACAAAAGGGAAAAACAGTTCAGGGATCGACCGTTAAGAAATTCGCACCTAGGTTAGATTCCATTCTCTCGAGACAGGAGGGCATTTTCATTAAGTACATTCGCACAAATTTTAAAAATATCTTCCTGTTCTAAACATACAGATTCTATTATTTTTACATAATTATTACATTTATAATTAAATTTATTACATTTAATATTGCATAATTATTAATTACAGAAATTATAAATTTATTATTACATTGGTTATTACATTGTTGTTTATTATACAGAAATTATAAACCGAAAAACGAATGAAAAAAGGCGATTAGGAAATAATCCAGAGACCATTGAGAAATTCGCACCTAGGTTAGATATCGTTCTCCCGAAACCAGAAGGGCATTTTATTACAGGGTCAGCTTATAACTACATTTCCACAAATTAAAAATATCTTCTTGTTCTATACATACAGATCCTAATGTTTTGACATAATTACTGCATATATTTATTTCCACATTAATTACTTCCATTATTACATTTACTAAAAGCGAGTAAGGAAACATTCCAATCCAGAGACATTTAAGAAATTCACACTTAGGTTCGAACACGTTCCCACGACTCCGTAAGGGATTTATTGACCAAGAATCTCATTAAAGGGTCTAACTTATAAGTACCTTCGCACAAATTAAAATTATCTACTTTTTCTATACACACAGATTCTATTATTTTTCTTTTGACATAATTATTACATTTATAAAGTACCTTACTTGATTCCCAATCTATAGCATGATTATTTTGGCTAGCGTGATAAAAAATGGCATTATTAGTATTACAACTTCTGAAGGCATATTTGTGTTCTTTGATACGGGTTTCAATATTTCTTCCAGTTTCTCCCACGTATACTAAATCACAACTTTTACAGGGAATGCTGTAGACACAGGCTTGTTCCTCTTTTGCAACGTTATTCCTAACCAATTTACTTTTCACGGTAGACGAATATTTGAACGCCAAAGCAAACTTAAATTCTTTCGTCAACGGTTTTACTCTTTCTAAGCCGGCAATGTAAGGCAAACTCACATATTGTTTTTGGTTAACTGAAGGTTCCCGAGGGGCATAAAAAGATTTTCTGGCTTTAAAATACGCCTTTCTGATAAACCACTCAGGATATTTTAAATCCCTAAAAATGTTCCAAATCTTTGAATTTTCCGGATCCAGCAAATGTGGGCTACAAATCCTGAGTGCTCTTAGAAACATGGAAGAAATAATTGAGCTTTTAACCCCTTCATCATGATAT
This sequence comes from Bathynomus jamesi, assembly GCA_023014485.1. Lineage (NCBI taxonomy): Eukaryota > Metazoa > Arthropoda > Malacostraca > Isopoda > Cirolanidae > Bathynomus > Bathynomus jamesi. Next base: position 244,215 of record JAJOZX010005137.1, read on the forward strand.
GAAAAATAATGAATGTACGAATTACAATGAGTAGGTTTTCTATAGACCGTGAAATTGGGCTTTCCGCTTTCGTTAATGACCAAAACATCTAGAAAAGGTAATTGTTTGTCGTTCTCCCATTCATATTTAAATTTAATAGAGGGAACAAGATTATTTAATGACTGAAAGAAAGTGTCAAAGTTGTTCCAGTGGTCAGGCCAAAATGAGAAAATATCATCTACATAACGAAACCAAATTAGATTCCTGGGACATATTGTTTGCAACAATTCCGACTCATAATACTCCATATATAATGTACTCAGTATTGGGGATAAAGGGGACCCCATTCCCATACCAAAACGTTGCAAATAAAATTCTTCACCGAAGGAGAAGGCATTATTGGTGACACAGAGTTTTATCAGTTCTAAAAATACAGATGTGGGCATGCCTAGTTCTACGTTACATGTTGGCAATTTTCTATCTAAAAAACTAAGTACATCATCAATGGGAACTTTCGTAAACAAGGACTCAACATCAAAACTTATCATTCTTCCCCGTTTTAAATCTAAGGACATAACTTTGTTAATAAAGTCACAGGAATTAGTGATGTGCGAGCCTGAAAATTTACCAACTAATGGGGATAATTTATCTGCAAGAAATTTAGATAACCTGTAACTAAAGGAACCCCTGTGTGAAATAATGGGACGGAGTGGTATATTAATCTTATGGGTTTTGGGTAGGCCGTAAATTTGGGGGAGTTTGGGGTTAATCTGTAGAAATCTTTTAGGATCAATCGCCGGGACATCTTTTAATAAGTTCCTGATGGTTTATCAGAAAGGCGTATTTTAAAGCCAGAAAATCTTTTTATGCCCCTCGGGAACCTTCAGTTAACCAAAAACAATATGTGAGTTTGCCTTACATTGCCGGCTTAGAAAGAGTAAAACCGTTGACGAAAGAATTTAAGTTTGCTTTGGCGTTCAAATATTCGTCTACCGTGAAAAGTAAATTGGTTAGGAATAACGTTGCAAAAGAGGAACAAGCCTGTGTCTACAGCATTCCCTGTAAAAGTTGTGATTTAGTATACGTGGGAGAAACTGGAAGAAATATTGAAACCCGTATCAAAGAACACAAATATGCCTTCAGAAGTTGTAATACTAATAATGCCATTTTTTATCACGCTAGCCAAAATAATCATGCTATAGATTGGGAATCAAGTAAGGTACTTTATAAATGTAATAATTATGTCAAAAGAAAAATAATAGAATCTGTGTGTATAGAAAAAGTAGATAATTTTAATTTGTGCGAAGGTACTTATAAGTTAGACCCTTTAATGAGATTCTTGGTCAATAAATCCCTTACGGAGTCGTGGGAACGTGTTCGAACCTAAGTGTGAATTTCTTAAATGTCTCTGGATTGGAATGTTTCCTTACTCGCTTTTAGTAAATGTAATAATGGAAGTAATTAATGTGGAAATAAATATATGCAGTAATTATGTCAAAACATTAGGATCTGTATGTATAGAACAAGAAGATATTTTTAATTTGTGGAAATGTAGTTATAAGCTGACCCTGTAATAAAATGCCCTTCTGGTTTCGGGAGAACGATATCTAACCTAGGTGCGAATTTCTCAATGGTTTCTGGATTATTTCCTAATCGCCTTTTTTCATTCGTTTTTCGGTTTATAATTTCTGTATAATAAACAACAATGTAATAACCAATGTAATAATAAATTTATAATTTCTGTAATTAATAATTATGCAATATTAAATGTAATAAATTTAATTATAAATGTAATAATTATGTAAAAATAATAGAATCTGTATGTTTAGAACAGGAAGATATTTTTAAAATTTGTGCGAATGTACTTAATGAAAATGCCCCTCCTGTCTCGAGAGAATGGAATCTAACCTAGGTGCGAATTTCTTAACGGTCGATCCCTGAACTGTTTTTCCCTTTTGTTTTGTTTCATTTGTGTTTCTGTATCCACCCGAGGAGGATGCCAGTGGGCGTCGAAACTGTCGTGGAAATAAACTCTGTCTATTAGAGTGGGTTTTTATTCTCATATTCCATATTGGTCTTACCAAAGACTAAGAGAGATTAATGTAGTCCTTCCACTCAACAAAATTTCATAAACTTTTCTGAAATCCAGAAAAGCCAGTCAGTAAATAATTTTTAAAAGACCACAGCCATCAAAAATCTTTAGCTTTAGTTCCATTTAAAATTTTAAAGCACAGTAAATAAGCACACCGATCAAAAAATTAGTCACCCCTCTCAGAATGTACCTAATAACGTGTGACGGCGCCTCTGGCCTTGATAACCGCACGAATCCGGCGAGGCAGAGACTCTACAAGGTTGTGCATGTACTGAACATCGATTTGCTGCCACTCGTTCATCAGCCAGTCCCGAAGTTCCGCCAGTCCTGCGCTTCACTTTCTGTTTCCAGCCTGAACAACACCTTCGACGCATTCAGGATTAAAGGCTTCATTGGACCTGCGATGTACTCGTCGCCTCCCATCATTGGAGAACAAACAAAAACGCGACTCATCGGACCAAATTACACGTTTCCAATCTGCCGCAGTCCAGTTTTTGTGCCTCTGAGCCCATTTATAACGTGCCAATTTGTGACTTGGTGTTAACAGCGGCCTCTTCCGTGGTACCCTGCTCCAGATGTCCATCGCATGCAGTTCTCGTCGCAATGTCCATTTGGAAATTGGTCGCTGGAGAACCTCATTGGTTTCTTGGAGCAATTGTTCTCTGGTTTGAAAACGATTTGCAGTTACTAGACGAGAAACATGGCAGCGGCCCCTATTGTCGAGAATTGTTTTCCGGCCACAGTTACGCCATCGATTGTCAGTTGATTGCGAACTACACCACTCTTTGTAAACTCGCTGGACAGTACGCGTTGACACACCAACAAATTGGGCTACTTCAGACATTTTGTGTCCGTGGGCTCTGCCAAACACGATGGCTCCTTTTTGCCACTGAGTAACGTCTGCCTCACGACCCATTTTGCAGACTATATCCAACACACACTTTGTTCTTCACCACCTCACGAAACAGATCTGATCCTGTGTGCTACGTCACCGCTACTTGTCACTTACCAAAGCTACATCAGTGCCCTCTGTGTGACCTTGAACTTCCTACTATCGGTGCTATTAGGGGTGACTAATTTTTTGTCCGGTGTGCTTATTAAACTTTCACTGGCTTAAAAGTTTCTGTTCAAGATTGCATGAAATTATTAATACATCTTAAAGTGAATGTGGACTGACTACATATCTAAATATAGGTAGGCCTTGGTCTTACCTTGATATACCTGTCGAAGAGGTGTGACTGTCAACAGTCTATTAACCCTGGTCAAATAACCAGCAGTAGAAGCTAAAAGCCTTCCATCTTCCATATAAGTACCATGACCTCTGTTGATAGAATTATGGTATCATAATGTTAGTTGTTAAAGATTATGATAATGGCCGAAGAGGCCTAACATATTTGTTCCTAAATACAGTTATGTAGAAAACAAAAGCTCTGTCGTAATCTTAATTTGGTTAGCTGATAATCAAATGCTCTCAAAATAAGCTATATACAGTTGTGCTATAAAGAACACCAGTACATCATTATATTTGTTAATTTAAAATCCTTATGAAATTTAGCTGTGTGTTTGTCATTCATTTAATAAATGTGAAATATAGCAAAATAAGTTATACCAATCTAGTTTTTGTTATAGTTAACTCTCTCAAGTTGCCTATCACTATTTACATATTCCCTTATGCACAAGTTTAAGTACAATATTAGAATTCATAGAAAATTTGACATTAGAAACACCTCAAACTTCTAAAAAATTCTTGAGTTACCTCTTTTTGGTAATTTACATTCATCAGAATATTAAAATGTGAATGTAGAATACGGTTTGAGCATCAGTCCACCATGAGCAAAGGAAAAGAGCTGTATCAGGATCTTAAAGATAGATTTATTGCTTTGCATAGTGATGGAAAGCCTGTTAGGAAGATTGGTAAACAACTTTGCTGTGCCTTTTACTTCAGTTTCAGATGTCATTCATAAGTGAAAGTGCCTTGGAGTCATCAAACAACTCCCTCATAGTGGATGACCACTGAAGAATCCGAAACTGTACTGCTTGTAAAATCATGGAGGAATGTGACAATAAAACCCACACTAATAGACAGAGTTTATTTCCACAACAGTTTCAATGCCCACTGGCATCCTCTTCAGGTGGATACAGAAAAACAAATGAACAAAAGTGAGTAAGAAAACAAACCTAAGTGTGAATTTCTTAATGGTCTCTGGCCTTCTAGAATGTTCCTTACCTTTCCTGGATTGTTTCCTTAATCACTTTTAGTGTTGTAAAAAAAAATAATTTTTATTAGCCCTGTTTTAAAACAATAAAAAATGGTTTTAAAACAGTTTTTAATTGTTTTTAATTTTTTTAATTTATTTTATAACCAATAAATTAATAGATAGCAGTCAACTAAAGCTGAGGCAGAGAATGTGCATAATATGAGTTTCTTTCACTGCTATCTTTGATTACAATAACTAGGTCATGCCTGTTACATCCGTTTAATGACAGATTCAAACAAAAAACACACACACAAAGTAATTTTATATTTATTTCAGAATCTATAAAATTTTATTGAAAATTATAGGTATTGAGATGCCTAAGGGTCAAAAAAAAAAAAAAGAAGTGTTGTGCACATTTTATTCAAGGACAGTGTAGAAAAAGGTGGTAAAATTGAACGTGTGGCATGTTCATTTTGTAAAACTACAATATCCAAAAATGGCACTAGAATGGAACAACACACAAAACACTAAGAAGTGTCCAGAAACAATTAAAAACAAATACTTCCCAGAAGATTTTGCAGCAAGAGATGGCAAATATTCTAATGCAGAACAAACAGTGCTAAGTCCAACCAAGAAATTAAAATTAGGAGAGTCATCTGGATTAAGTCAGTCAACTGATTACAAGCAAACAAAGCAACAAGGAATGTTAAATTTGCTGACAGAATGCAACAGATTGACCAAGCGAGTTTATTTATTAATTAATATTATTATCCATAAATGTCATTGCACCAAATGTAGAATTACACTGCACAGTAGTGTCTACTGGGGTTATTCAGTTTGTTTTTGGCAAGACCTCAAATGAAAAACTAACTAATTGATGGAAAGTCTTGCTTTTATCAGTGACTGACCCATCTGCTATAAGCTATCTATGGTATAAATATAAACCTTACATCTATGGTACTTACTGAATAATTACTTGAATTACTGAATAATAATAATAATAGATATTTTATATCTGCACTTTTTATAATTTATATAGTTAACAATGTGAGTATGATGTAGCTATCATTATAATATGAAGTGTTATTCAAACAGATTGTGTCACAATCTTTTACTCTTCCTGCCAGGTTGACCTTGATGAAAAATTAGCAAAAGCAATATATGCAAGTGCTTCACCTTTGAGCATGGTAGAAAATCCCTACTGGAAACAATTCTATGAACATCCAAGGCCTGCTTATAAACTTCCTTCTCGTTATGAGCTGTCCAATAACATTGCTGGAAAATGAACATGCCTGAGTGTCAACTACTGTAAAAGAATTAGTAGCCAATTGTGAAAGTGTTGCCATGACTTGTGATGGTTGGACTAATGTCAGAAATAAAGCCGTTATTAACTTGGATCACAACACCTGAACCAGTTTTCTGGACTACATTACCAACAGGTTCTGACAGTCATACTGCTGAATACATGGCTGATGAAATGAGCAAGGTAATTGAAGAGGTTGGTTCAGAAAAAGTACTGGCACTTGTGACTGATAATGCAGCCAACATGATGAAATCTTGATCAATTTTACAAGTATCCACAGCTGCACTGTTATGGATGTCTAGCTTGTGGACTGAATTTGATTTTCAGACATGAACAAACTGAAATCAATCAGTACTTTCATGATTCAAGTAGTCCAAGTAGTCCAACTAGTCAAAACCTTCAAAATGTCTCTCAAACTGGGTGCTCTTCTCAAAGTATCACAGGCAACAGTACACAACCAAGCTGCTGGAGTAAGCCAAGCATCACTGACGATTTCTGTAAAAACAAGATGGGGTTCTACAGTTTCATGTCTGCAAAGCCTTCAACAAAATAAACATCCATTACAAGCTCTGGCAATTTTACAATCAAATGAAGATGCAGTTGATAAGTCACTGAGAACCAGTATTCTCAATGAAGTATTTTGAGATAAGTAGATGGTTTTGTATAGTTAATGAAACCACATCTCAGATGCTATCACAGTTGTGGAATCAGACAAACTGACACTGGCAGTAACTGTGAAAGTGTTTCAAGATATGGAGCAGAAATGTTTGGAACATTTGGCAGATTCCCCTCTTTCAAAAGAAGAAGAAAAGAAGAAAGATGATGAAAGATATCCCAACAAACAGAAAAAAATTCTGCCTAAAACCAATTCACTATGCTGCAAATTTGCTAGATCCAAAATACCACAGAATGCATCTGTCTACTGATCAAGAGGTATGTATGATAAGCTTTTAAATTAGCATGATTGCTGCATGAAATCCTATTCTGGTCAGCCTGCATATGTATGTGTAAAATTATTGCTGTTTTCTAGTAACTATATGTAGCTTACACCAACAAGTAATAACTTCTTTGCATGCATGCATGCATGTACTTATGAGTTATATTTTTTCTGTTTCAGATTGAAGCTTGTGAGCTAATTCAGACAACATGTGAGAACATGATAGATCTCAGCCCTTCAGAAGAACAGCAAATAATGGGAGAATTGGCAGTTTTTTTCTCAAAATGTTTCCTGTGGACAAAAAAAAAAAAAAGTGCACCATACCCTCATAGATTTTGCTTAAATTTGGTTTATAGAATGGTATATGCTAGTAAGTACCAAATTTCAAATATCAGCTCAATCAGAGTTATGGTTCAAAAGTTATGCTCCCCCCTTTTTTGAGAGGGGGACAAAAACTGGAAATTTTCAAACCACCATAACTCAGTTCCTAATTGACATAGAACTTCCCCCATTCGATTGTTGGGTAAATTGGTTGAACAAAAAATCCCATGTGGACATTAAAAAAGTGGCAATCCTACCCAGGATAACTACTGCCTAACTAGAGAGATCTTTATTTTGTTTTCTGTGATGCGCAAAGCATTCACTGTGTTCTCATTTAATGTATATTTTTTTTTTCATTTTGAACAGATTTATGTATATATACACATAGTGTTTTAAATAAGTAAAAGTGTTTGATGAAAATGTCTACACATAAAAGCTATAACAAGCACTGTTGCAACCCTTTTGAACTGCTCAAAAAGCCTATTCTGTGAAACTTGAGGCCACTTCCAAAGCTTGTTGAAAATAGTGACCCTAAATATAATTTCAGTGATGAATTGGAAGTTTGTATAAATTGTCTGAAATTAATTAATAAACACGCAAAACCTGAAGAATTATTCAGACTGCCAGAAGCAATAACTAGTAGTACTGAAAGTATGACTACTTCACCTGACATATCCCCAGAAAAAATTCCAAGAAAATATACTGAAATGGATAAAGATATTCAACGAGATCTTAATGCAACTTTGGAGCAACTTCATGGTACCCCAGTGAAATTACGTAAGTAACTAGCTATTAATGTGTGTACAGATAATGCATTTTTATATTGTCAGCTGAAATTTAATTCAGATATAGTTGTCTTATACCTAATACATGAAATTATCTAAAAAATATACTTCAGTTCAGAAATTCAGATTGTTGCCGCTAGATATGTCATACTTATATTTATTAATTAATTGTATTTCAAATATTTTTCAGATGCCCTAAGCAGTGGAAGCAGATCAAAGGCAGTTTCACAAAAATACAAAAAAGCTTCAACCTCTCTCAAGAGGAAGTTGGAAATGACATTTGCCAGTGAAGTTCAAGATGTTGGTGAGCCACTGAGTAAACAGCATCTCAAAGCAGATGATTTGGAGAGGTAAAAAACTAAAAATAATTAATGAGATGACTTTGAACTATTAATATATGTATGTATGTATGTAAATACCTGTATATAGGTACAGTATTATAGGTTGTCATGTTTGGATATATATGTAGAGTGATTGTAGACATTAGATATATTTCCTAAAATGTGACATCAACCCATATACTAAATATACTGGTATATGTTCAAATTCATGAAGTACAGTACTTCCTTAATTCTTGAATAATATAAATCATGTACTTACATCCTTAATATTGTACAGTAATTTGGGGTTATGTTTTTTTCATAGGTTCGAAAACCTCATGAGTGATCTTGTACAAGACTTCAAATCCACATCATCATACAAAAGGAGCTTCAGATACTTACAATCTCACCATTTCCTATTTCTAGGACAATGGATTTGTTTGGTGCAACCAGATACATGGTTGACAAAGCCAGACATTTGAAACAGGGTCATTCCAGCTCAATTGGTGCAGGGGTGGTCGGGTGACCATCTCCGATTTTCTTCAAATTTTCAGGGTTGATTCATACACCATTCAATAGCTTAAATCAATCTAAAATTTTAGTTTCCTCAGTCAAAAACTTTTAATTTTATGGTCGCTTAAATGGCCCCCACCTTTGACAAAAAATGCCCATGTTGGGCTTGATCGGCCAATGCCTTCATTTTGAGAGGCCTTGAAAAGTGTCTTCTAATAGGAGAAGAAGCTTCAAATTTGTCATGCCAATACAACTTCTGGTGGACTTTCCAATTTTGCAAGTAAAAAGGCTGTGGAACAAAGAGTTTCTAAATTATAAGGGCTTAAATATGGCTCCATTTTGAAGCTTGCATCAATTCCTCCCACTTTTACGACTCTACCATTTTCAAAAGTTTTAGTTCTACATCAATCACAGCTGTTTTAATACTCCTAATAGTCTCTATGGGTTGTAAATTTATGAGTGAAATAAAAAAATAACCAAAAAAGGATTTATTTCTATTTTTAAAAATTTCCAAAAGTTGATATTTTCACAAAATTTGCAAAATTAACATCAACTTTGGGGCTTAATATAAAGGTGTCCAAAATTAGTCAGGGAGTTGATACTTCTAGTAAAGAAAGATACATATGTGTAAAAAAACATATATTAAGGAATAGATCTCAACTCAACTCCTTCATATAGTTTTGGTGATTCAAAGAAAAGTGCTTTTTGTGAAAAATCTCAAATTTTTGCAAAATTTTTAAATTTTTAAATTTCTATTTATGACATTGAATTGTAATTTTACTTCCATTTTATTACTTATTAAGTTGATTTACAATTGTAATAATATGCAAATAAGTCTAAAACATACAAGAAATTTAATGTCTGTCAAAACATCCAGCAACTCGAAGGGCTCTGGGTAGCTCATTTCGCTTTGTATATTCTAATAAATGTAAAACATGATGGTTAATCATTAATGTCCAGGCCTATTTTATAGATCATGATCTTTTATTTTCAGAAAATTTAACTAGAGCAATTAACTTAATTTTACTGCCTGTAATAATGGCTTATTCTAATCAAGAATCAAAGTGCAGCTTTGGTATGTACTTGGATGATCCATGTCATGAACACAGACTCACCAGGAAGGTGGGTATGTATACCTTACATGAGCTGACAGATGAAACAAGGAAACTGCTATTGTGGAGAACAAAAGCAACTGTAATCAACCCAAATAGTGCTACTGTATGCTACCACCATGAAAAAATGTTTGGAATGCATTACCAACAAATGCAACGTAGCTGCCAAGATCCATGGAGAAATCATCGAAAGAAGATAAGTAAATATAGGTACTAATATATTTATATTTCATAAAGAAGTTTATATTGTAAATTGTAACCTAAATTAGCTATTTAATTTTAATAGGGTAGGCTATATACTGTGCTACTGAATGCATATGTTTTGAATATTTTATACGAATAGCCTATAACCAAATGTTGAGGTTTTAAAATTATTTTCCAATGTGTTTAGAGTTTACATTACCCTACTTTATTTGCAGAATCACTACAAATTATTGACAAAGACATAGCAACTAGACTGAATCTGATACCAGGACAGAAACTTTGCTCAACATGCTTCTCTAGAGCCAAGACGATTGAAGATGAAAAAGACTCAGGTAGTGATGAATATGTTCCAGAAGAAATAGTTAAGGAGACATTTGATGAAACGTTAGGTTCACTAGAATGCTCACCCATTAAGTATGTAAGAGCAAGAGATCGAAAGTTTTACGCGAAAAGGAAACTAAAGCAAATTGAAACCAACAAAATCAAAGCTGTCAAAAGTACTTCATATGAAGCCTAGCATTTTGGATGAGGAAGCGGAGAAACCTATAGAGAGTGAGGAAGAAAAGTGTTATCAGCATATGATAGAGGAACTGAAAGAAAAGTGTAAAACTAGTACCAGACAAGAAAAGATACAAATTCTAACACTCCTTCCAATTGGTAAAACCTGGTCCAGAGAAAGAATTATGAAAGAATTTGAAGTGTCAGCCAGAATGGTTAATGCTGCGAAGGCCTTAAAGAGAAAAGAAGGTATCCTTCTATAATGAGAAATAAAAAGAGTAGCAAGGGTATAAGCGATGAAATAAAGGAAAGTGATAGAATTTTTCCAAAACAATGAATATACTAGAGAATTCCCCTGGTAAAAAAGACAAATCAATAAAAACACCACAAGGGAAGGTTCACAAGCAGAAAATACTGTTGTTGACAAATATCAGGGAATTATATATGCTTTACAAAAATAAATATCCAAATGACAAAATCTCCAAATCAAAGTTTTTTGAACTGAGACCAAAATGGTGTATGGGTGTGGGGAGTAAAGGATCACACAATGTGTGCATTTGTGAAATACACCAGAACTTTAAACTTTTATGTGAATCACTCCCCGTCAAAGTAGAATTAAGAGAGTTACTAGGGAAAATAGTCTGCAACACTGAAACCAGAAACTGCATGATTAATAACTGCAAAACATGTCCTGGTTTAAATGAATTATGGGATTAGCTTCTTACCATTTTTGAAAACAATGATTAGGTTTCCTTTAAGCAGTGGCTTCATACAGACCATACTCAACTGGTCACAATGACAAAAAGTGTTTCGAATGTAGTAGAAGACATGTGTGAAAGTGCAAAAAAGTTGAAAGTACACCATTTCATAGCAAAAGCCCAATCAAAATATTTGTCTGACTGTAAAGAAAACCTCAATGATTCTACAGCATTAGTGCTTGTTGACTTCTCTGAAAACTATAGTTTTATAATTCAGGATGCCGTACAAGGGCATCACTGGGACAATACCCAGGCTACCTTGCATCCGGTAGTCTGCTATCAAAAAGTTGATGGTGAACTAAAAGTTACAAATTTTTGTGTAATATCAGATTCACTTACACACAACACAACTGCAGTTCATTCTTTTTTATGTGAAGCCTTGAAATTACTTAAAAGTCAGAATCCTAAACTAAAGCATATTTGTTACTTTAGCGATGGTGCAGCAAGTCAATATAAAAACTATAGAAACATCATTGATTCAGTGTTACATGAAAAAGATTTCCAACTAACATGTGAATGGAACTTTTTTGTCACCTCTCATGGAAAGAGCCCCTGTGATGGTGTTGGTGGCACCGTCAAAAGGTTAGTTGCCCGGGCAAGTCTACAAGCAACAAGTAAAGGTCACATCACTAGGGGTTAAAACCGGTATTGAAATACCGGTATCAATACCGGTATTGAAGAAGTACAAATAATACCGATACCGATATTATAGGTTTTCGGTATTGACAATTGCTATTGTAAAATTTAGGCAATTTAGTCCTCCGATAAGACTGAAGTGGAAGCAGATTCATTACTGAGAGAATACATGCAAGAAATGGACAAACTAGGAAAAGTGCCATCTAAAAAAAATTCCATTGATTTTGATGTTACTAATGAATTTAAAAGCTTGGAAGTTACTTTACAGAGAAATGAGAATTTAGAGAAGCTGTACAAGGCACTGCTTTCAATTAAACCTACAAGTGCAGAATCAGAGAGAGCCTTTTCTGCTGCAGGCCTATTTCTGACGAAACTGAGATCAAGTCTATCTGAACAATCCCTAGATGCTCTTTGTTTCCTCAAAGCATACTTTCAAAATCAAACTAAGAAATAAATATTTAGATACTAATAATTTCTATCTACCCCAGTAGTTGTATAATAATATGCTAAAAAAAAATTCAAATAATATTTTTATTACAATTTAGTAATTTACTGTATAAACTTTTTCAAATAGAATGCCATCTATTTGGAGTTGGGTCATTAATTTATAGTAAATATGGTGAGTACTGCAAGTCCCTCAGACTTGTGGGAGGGTTGGTAGGGTGGCACCATAATAAATCAAAATAAATTATTTTTTTCATAATACCGGTATCAATACCGGGATTAGCATAATTGCCTCCAAATACAGGTATTGAAAATTTTCGGTATTATGCAAGCACTACACATCACCAATCCAAAAGAGATGTTCGATTGGTGCAAATCTAATATTAATGGTATACAATTTCTGTACATTGATTCAGCTAAAATTGAGGAAAATGCTAATTTATTTGTTAGAAAAAAGGTATTCCTTAATTAAGACAATCCTAGGAACATGTTCATATCACTGCTTTAGACCATCAACACGCATTAAACTGTACAAAATTTCTAGTGATGAAAATTTCTTTAACGTACAACTTTCCTTCCTCAATGCTACAAAGAAAATGTGGCTTACCAATATAAACCTGGTACATACGTGGCCTGTTTCTATGAAGGTGACTGGTTTGCTGGAAACATAGTTGAAGTGTGTGATACTGAGAAGGCTCTATTAGTAAATTTCATGAAAAAGAATCCTTTTAAATGGCCTGAACAAGAGGACGTTTGCTGGATTCCATTCAAACATGTTTTGTGTTCAATTGAACCACCTACAGTTGCTGGGAAAATGGGGAGACAAACAATCATTTGATAACTTGTACTATCTAAAATTGAGGAGTATTTTAAAAAAAGCCTAAGTAACTACAGACCTGTATCAAGCTGAATAATAAATTGCCAATTTATGGCTGTGAGGCCATGGAGTGTTGAAGACAATCAGACTTAAAGCCTGAGTACAATAATAAATTCCTGAGTCAGTGTCTAAACATAAGAGTTCTTAGCTATATATGTTTACATACGGATTTACATAAAACAACACATATTAAAAAAAGAATATGAACTTATAGCCAATAATTCACATGCTTAAAAACTCAGGAATTCATTATTGTATATAGCTAAGTACTGTACACTTGTATTAAGGGAAGTAATCCAACAAAGCTACTTAAATTTAAGGTTTTGTACTGAAAATGGTGGTTACTGCTAGTTTATCTGTACTAACTGCATAATTTAAATTACTAGGAAGTGCTTAAAGAGCAGTAGAACATGGTTCTACATGATTTACTTAGATCCAAGTATTGAGCCTACAAGCTGGTCCATCTGTTGTGTTAACTGCAAATGTAGTAATAATCTAGGTATATATTGTCTTTTTTATGAGTAAAACTTATTTAGATAATTTAACATTTGTGAATTAACTTACCAAGTAATAAAATGGAAGTAAAATTACAATTCAATATTGTAAAAAGAAATTTAAACATTTCAAAATTTTGAAAAAATTCAGAATTTTTCACAAAAAGTACTTTTCTTTGAATAGCCAAAACTATATGAAGGAGTTGAGTTGCGATCTATTCCTTAATATATGTTTTTGTACACATATGTATCTTTCTTTACTAGAAGTATCAACTCCCTGACTAATTTTGGACACCTTTATATTAAGCCCCAAAGTTGATGTTAATTTTGCAAATTTTGTGAAAATATCAACTTTTGGAAATTTTTAAAAATAAAAATAAATCCTTTTTTGGTTATTTTTTTATTTCACTCATAAATTTACAACCCATAGAGACTATTAGGAGTATTAAAACAGCTGTGATTGATGTAGAACTAAAACTTTTGAAAATGGTAGAGTCGTAAAAGTGGGAGGAATTGATGCAAGCTTCAAAATGGAGCCATGTTTAAGCCCTTGTAACTCAGAAACTATTTGTTCCACAACCTTTTAGCTTGCAAAATTGAAAAGCCCACCAGAAGTTGTATTGGCATGACAAATTTGAAGCTTCTACTCCTATTAGGAGACACTTTTCAAGGCCTCTCAAAATGAAGGTATTGGCCGATCAAGCCCAACATGGGCATTTTTTCAAAGGTGGGGGCCATTTAAGCGACCATAAAATTAAGCGTTTTTGACTGAGGAAGCTAAAATTTTTAGATTTAAGCTATTGAATGGTGTATGAATCAACCCTGAAAATTTGAAGAAAATCGGAGATGGTCACCTGACCAACTTTCTGAAATCTGTACCAGTTGAGCTGGAATGACTCAACATACATTTGGTATTATGCCACAGATTCCTATCTACAGTAAAGGAAGAAAACTAACTGAAGATATAATCTCTGAAATAAAGGAATTCTACGAAGATGATAAAGTCAGTCGTTTGTGTGCAGCAAAATCTGATTGTGTTAGCATAAGAAATAAAGATGGTGAAAAAGAATACAAGCAAAAATGTCTATTACTAGGAAATTTAAAAGAATTATATTCAAAATATAAAGAAAACAATGATAATAGCATAGGGTTTTCTACCTTTGCCAATCTGAGGCCTAAATGGTGTGTAATTGCTGGAGGCAAAGGAACCCACTCAGTTTGTGTTTGCACCCACCACCAGAATCCTAAACTCATGGTATCAGCAATTGCAGAGAAAAACTTAACCTATTACACACTTATGGAAAAAAGTGTTTGTGATATAAATTCTTCTACATGCATGTTACATGGATGTCCAGAATGTCCTGGTAGCATAGGCATATTTAATTTCTTAAATACTATACCTTCCTTGACAAGCAGAGATTCTGTTGAATATGTTCAGTGGACTAATACAGATAGATCAACATTGGAAACTCATATAGCTTCTCCAGATGAATTTATTGAACACCTTTCAGAAAACATTTTTTCTCTTAGTAGGCACCACTACATTGCAAAAAGCCAGTCAGTATTTGAAGACTATGAAACAGAATCTTCACTGTGATGAAATACTTGTGCTAGGGGATTTTGCAGAAAACTATTCGTTCATCACTCAAGATGAACCACAAAGTTTTCACTGGACAAATGACCAGGTGACCCTCCATCCATCTGTGGTGTATCACATGAAGGATGAGGAATTAATTCATATGAGTTACTGTATTATTAGCGATTGTCTTGAGCACTCAACATCAGCAGTTCACACTTTTCAGCAATATTTAATGAAGGATATTAAACAGAAATTCCCCAACGTACAAAAAGTAATTTATTTCTCTGATTGGTGTGGAGGCCAATACAAAACAAATATAATTTCAGCAATCTATGCTATCATGAACAGGATTTTGGTGTGAAGGCTGAGTGGAATTTCTTTGCCACAAGTCATGGGAAAAATCCTTGTGATGGTATTGGAGGAACTATTAAAAGAGTTGTAGCAAAGGCTAGTTTGCAACATACTGATACTGGTCACATTCTAACATGAAGAGCTTTCTATGATTTTTGCACTGAACACTTTAATTCAATTATTTGTTTGTATGTTACAAAGGAGGAGGTTCCTGCAGATAAATTCAATCTTTCTAGTAGGTTTAATGAGGCTTTACCTGTTAAAGGTACACAGGGTTTCCACAGGTTTGTACCAGAGTCAGAAAACCTAATAGAAGTTTATCAGACACCTGATTCTGATAATTGTAAATTGTTTAGAATAAGTACTGGGGCTGAACCAGATAAAGACAGTCAACTAGTTGAAAAAGATGAGTATCAAATTGGCCAGTATGTTGCCTGTAAATATGATGATAAAGTTTGGTTTGGAATTACTTTAGACACTTCAGAAGAATATGGTGATTATAAAATCATTTTCCTCACCTCATCAGGATCTACCACTCAGTATTATTTTCTGATGAAAGAGGATGTTTGCTGGATAAAACAGTGAGATATGATTTCTATCACATGATGACACCAAATATCAAGCCTGGTGTTAAGATTATTTACTCCTTCAATCCAAAGCAAGTTCAAGAACTTAGTGGGAGTTTGGAACCAAAACTAGGATAAAAATCTGTTGAAAATTAACTATATATAAGCTTAGGTAGGTATAGATTATTAGCATTTAAGAATTATTGCACCATGTGTAAATTGCAATGTATTAATTACCTAACACCTTACATGAATTTGTAAAAATTAGTCTTTTAAGTAAAAGTAGCCATTTTGAAATCTGTAAATACCTATTTTGTATATATATGAAAATTTTAAAAAATCTGAAATTTAGGGGGGGCAGGACCCCTTCAAATGGAATAAAGTGTTGTAACTTTTTTTCTGTTAATTTTAGCTATTTTTTATACTTATGCTAATTTGTTATGTGCAATTACCCTTCATAAACACTTTAAATCACTGTTCTATGTCAATTAGGGACTGAGTTATGGTGGTTTGAATATTTACAGTTTTCATCCCCTCCCCCCGCCCAAAAGGGGGAGAATAACTTTTGAACCATAACTCCCTGGTGGAAGGGATGGTGCAGTTCTACAGCTCTTGCAAAGGTGGCTGGACGAATCCTAAATCTGCCTGGAACAAGTGCATCCTGTGAAAGAAGCTTCAGCACTTATGCCAATATCCACACTAATAAGAGAAACTGCCTAACAAACAAGAGGGCAGGAAAACTTTTGTACATCAAAGAAAACCTGAAACTATTGGAATCCAAAAGTGATCTTTTCTGCAAAACAATTTCTGCACCTGATGTTAGTGCTGGTACTGCTACAAAGCCTACACTTCAGGAAGCCTCCAGCACTGAATCATCAGAAAGTGAAGTAGAATTTTCTGAACAGCAGTCTGACTGACTCCGATGACTGCTAGATAGTAGATAGCTTGGTACAGTTCAGTAGAAATAATCAAAGGATGTTCATTTTATAATAATTTTTATTTGAGAGATTTTTTATTTTGTTAGCCAAGATTATTGTTGTTACCATCAAAGGTGTTTCATTTTTGCCACTGTTTTAGAAACTGATTAAATGTAGTGCACTGAAAATTCATTTGTGAATTGATCCCACAAGAATAACTAAGTTCTATTGTGTTTTAAATCACTTGTTTTATTAAGCCATCAATTATTAATTAATTATTCTATTAGTATATATAATTAATCAATTGATATTTAATTTGCAACATACTAACATAAGAAATCAATATCCCTATTTATTTATTTTATTAACCCTAACCATTTAGAATACCTTTTACATGGTTCAACATAACATAAATGCTTTGTAAGTAATAGCAGGAATTTAGAATTATAAAAAATTTAAAAAAACAATTAAAAACAAAAAAATGGAAGGTCATGTTTTAAAACAAAAAAAAAACTCACTTTTTTACTATTTACATCTCTACTCACTTTTGTTCATTCATGTTTCTGTATCCACCCAAAGAGGATGCCAGTGAGCATCGAAACTGTTGTGGAAATAAACTCCATTTATTAGTGTGGGTTTTGTCATCACATTTCAACCTCTACATAAAAAGAAGGTTTGTATTTATCACAGAGAAAACTGGTAATCTTTAGTAGAGTTTTACGGACAAAGCATTCTTTGAGCCAAATTCTTTGGCCTCTACTGTATGCAAGACACTGAACAAGAATGGGCTCTTTGGATGACTTGGAAGCAGAAAACCACTACTCAACAAAGCTCACAAAGATGCTTATTTAAAAGTATGCCAATGATCACCAAAATGGTGGAATGGATTACTGGAAGACAGAACTGTAGACTGATGAGACCAAGATTTAACTCTTTGGCCACAATAATCAATGGTGTCTGGCGGGAGTCTGGTATGAAAAACTATATAGGTCTATGGTGATTGCATATCAACATGGCAATCTAATAAAAATTTCCTATCAGATTTACTGCCTTGGTTGATGACAAAAGGCCTATGCTTTTTTGTTATAAAAATAGATTTGTATGTTTTTGTTTTCAAAAGACCTTGCTGGGTAGTTTCCAGTTAAATTATTAAATTAAATTGCCATCAGTATTACACATAACCCATGGTAAGAGAAAATACCTGTAGCAGTGTTGCCAGGCCCTCTCAACCTGATTGTCACATTTGGTCACACATGAAAATTCATGTTTTGTCACATTTTGTCATGTCAAATTTGTAATTTGTCACATGTCAGATTAGTAATTTGTCACATACCAATGCAACCTGAACTGAAATTTACCAAGAGAAAATTGAATGTACTTCACAGATTATTATTTTAATTAAAATAGCCCTCAGGACTAACATATACTTGGGAAATACCAAAATGTGATATAGCTATAATAGTATATGAAAACATTGATATCTGGAACAAAAATGTAAAAAACAAAACGAATGGCCTCCTCCGCCTCCTCCCCTCCCTTATACCTCCAAATATGATCTGTTGAATTATTTCATTTGAACAACAAAACAATAATTAAATGAATCAAAATATACAAAAAATACATCAATGAAAAAACTTAACAAAATCACAAAATTTTCTAATGAATTCTCTATACAACTACCTAACCAAATGATGACACGTCCATACATGAATGAATGTAATGCGTAGATTTAAGGGAACAATATGAATAATGCATTGGAATAATGTAAGAGAAGGATATCAATAATATAAATTTAAATCTAATAAACAAATAAATTCACCATGAAAGATTCAAGGAAATCAAAAGCATAGTTCAGTTGCTTAAGGATGGGTTTTCTTCTGCTTTTTGTTCTTCTCGTTACTTTCACAAGCAAATTTCAATGTGTCACCTTCATTTCGCAACTGTTCACTTTGTTCAAGTATAGCATTTGCTGCATTGGCTTTATTAATGTCACACTTCTTACATGCTGCTTGTAGCATCGTCAGTCATTCTTGTTTCAATTTCTCAGCCTGTCATAACAGCTTTCTCCCCCTTGTCACATCATATAACCATTTTGTCACACTTTGACACATCCTGGCAACCATGCTGTAGGCTACATAACTTGTTTTTGTTGAATTTGGCATAAGTTATCTTGGGTCTCAAAACCCTTAGCAGGTGCCTACCTACTTTCTCATTTGTTGATGTTGAAGGCTGTTACACATAGCAAGGGTATCTGCTATTGTTATCTGTTAAACAATATAGGCAAGTCACTGTGCCTAATTGTTGATTTGAGATGCGCCTATGGGTCATTCCATGTCAGTTCAATGGCAAAAAAAATGTGACCATCACCAATTTTTTTTAAAAATTGCCACACTTATAGATCTCTGAGAAAAACAGAATGACGCTTGTTTCAACACTCTAGGTCATATAGTTCCAGAGATATGGCCCTTCAAATTTTGTAAAAAAGGTCAATTTCCAAGGTTATACCATATTTCAACATGAAATATCTCGGCTCCTATTGCGCTTACAGAGACCATTTAACCACTATTTTAAAGCTTTTAAGAAGATCTACAACTTTGATTCTATTCATATTTTACCTCAGTTGTCAAAAATAAAAGTTGATCTTATTTTTGACCTTTGACCTTGTGTAGGTCATTTGATGTCACAACCGATTTTTTTCTCCTTTCACCCAATTTTGGATACACATGTCTACCTTAACCCAAACAAGATTTTTAGTGTTGATTAAGTTAGTATAGACGCTACAGCCATTTCAGTAGACCATACCCACCTCCATTTTGACCAAGTACCTTTTTCCACCAAAGTTTGGAGCACTGTATCTTTGGAACTGTTTGAGCTAGAGTATTGAGAAAAATACCATTAGATTTTTCTTACCAAGATATATAATGTCTGCTAATTTAAAAAAAAATAAGTAATTATCTAATCTAACCTAATCTAACCTAACCTAACCTAACCTAACCTAACCTAACCCAGTTATTTGGTCGAATAAGTATCCGGCCCTATTATAAAAAAAATTTTTTTTTGTATATTTCAGAGAATTACATAATATCTATAGGTAATTTAAATTACATAATTAATTTATATGGACATTCAAAAGTGTGAAGAACTTTGAACCTGCTATCCTGTTTAAAGGTAAAGCTATGTACGTATATAAGTACCTTATACTAGGCACATAAGTACCTTATACTAGGCTATAGGTACTACCCTATAGAATAAGTTCAGTTTTAAGAGTTAGACGAGTTTTAATAGAATTACTTAACTTTGTGTATTTATTCATTGTGTACAACAGTACCGTATGTACCCATGTGAAAATAAGCTTATTTAAACCTTGGAGCAAGGATTTTTTTGGCATCTGTATTTATCCCAATCTGTAAATCAAACTGCACATTTTTCTTGTTGTAGACTTCTGAAACAAGATCAGTAGGTCCCAAATTTTATTTGTGCCATCTAAGCAAAAATAGCTTCTAACAGGGTTGGATACAATGAATAATTATAATTGTATTTTTAATTAATTGATCCTAATTTCCATTAATTGTAATTGTAATTGATTAAAAATAAAATAAAAAAAGTAATTGTAACTGATTTTTCAGCTATAACTGATGTAATTGATCAATTAATGTCAATTGTTAAAAATTATACCCCTAAATCTGGCCCAATGAAAATAAACCTTTGATAGTTTATTTAGTTATACTTAGATATAGATATATATTTGTTTTAGATATATAAAATAGATCGTTGTATTTGTGTAATTGTAATTGATTCAGGGGTAATTCTACGAGAAATAGACAAATGAAATACACGGTAACCTCTTCAAAATTCATGAAACTTGGTGTGAGGGTTGGTTTAGGTCCAAATTACAAATTTCTGAATTTTTTTGAAAATTGGTCAAGTTGGTCAAATTTTATGGCTTGACCAAATTTTGGTCAAATGAAAAAAACAATAATTTTCAAACGTAAATATCTCAGCTCCTAATTGTGGTAGTGTAGTAAGTCTTAAATGATAAAATATGTAAAATTAACTGTAGTCTCTAAATATGTATCATTATTTTAGGGTAACAAAAATAAAATTATGATTTTTTGGAAAAAGCTTTTTTTTTTTTTGCGATTTGGCAGTGAAGATATTTTTTGAAAAAAAGACCAGGAATAAAAAATGTTTATTTGATGTATGTACACCATAATAATTAATAAAAAGTCAGCTTATCGATGATTATTATAAAATTACTAAAAAAAAAAAATCCTCCAAATTTTAACAATTTTTTCCTTTCTTTCCAGATTTTCAGTATATACCTAATTTTCTAGTATACGTAAATTTACCTAACCCTTAAAATGCCTCAAAACACACAATTTTGTTGTGATCCTATGAAAAAACACTCAAGAAGAATTTTCTGTAACATCAAAAAAGTAAACTCTGCCATGGCAGCTGCAAGCTATGGAATTTTGGAAGAAAATCAATTACTATGCAGCAATTGCTGTCACAATTAAAAAGAAGCCAATTGTATTAGAACATGTTCAACGTTCATCCAAAAGAGCCGGAACCTGCACCAATACCTGAGCCAGACATACTTAACGAATGTATGGAGTGAAGCAGTAGCGATTCTACAAATCCACCACCATTGGAAGAATTTGTCGTTCAAGACAGACAATTCAATAAAGATTTGCTCAGCGACAATATTTTACCTTTATTTGATGAAAGCCCTATTAAAACAGGTAATAAAACAATAGAGACTCCATTCAGGACATTTGTTTCTTAATGCCAAATTCATAGTTTTCTGTTTTTAAATATTAGCATCAGCACTTGAATACATATATACAACATATTTGATTATTTCACGCAACCTAAATTTATGAATTTGTTTTACAGCTGGATTGAAGCCGGGACAAAAACAGATAAAGGCTTCTACGAAATTCAGATCGACAACGGAAAAGGTTAAACGAAGTTTTGAAGCTGCTTATGGGGCTCCTATTGACTATTCTGAAGCTGGTCCATCAAAAAAAAGTTGTTTGGAAGATGATTTAGAGAGGCAAGACTACTTTTCGGACATAGTTATTGAAATTTGACATTTTAAATTAAATTTAATACAGTCATCGAAGTATATACTAAATTAAGTTTTATCTGTTTACATTTTTATAATCGGACAATACATATACATATATTTTATGAAAAGTTTAATTAAAAATATACTAATTAAACTTAATGTCAAATACACTTTATTTCAGGTATCAAAAGGTTATGGAAGAATTAAAGGAGAAATTTCAAGCAAGTAACGATCGCAATCTTAGGTTACAAATACTATCATTGTATCCCTATCCCATTGAAAAAACTGCTGACTTCTTTGGAGCAACAAAGTATATGGTGCGTAAGAGCCACAATCTTCAAAAACAGTTTGGGATTCTTCCTAACATTCCAAACCATGACAAAAGGGAAGGTCGTCACAGCTGAAATGAAAAAAATCATTCGGGAATCAAAGATTATGTTTGCAATAAATGAAGAGGGTGAAAAAATAAAAAAACAAAAAAGACTGGTATTGTGTAACTTGAAAGAGTTATATGCTGAATATGCAAAAAATGATGAAAACCCCAAAATAGGCTTTATTACCTTTGCTCATCTTCGACTGTCGTGGTGCATGCTTGCGGGACAAAGCGGAACTCACAGTGTCTGCGTATGTACGCATCACCAAAATCTGAAACTACAAATATCAGCGTTAGGCATTAAAGATTTAGACTACAAAAAATTAATGTCTTTATCCATCTGCGGCATGGACAATGAAGATTGTATGATGCACCGATGCAAAAGATGCCCGCGAGAGGTTGGAATCAAAAATTATTTGGAAAGTTTGGACTTCATGGCGATGGAAGAGATAAAATATAAACAATGGGTGTCCGTCGATCACTATGTTAAAAGATATCACCGAAACTCCAGAGGAATACGTGGAATCACTCACCAAAAAAATTGCACAACTGACAAGACACCACTTCACAAATAAATGTCAGTTGAGTTACTTCAAAAATCTAAAAGAAACTCTGCCCGAAAATGAAGGTGTTTTGGTGGGCGATTTCGCTGAAAACTTCTCATTCATCATAGAAGATTGTGCCCATGGGGTTTCATTGGGAAAACTCGCAATGTACAGTGCACCCATTCATTTATTATTCCAAAAACAATGCAGGAAAACTAATTTGCAAAAGTTACTGCTTCGTTTCAAACCGTCGCAGGCATGATACAATTCTGGTTCATAGTTTTCTCAAAAAATTAATCCTGTGCATCCAACAACAAAATTCAAACCTAACTAAAATTCATTATTTCACAGATGGATGCGTGGCTCAGTATAAGAATAAAACAAATTTTCTAAATTTATGCCATCATTTCGAAGACTTCAAAATTCATGCTGAGTGGAATTTTTTCGCGACATCCCACGGGAAGAATGCCTGCGATGGTATTGGTGGAATGGTAAAAAGAGCAGTTGCCAGAGAAAGCTTACAACGGCCTCTCGACCATCAAATCTTAACAGCTGAGGACTTCTACAATTTCTGCTCTCAAGAATTCCTAACTGCTATTGACTTTTTTTATGTCTCTGAGGCAGAAGTTGTAGATGTAGAGCTTTCTTTGCAAAAACGTCTGAGTGAACCTATTACTTCTATCAAAGGTACTCAACAATTATATCGCTTCGTCCCAATTTCCAAGAATTCGTTGAAGGTTTATCCACTCTCTCAGAGTGCACAGTCAGTCGAAATAAGAGAGCTCATTAGAGTTTCTGTTTCGGACCAAGAACATAATACTGTCTCTCAATGCAAAATTGAAATAGGCTCTTTTGTGGGTTGTATGTATGAAAATAAACTATGGCTCGGATTAGTCCAGTCCTTTGACTGTGAATATGATGATTTTCTGATAAAATTTCTCCATCCTTCGGGCATATGTCCCTCATATATTTTTCCTGCCCAAGATGATGTTTGTCACGTTCCAACAGAAAATATATTTGGGAGTATTGAAGCAAGTTTACGATGAGGAACAAGAATACAATACATTTTTCCGCTTCAAGAATTAAATAACTTTTCAAAGAAGATAAAATAAATTCTATCGAATGTACACTATTTAAGATTGTCTATATAATATTTCTAAAATTTTTATCTAAGATTTCTGTATCTACTTAATAGTTATAAAAATCTTTTCAAATTCTTTTTTCTTATTATTATATTATTAGTGTCTAAAATTTGGATTCACTGGATAAGAATACTGTCTCTTAATTCATTCTCAAAGACTTGTGTACGTGTAGTATTAGGAAGAGTATTTTATACTCTGATAAGCGCTTTATAAATTAAACATTATTATTGTCAATATATTCTGTCCCTAAATATAAGAGGGGTTATGTATGTACATTGTACATATATTTTAAAAGATTTTTCTCCTTTGGTTTATCTACATGTATTTTTTATATGATTTGAAAATTGTCTTTTTTTGGACCAACAAGTCTGTAATAAATCTTCATTGTCTGAAAAAAAAATTTATTACTTAATTTCAAACTCAGTTTTGAGCCTTATAATAAACTGTAAGCTGACTTTTTATTACTTATTATGGTGTACATACATCAAATAAACATTTTTTATTCTTGGTCTTTTTTTTCGAAAAATGATATCTTCGCTGCCAAATCACAAAAAAAAAAAAAATTGACATTTTTTTCCAAAAAATCATAATTTTATTTTTGTTACCCTAAACAAATGTTACATATTTTGAAACTACAGTTAATTTTACATATTTTATCATTTAAGACTTATTATGCTACCACAATTAGCAGCGGAGATATTTACATTTGAAAATTGTTAGTTTTTTCATTTGACCAAAATTTGGTCAAGGCATAAAATTTGACCAACTTGACCAATTTTCAAAAAAATTCAGATTTTTGTAATTTGGACCAAAACCAACCCTCACACCAAGTTTCATGAATTTTGGAGATGGTGGAGTGTACATTTGGTCATTTGGCACTTTCATTTGTCTATTTGTCCTGGAATTACCCTCAGACAAAATTAATTGTAATTGCAATTGATCTTGAAATTGTGAAGTACAATACTAACTAATGAATTTGAAGGAAAATAAAAAAATTGTAATTGTTTCCATTTTGTGTAATTGAACCCAACCCTGGCTTTTAAGCTACTTATGTTTTTTTTTCTTTTTAGATAAACATGGATTTCAGCAGTTTGAATATGGGCAGGTTCTGCTGTGACCCATTTAAAAAAACACAAAGGAAAAGTGAAAAAAGGCATTCGTGCATTGACTAAAAATTTGATTGATCAAAATCCTGAATTGAAATTAACAAATAATCATAAAGCATGTGCAACCTGTCAAAATATACTAGCAAATCATCCATCCCCAATGCCTGAATGTGAACCACTTGAAAAATCACCATCCACCTCATCAAGTGCCCCATCTGAGCTAGAAACCATTGGAGATGTAGTTGAAATGCAGTATGAGCTTAGTAAATTCAATACTTCATTGGCCACACTTGATGAGACCCCAATAAAACCATGTAAACTCTCTGACAGCGCTGGTTACGCAAAGAGAAAGTTGAGGAAAGTAGTAGTTGTGAAAAGAAAGCTTGAACTTGCAACTAAACAACCAATTTCATGCAGTGACTCAGATGATACAGAACTGGAGATTGTTCAACAACTAAAAGAGAAATTTAATCAAGTGACAAGTCAAAGTGAAAAACTGACAATTCTTACTATCCTACCAAAAAGATGGACACAAGTAAAGATCAGTGAAGAATTTAAGTGCTCAGATTACATGGCTAGGCAAGCAAAGAGTTTGGTGAGGGAGAAGGGAGTGCTTTCAACTCCTAATCCGCGTTTGGGGAAATGCCTGAATAGTGAAACTGCTGCCAAAGTAATTGACTTCTATCATTCGCCAGATGTGAGTAGACAAATGGCAGGGTTGACAAACTATGTTTCTGTAAAAGGAGCTGATGGTAGGCGGGAAAGAAAACAAAAATCGCTAATCTTACGCAACCTAAAAGAAGCATTTGAGCTTTTTAAAACAAACCATCCAACAATTAAAATAGGATTTTCAGGATTTTCAAAATTTGCAGAGCTTTGGCCAAAAGAATGCGTGTTGCCAGGTGCCAGTGGAACACATTCTGTCTGCATTTGCACTAAGCACCAGAATGTCAAACTCATGATGGCAGCAATAACCAGTGTTTTCCATGTGGAGCAGTACCCTCCCGATAAGCCTAGCTCATCAACATGGGATGATGGACTGGAGACAAATTATATATGTCACTACAGGCACTGTCTAGCCCTCCTGGCTGTAGCGCCTATACTAACTTAATCAATACTAAAAATCTTGTTCTAGGTTAAGGTAGACATGTGTACCCAAAATTGGGTAAAAGGAGAAAAAAATCGGTTGCGACATCAAATGACCTACACAAGATCAAAGGTCAAAAATAAGACCAACTTTTTTTTTTACCACTGAGGTAAAATATGAATAGAAACAAAGTTGTAGATCTGCTTAAAAGCTTTAGAATAGTGTTTAAATCAGTGGTGCACAAACTTTTTTGATGTGAGGGCCAAGCGAAGAAAATAACTAAATGTATTAGCCTACTTACTTTCCATCTAAGTCATAAACTGGGTCACTTTTATATTCTAACTTTTTCATTGAATTGAAAAGACCTGTGGGGCCACTGAAAAGACCCGTGGGGGACAGACTTGGCCCGCGGGCCAGGGTTTGTGCATCACTGGTTTAAATGGTCTCTGCAAGTGCAATAGGAGCTGAGATATTTCATGTTGAAATATGGTATGACCTTGGAAATTTACCTTTTTTTACAAAATTCGAATGGTCATATCTCCGGAACCATATGACCTAGAGTGTTGAAACAAGTGCCATTCTGTTTTTCTCACCGAGATCTATAAGTTTGCCAATTTTCAAAAAAATCGGTGATGGTCACGTTTTTTTTACCCAAAATTCCATTGAACTGACATGGAATGACCCCTATCCTAATACCCTTTACGTTTATTATTTACTCAGAATTTGTAGTTAGTTTTAACACATCTTTCCCACCTTGAGCAACACACTCACCTAAAGGCAAGGCTCAGTGAATAAACTTTTCCAAGCTTTGTTACATTTGCTGAGGTTCTTGATTGTTCCAACAGTGGCAACTGATAAATTCATTGACTTGGTAATGTTGCCGAGTCTATCACAAGCATCAAATCTCCGCGCAGAATTCCTAGTTTTGTCTGCAGAGAAATAGTTTTTCTTGCTTTCTTAGGCACTGCACTAGCACTTCCACCTTTAAGCACATGTTTGCCAGTCACCTTCACTCTTTTTCAGGTTCTACAGCAAAGAAACACAAGGGAGTAAGGTATCCACACATTTGAAACAAGGCACAAACAGGTAAAATGCTACAAAAAGATGCTGTATGAGATAAACATCAGCAAAATCTCCACATAGTACACACAATACTATCATACCTCTTTTAACAAAGCCTTGGCCAAAAGATTTTCATTTAACAGGTCTACATGAAAAAATATTCATTCAATAAATACTGTACAATAATAAGTATAGTACCATTCTCATCTTCCACCACTGCCCAGGAAGGAGTAGTAGGTGCACAGTAGGAGTGAGGCAGCAGTGGTAACCACACAGCAAGCTCTGAAAAAATTAACTGGCGAGTGTCATTAAATTTAGTTTCATTTATTATTGATGTTAACAAAGTCTCCATTTGAATTGTACAAAGTTAAGCATTGTCACCTATACTGATTGCAGCACCCATTTTTGTTTTATTATCATTGCGCTGGAGCTGTTTGCTTGCCACTTAATGTTTACTTTTTGGACAGAGACAGCAGTGGAAAATTTTCTAATGTTTAAGACCTATTTTGGCACATTTAATCATTATTTAGTCATTCTGTAAGAAAATATCAGGTCATCCCATAAGTAATGTCATTTTTTTAGATTGGAATTTGAAGGACAAAAAAAAAACTCAAACTTTTTAATCTAGTATATATTTTTCATTGGAATCAATGACACTCTGCCAATGTCCTACAAGCTTTTCAATGCCATGTTTATAAAATTCGGGCAGTTTTGAGGCAAAAAACGTACAAAGACTGGTGTGCAGGTCATCTAAAGAAGTATACTGTTTCTCATCAAGATAGTTTTGCAGACTCCTGAAGAGATGATAATCTGAATTCATAAGGTCTGGAGAATATGGAGGATGTGGAAGTTTTTCCCACCCAAGTTCCTCAATTTTTGCAGAAGTGATCCGAGCAGTATGAGGACGTGTGTTGTCATGGTGGAACACGATTCCTCTCCGATTAACCAAAGAAGGTCTCTTTTCTTTTAGTGCAGTGTTCAATTGATCCAATTGTTGACAGTAGACTTGAGCGGTGATTGTTTGGTTGTGAGGTAAGGTTTCAAAGTGTATTACACCACCTTTATCCCACCAAACACTAAGCAACACCTTCCGAGGGTGAAGATTTGGTTTTGGCTGTGGTGTCGCTGGTTCTCCGGCACAAACCCACTGTTGACGGCGCTTAACATTCTGGTACAGTATCTACTTTTCATCACCAGTCATTAAATGGTGCAAAAATGGATCTTGGAGTTCACAGGAATGAAGAGCTGTGCTAATGTTTACCTGCACCCTCAGATTGTCAACTGACAATTCATGTGGCACCCATTTTCCTAACTTAGGCACTTTCCCGAGTTGTTGCAAATGTCGATGTATGGTGGATGGGGATGAATTGAGTTTCTGGACCAATTCTTTGACAGTTGTTGAACAGTCTTCAAGTGTGGCTAACAGCAGGTCATCAAACTCAGCAGGGCGTCCAGAGCGTGCTGCATCTGTCAAACAGCAGTCACCATTCCTAAATGTTTGAAACCATCTTTGACATTTCCTCACATGCATAATATCATTGCCATAAACATCCTGAATGTTTCTTGTTGCTTCAGTAGCACTATTCCCTTTTTTGAACTCATAAAGCACTATATGCCTGATATGCTCTTCTGATACTGCCATGTTTATGAGGGGTTCACATAAAGCAAAACACATGTCTTCACTGGTCAAGGTCTGTAAAGTACGTAGCAAAACACGATAGATCTCCTCTTAGATATAACCTTCGGAAAATTTATGCTTAAACCGAGTAGGACAAGTTTAAACTTAATCTATCATAAAAAATGACATTACTTATGGGATGACCTGATAATAGTATTTAAAGGACATTTATTTATCATTTAAACTGATTTCGCTATTAAGCAAGAACCCATCTCCATAAGCACCACGTCATAATGACCTCTATTAATGGATTTTTCACTTAGTGAACAAGTCTCAAGAATGTATCTTGTCCATTAAAAGAGGTATGATAGTATGTATAAACAGACAAATTTAGCAAGAAATTAAATTGTGATTAAACATGTAATATACTTATATTTTTACATGAAAAGTGATTAGCAAGTGTTAATATCAACTTCAACAAACATCTCACTTTCAAAATTTAAAAAAAATTTTGGTAACTGTGGGGAAAGCTCTGTAAAGAGAGGTTTGGTACAGAAATTTTTTTTTAACTGCGAATTTTCATAAACTGGGGCTTCAGCCGGTAACCGATACCAATAATTAAAAATTGCATTGGCAGATAACCGATATTGATTTCCAGCTACAGTTTATTAGTTTGTCATATTTTTGTAACATTCAATTTATTTTCTGTGTTGAAAATTTGGCAACAAAACAATAAACCTTTTCATTAAAGATGGCAACACCATGACTCCAGATTCCTGGGATCTTGGGAGCATTGCTCCAGTAAATTTGACCATGAGAAAAAGTAAATTTGGGTTTGGGTTTTGTTCATCCGCTAGACATTAAGCAATTTTTTTGCGTATACGTTCTTGTACAAACCAATTTTTTTAAATTACAAATTTAGTTATTTTAAGTTTAGTTGGTAATTCCATATTTAACAATTATTTTTATTTTTTGTTAAGCTTCAATATTTTGATAATTAAAATTTTATTAAAACGTATATTTTTTTAATATAAAATTATCAGGATTGGACTATGTTCCATTGATCTCGGCCAGGTTTGATAAATTGGCCAGATAATTACTTGTGCGGTTTTAAGTAATCCACCATAACTCTAGAATTGAAAAGTTTAGTTAAGTTTAAACTTACTTTTACTTACTTTAACTTACCTACTTTTACTTACTCTTCCTTACTTTTACTAAGTTTAAAGCACTTACTTTTACTTACTTTCATTGTACTATATTTACTTACTTTTACTCACTTTTACCATACTATATTTACTAACTTTTACTTATTTTGTATTTTTTCAGGTAGTCAATAATCAATAATGGATCCTAATATTGATGAAGTTGGAGAGAAAAGTGAGGGTGTTAAAAGGGGTTACTTTTGTGGTCAATGCAAGAACAAATATTCAAAGAAGCAAAACTGGGAGGAACATTTTAATTCCAAAAAAATATTTGTTACAATACAAGAGGTCCCAGAGTTTGTGCCCACAGCTTAGATATTGCAGTAAAGAAATACCAGGATGAAGTGCAGCAAAGAGATACGGCAAAGCAGTCATTTAGTTTGTTCACAAAATGTGCTAGTGCTAGACCTCAGAAAAATGAACCAACTTCATCAACTGCTAATCTAGAAAATTAAACTTTTTCACTAGATGTTTCACAGACTGAAGAAAGTGCTTCTCCTCCACCTAAGAAACAAAAGGTAAGTGAGGAATCTGCGCATCAGACTAACAAAACTGCTTTAGAGGAATTTGAAAATTCCCAAATCCAGAAGACATTGAATGCAATTTTGCGCCTAACAAAAGAAACTCACCAAGCTGTTGTGGTTAATAAAGAGAAGAGTCAAAATATGCCTTCAAGTTCAAGTGTTGCATCCAAATCTAATAAAGCAAAAAGCAACAAATTTGACATTTCCATAGCCCATTTAAGCAAGTGTAAATCAATACAAGAAATCCTGAACAATGATTTGATCAAATCTACATTCAAATTGGTGGAAAAGAAGGATCTAGGGCATGCTGATGATTCATTTTCAGTACCAAGTGATATAATGGAAAACATTGCAAATAGTGACACTAATATGCCTGATGTAGATATAGCTGTTGAGGATGAAGATGATGATAATCAAGAAGATATTGATGATGCTTCTGATGATAAAATGTTTACATTATATTGCATAGCTTGCACAGACCCCAAAGCATGTGCTTCAGACAAACATTCTAACATAAAAGGTTACTTCAATGTTAAAGATTTAACCTATGTATGCAAACAAGGAGAAAATCAAGAGAGATGGTTTAGAAATCTGAAAACCCACCTGAAGAGACATTTAATTAAACTTCAGCATCATCAAAGAGCTGCTGTTTATGAAGTGATGAAAACATCTTCTCGGAACACTACTAAACGCATAGAAGACTTATGTGGCAACATCTTATACTACATAATGAAAACAAACACTGCATGGGCTCTATATCCAGTACTTCTAGCTGTATTACATAGGTCAGGTTGTGAGGTTGGAAATTTGAATCATAGCACACATGCGTGCGAGACAATTTGTGAGCTATTAGATAATCAACTTAAAGAACAAACTGTAAAGTGGTTCTTAGAACAAACTTCAGTAACAATAACAGCTGACATTGGAACAATTTTGGGATTAAGCATGCTAGTTGTATTAGTTATAAGTGAAGAAGATAAGACTGTAAAACTTGCTGGGATAAATTTAGTACGCAGCAAATCAGGAGTTTATTTGGCCAATGAAATTTTTGATGTGTTGAAGTCTCCTAATCACTTGAAACTATCTGAAGAAGCAATTAAATCCGAGGTATCTGGAATGGTTGGAGATGGGGCTTTTTGTAAGGACAATGAGCCATTTAAAAACGAAATGAAAAAGTTGTTTGGAGAAAATTTCAAATTTCGATGGGACTTAATGCATCTTGTGAACAGAGCCCACGTTGATGCATTGAAGAAAATTTGTAAACTAAGTGAGCTTTTAGACTTTATTCAGAATCACTCTTCAAATCTGAGATCAGGCCTTGACTATACCAATATGGTTCTTGACAATATCATTGGTTTTAAGAGACCAAAACTCAAATCTGATACTCGCATGGTTAATTACGAATTTGATCAATTTGACAGATTTGTGGAAAATTGTTTTTTTTTTTATCATCCACAAGAGAAAGAAATTAGTGCCAAGTTCTATGTATTGATTTCCTATGTAACAAAGATTATGTTGCAAGTAGCTCAAAAAACCACAATTAGTGCAGAATTTGTAGAAAATATATTTTATAAAGAAGGAGGGAAAACTGTTATGTTAAGAGTGATGGAAACAATTTCCAAATTAGATAATGGAGGAAATGCAAATGATGTAGTTTCTGAATTTAAGCACGATACCACAGGGCAGCAAAAGGAACTAACAGCTGAGGATTACATCCTAAATGAAGTTTACAAATACATCAAGAAACGTTCTGATTACTATCAGGTTGCTGAAGTTGCTAGACCATCCAGAACCAGATCTGAAAGTAGTTTTACAAAAGACTCAGTGATAAATTGGCTGACAGAATATATAGAACAGCTGTGGAAAGGAATCACAGAGAGATTAAAGCATTTTGATAAAGATGGATCAACTGCCTGGAGTGAAGCACCAGCTGAAGGGACATTCTCCATTCTTGGTTACATTGTTGAACACAAAGGATCCATTAAGCCATCTCATTTGACTAAGCTGTGCAGAATTGTGAAGGAGGGTCCAGCTCCAGGCACTAGATCTGCTGTAATGATCACACAGAAAGCCATTGATCAGTGGCCAAGCATACATGGCGGTAAATTCACAACAAATGCCTACATGCAAGGTCTAACATCGTCCACTGTTGCTGCTGCAATGAATAAATAAACTTAAGTTGAGTTATAAACTGTACATTATTGTATTATTATGTTTAGCTAAAACAATTTGTAATTGGTATGTCGTCAATTCAAGAGTTTACTATCATTAACCTATCTAGTGGTGTAAGGGGAAAAAAAGTAAATTCAGAGCTGTGCTCCAGTAAATTTTTTCAAATCTGGAGTCATGGGCAACACTGCATTAGATGTCATAGTTTCATTTGTTATACAATTGGACTGTGGGCCTATGTTGGGCTTAGTACCTAAATGTGTTTTTAACCAGCTAGCTGGGTTAATATTGTGAGCTATGACTACAACATAGTTTTTTGGTTTTCTAGGCTTTATATCTATTTCTCAAAGGATTTACACTTGTTTGATTGGCTGTTTGAAAAGAAAATTGGGTAAAACTTGTATGCTACATTTCTTAGGACCTAGGCTATGATGAAAAAATAGTTATGTGAAGTGATAAAACAATAGAATATTAGAAATTTCATATTCTAAATAGTCTTTTATTCATAATTTTGGAAAAATCATACTTTTGAAATATCGGCTGATATTTTTAAAAATTGGCCAATACCAATACCATTAAAAATCTACTGATATATCAGTACATCCCAAGTACAGTAGACCCTCACATTAACGTACACTTTGGTGGGGAGCATGTGGTTGCTAAAGTGAAATTTCCACTAAAGTGAAGTACAGAAAACTCCAACTTTAATGTACTGGGGAACGTTAAAGTGAAGTATGGATGACCCCTACTTTACCAGACTATGGGACGTTAAAGTGGGATTTTCCATAACCAAAATACTTCAGTACAGTTACACATATATGTACAGCCCTCGAATCTCCACATTCAACACACAACATGAAAATGCATACATAGACTTACCTACTTATGAACACATTCACATGTAAATATTTATTTTTATGTACAGTACTCACCATATATAGTCAATCCTCCAAAATATACAATATATGCAATACAACAGGAAACAACTGACCACAATCTCATCCGAGGGCTGGTTCCAATAATATTCCAGTGGCATCACCTTCACTTTAATGACTCAGAGTCTGCTAAAGTGAAGTTTAGTGATGCTAACAAACTTTTTTAGCAGAAATCTTCACTTTAATGACCTGTATTATGTTAAACTGAATGTTAATGACCAGACAGCGATTTAGTCCGTCCAAGTGAAGTTTCCGCTAATGTGAAGGTTGTTAATGCGGGGGATTTCTGTATTTCCTTAAAAATTTTAAGTTCCTGGTGGCCAATTTGAATAAAAAAAAATTAAAAATAGATGTAAAATTTGGGTTTATAAAATTATTAAAGTACTGTAGTTAAAATAAAGTGAACATGATAAAATGGTTTAATATATAAATTATAAATTGACTTAATACAGAATTATTATTAATAGCTCTACAGAGTAGGAGATTACAATAGTTTATAATACTTAGATATTAGCTACTTAGAGAAAATGTAAATTTATGGGCAACTCAACTTATTGAGCTTTGCCTTTTTTGTGAATGTAAATTAGGAAAAAGTTTATTGGCAGACCATAGTCCATATGACAAATATTAATAATACGAACTGACAATAGAATACAATGACAATTCAAATACTAAGGAGAGAAATACAATTAATGAGAAATAGTAATGTTGAAGTTAACACTTTCCCACCCAAATTTTTTGTAGGGTTAAGTTATGAATGCATGTATTTAACAGGTTACAAATTCGTCCATTTGGGCAGTAAAGGGTTAAGCAGAGCTACAGACAAACAATCTCATACCATGAATTCCATAGCTAGAAGCCATATGGTAGGACTAATGAATAGCTTGGATAATCAGGTTGGTTGATTTTTTAATTCTTTCCATTAGACTGTATTGAGTACATCTTGTTACCTCTGGAAAGCTTGGGACATTGTGGGTTGCAAGCATTTGTAAAGCTGAGCATCTCAGGGGTAACTTATATAGGAGTCTAAAAGATCTGTTGTATAACAAATTTAGGGTTCTGCCAGAACCTTTTTTATAATTCTCCCAGAGTTGCTGTCTGTAGCTATATATTACTGCAGAAAGTACAAGAGAGAGTCTTTACTTCACTTGTACAGAACCAGAAGTTCCTTATAGTCATATTCACTTTAGCACAGAGGCTTTGATAGTTTTCTTGTATCCGAGTCATCACTCAATGAGCTGGTGACAATTTGACCCAAATACAGTGAACCCTTGCTAATCTGAACACAGTTAATCCAAATGTTGCTTAATCCGAAGGGTATGTGGGCAACTGGTGACTCATGGCATCAGTGCTTTATGCAATAAATATTGATTTGATCTTTGAGATAAAGATTCAAAATTAATGTTAATTAATTAATTACAGTATACATAAATATTACAATGCATATTACTGTATTTCACTGCCCCTCACTGCTTCCACACTACCTTCAGGAGTCAGAAGCCCTTTGGATTTAAACGTAAGCACTTATTTAAATAATAAACTATCTATTTTAAAATCAACTTTATTATTGTTTTACAGGTTATTTTAATACATTATTTCTTATTACATGGGTTTAGTTTGGTTTATTTAGCTACATGTGTTAGGCCATGTTCTATTTTTCCCCCTAATAATCTGTAGTTTGTACTAATCCGAATGACTCTTGCCCCCAAATAAATCAGATTAGTGAGGGTTCACTGTACTTAAACTCTTGTACTTCCTCTATTGCTTCACCTCTCATTTTGAAACTAATATCAGCTGGCTGATTAGAGCTTTTAGGATGGAATTGCTTAACCTTAGTTTTTGTAACATTAAAAAGAACATAATGTTTTTGTGAATATAATTCACTGACTTTCAGCAGACAATCCAGGCCTTCAACAGAAGGACTTATTAACACCATATCATTGGCATAGACTAAGTTATTTACCTTAGTGTTATCTATACAACATCAAACTGATGCCTCATTAAGTGAAGCAATTAATCCATCAATATACACATTAAACAGCAGAGGAGAGATCAAGGAGCAAGAGGAACCAAAACATTCAGATAGTACACTGCCCCACCTAACTCTAAGAGATTGGTGGGAATACCAAAATTTCAATAAATTTAATATGTAATGAAACTTTCCTGTCTTCTAGCTTTTTAAATATTGTGGTTCACTATCATATGCCTTATATCTAGGAAACAGCTAGATATAAGTTTATTTAAATATAATTTCCACCAATACATACTCTAGATACACAGATCAGTTGAGTGGGACCTTTTAAAACCAAACTGATTAAATGTTCATAGGTAATCATTTAATTGGTGTAACAAGAGTTTCTCTAGTAGTTTCAAGAAGCAGTCCTGAGGCAACAGCATTAGGCCTGTAATTATTGCTGGGATAGAATGTCCCCATACTAATTTTCAACAAGGGGGCAAGATATGTACCCTCATGAACTCTGCAGGGATATAACTATGAGCATGCATGGCTAAGAGCAATGAGATATGCAAGCACACTGTCATTGGCATATTTTAAGCACTCATTCAATAGGTCAGCTACCACTGATGAAGAATCAGTCTAACTTTTTAATTAACCTCTTTACTTCAGGAACTGGTATGAAAGTATTTTCCTAGTTCCTCCCTCCCACAGGCATTTTGCTGCAGCCTATCTTAAGATTAGCCCTACTTGTACTATTAAGAAATATTTTTATACATTGAAATGAGTATAAATTATCATAAATAGTATTTTTGGTATGTTCAATTTTCTGTAAATATAGATTTTGTTTTGTAATAACTTTAAAATTTCAAATAATCAGAGAGAGAGAATCAGCTAAATTTGGCTGATGCTGATGCCCCAAAACTGGCCAATTCTGTTGGTGCCAATGCTGATGCCAATTAATCAGAATGCAACTAGTTTGAACCATTAGCCAATACCACAACTAGTACCACTTTAGAAAGTTGGTAATATTAGTACCACTTATCACAAGTACCAGTGCCAATTGAGTTAAAAATTATACCAGTACCAATATCATTTACATTGCTACTACCCAGCCCTGGTTTCTGATTTATGGTTTCTTTCCTTTAACTGTCACTAAATGCTTAAATCATAATAATTTTTCATTTGGTTTTCAAGTGTAATTAAACTTTTCTGCAGAACTGTAGATCTAATGTTAATGTACGTATTCATAACTAGGATTGGCCTTGCCTGAGATTATGCTATAGGGTACATCTGAATCATTCTACTATACTGTTCTACTATACTGTTCTACTACACTTGACTATACCTCATAAAGTTTGTGTCCTCGGATATTATTTCCCCAGGAGTAACAAGTCTTGGTCGAATTGATCCATATTTTTGGCAGAGCTGCGTATGTGGAGGTCTTTCTGATGCTAGCACAATGTCCATTTTTACTAATTTACAAAGCCCAACACTGTTTTTTCATAAATGACATGAAATTAAAAGCTCAGCAATCCCATACAGCATAAACTAAACCTATAAAAGAGAAGTACGAGTTAAATTTGATAAAGTGATGATGAATTAAAATATGGTACAGGAGGGTCTCATAATGACACTTCAAATATAGAACAGCACTCTCCCATGATGCAAGCATTGGCTTCTATTACATCAGCTTTCTCGCATCACTGTCATTATCCACCCGAGTGGCTCACCCTAATATTGAGAGAAGCTCTAATGTCAACAGAGCAATTGCATGCTAAATCCTATGCCTGTTACCAGGAAGTCTGCAGGTAGAAAAAGCAAGCAGCAGTACAGACTTCTCTTGATAAATTTTTCAGGAGACCTCAAGAGCCAACATCTTAGTCATTGCAGCCCTAACAAAAATTTTTAAGAACATCCCCTCCTCTTGATGATGCACCCAGGACACTTTTTCCTGGTCCTTCCAATGTAAATGATCCAGCTTTAATGTTCTCATTACCCTCTTCATTCTTGCAATAATCTACTATAGTTTCTATTAACATCTCTAGCCAATTAACCCCAGAAACTAGATTGCTGTCATGAGTACCTATGAATTTTTGTTTCATTAGGTTAAGTTAAGTCAAGTCAATCTGCATGTAGAGCTAGGGAGTCCAATAAAACTGATAGAACAAAGTATTATTTTTACCAGAATAGAGATGCATCAGGTAAATTTTTGAGGATTTATGAGGCAATCTAACTTCATGAGTCTTATGAATATTAGCATTTTAGGGCAAGATTCTTTGGATTTTATGTTTGTGTGAAGTTTGTGGGTGTTTAGATCAAGTCTGAAAATGGAACCCCCTTTTCCCCATTGAATCAGTCTCTCCTATAATGACACATTTTCAGGAACGCAACCTGTCATACATACAAGACCCTCCTGTGCATTACAGGCCCAAGGCTGTAATGTACCATCTAGGTCTACAGTAATCTACTTTTAATAAGTTACAAGGATGACTTTTAGTGGGGATGCAGTTATAATCAACAGAAGTAATAAGTAATTGCCCAAGTTTGCCTTTTAGCAAATAAACTGCTTGTAATTATTACCATTAATGAGGGGATCTTTTCAAATAAATTTTCAATACTCAAACCAAAATTACATTTATGTCTCAAATCTTATAGGGTCATTCCAGCTCAATTGGTACAGGGGTGGTCAGGTGACCATCTCCGATTTTCTTCAAATTTTCAGGGTTGATTCATACACCATTCAATAGCTTAAATCTAAAATTTTAGCTTACTCATTCAAAAACTTAATTTTATGGTCACTTAAATGGCCCCCACCTTCGACAAAAAATGCCCATGTTGGACTTGATCGGCCAACGCCTTCATTTTGAGAGGCCTTGAAAAGTGTCTTCTAATAGGAGTAGAAGCTTCAAATTTGTCATGCCAATACAACTTCTGGTGGACTTTTCAATTTTGCAAGCAAAAAGGCTGTGGAACAAATAGTTTCTGTTACAAGGGCTTAAATATGGCTCCATTTTGAAGCTTGCATCAATTCC
The DNA here is from genome assembly GCA_023014485.1 of Bathynomus jamesi. Taxonomy (NCBI): domain Eukaryota; kingdom Metazoa; phylum Arthropoda; class Malacostraca; order Isopoda; family Cirolanidae; genus Bathynomus; species Bathynomus jamesi. The sequence continues at coordinate 282,922 of JAJOZX010005137.1, forward strand.
TCCCACTTTTATGACTACCACTTTCAAAAGTTTTAGTTCTACATCAATCACAGCTGTTTTAATACTCCTAATAGTCTCTATGGGTTGTAAATTTATGAGTGAAATAAAAAAATAACCAAAAAAGGATTTATTTCTATTTTTAAAAATTTCCAAAAGTTGATATTTTCACAAAATTTGAAAAATTAACATCAACTTTGGGGCTTAATATAAAGGTGTCCGAAATTAGTCAGGGAGTTGATACTTCTAGTAAAGAAAGATACAAATGTGTAAAAAAACATATATTAAGGAATAGATCTCAACTCAACTCCTCCATATAGTTTTAGTGATTCAAAGAAAAGTGCTTTTTGTGAAAAATCTCAAATTTTTGCAAAATTTGTAAATTTGTAAATTTCTATTTATGACATTGAATTGTAATTTTACTTCCATTTTATTACTTATTAAGTTGATTTACAATTGTAATAATATGTAAATAAGTCTAAAACATACAAGAAATTTAATATGTCTGTCTGTCAAAACAACCAGCGACTCGAAAGGCTCTGGGTAGCTCATTTCGGTTTGTATATTCTTATAAATGTAAAACATGATGGTTAATCATTAATGTCCAGGCCTATTTTATAGATCATGATCTTTTATTTTCAGAAAATTTAACTAGAGCAATTAACTTAATTTTACTGCCTGTAATAATGGCTTATTCTAATCAAGAATCAAAGTGCAGCTTTGGTATGTACTTGGATGATCCATGTCATGAACACAGACTCACCAGGAAGGTGGGTATGTATACCTTACATGAGCTGACAGATGAAACAAGGAAACTGCTATTGTGGAGAACAAAAGCAACTGTAATCAACCCAAATAGTGCTACTGTATGCTACCACCATGAAAAAATGTTTGGAATGCATTACCAACAAATGCAACGTAGCTGCCAAGATCCATGGAGAAATCATCGAAAGAAGATAAGTAAATATAGGTACTAATATATTTATATTTCATAAAGAAGTTTATATTGTAAATTGTAACCTAAATTAGCTATTTAATTTTAATAGGGTAGGCTATATACTGTGCTACTGAATGCATATGTTTTGAATATTTTATACGAATAGCCTATAACCAAATGTTGAGGTTTTAAAATTATTTTCCAGTGTGTTTAGAGTTTACATTACCCTACTTTATTTGCAGAATCACTACAAATTATTGACAAAGACAGCAACTAGACTGAATCTGATACCAGGACAGAAACTTTGCTCAACATGCTTCTCTAGAGCCAAGACGATTGAAGATGAAAAAGACTCGGGTAGTGATGAATATGTTCCAGAAGAAATAGTTAAGGAGACATTTGATGAAACATTAGGTTCACTAGAATGCTCACCCATTAAGTATGTAAGAGCAAGAGATCAAAAGTTTTACGCGAAAAGGAAACTAAAGCAAATTGAAACATCAACAAAATCAAAGCTGTCAAAAGTACTTCATATGAAGCCTAGCATTTTGGATGAGGAAGCGGAGAAACCTATAGAGAGTGAGGAAGAAAAGTGTTATCAGCATATGATAGAGGAACTGAAAGAAAAGTGTAAAACTAACTGTGGGTAATTCCAGGACAAATAGACAAATGAAAGTGCCAAATGTACACTCCACCATCTCCAAAATTCATGAAACTTGGTTTGAGGGTTGGTTTTGGCCCAAATTACAAAAATCTGATTTTTTTTAAAATTGGTCAAGTTGGTCAAATTTTATGGCTTGACCAAATTTTGGTCAAATGAAAAAACCAACAATTTTCAAACATAAATATCTCAGCTGCTAATTGTGGTAGCGTAATAAGTCTTAAATGATAAAATATGTAAAATTAACTGTAGTTTCTAAATATGTGTAGCGGATCGACAAGAAATAGACCAACAAATAGACAGAAATACTTTCCTTCCACGCTACCATCAAACAGTCTTGGAACACACGTGGGCAAACAAACAATGGAAAGTCTGTTTCTTCCCAAAAGGCGCGAATGTAAGCCTTTATCAACTAAAGGACGCGTGGACAAAGCGTCTTAAGATTTGGTGCGGATTCCTACATCACAGGAACTACGTATAAAAGCGAGCACCCACTCTCACTCTTCCTCACTTTGTTAGCGCTTCCATTTCACTAGACTACTCTGTACGATACCACCTCTTCAACCGCCTACCGGCTTCGGCCGGAGGCTAGGCCTGCTGCTTCCTTCAAGGCCTACAATTTATCATCAAGTAAGATCTACAGACCACCAGCAGAAGCAATCCTTCGAGGCCCAACCGGAATCGCTTCGGGCCTGCAGTTTGCCGGGTCGGCCTTCAAGTTTCTCCACATTCCTCGAGATATATTCAGCACCACAGGCCTACGCCTGCAGGTTCATAAGGCCAGCCTGCACCTCGAGAAGTAACATCACCTCAGGCCTCCACGAAGCCTACATCCATCATCTCAAGAGGCTTAATGGACAACGACAACTCGAGTTTTCGGTATTAGATCTTTCTTCAACCTGCCTTCAAGAGTTTACATCATCCTAAGATAAGTACCTCCTATTCTAAGTACTCTTGTGAAGCCTACATTAGCCTACCGCCGAACGGTAGGCTATACTCCAAAAGTGTGTAATTAAATGTTCCAATTAACTCCCGTTAATAACGCAGTAGACCATTTTCCTAATTCAAGTGTCCTTCAGAACCTGTAATTCACATCATCCACTGTCGTGTTCACTATTGTATTTGTGCGATAAATAAGTTCTCTACTGCAGGCCTAATTCATATACAGTGTATATTTCCCTCAACTATCCTTAGGCCTATACCAAATGCACGTGCATTCTTTATATCATTTACTAGGCCCATTCAATGTTCCATGCCGCATGCCATTTACATACCATTAATGAGTACATTATTTATTACGTGTCAATTAAGCTATTAACATTTCATCTTATTAGCCAAGTCTCTGTCACAAGCATAATGTAAAACTACCAATTAATTTCTGTCAATTCTTTGTTATATCACAGTGAATAAATAATGGCTTTATTTTCATAATAAAATACAAAACAATATAAGGTGTCTTTTATAACCTTAACATTAATTTGCTTGGGTGGAAACCAAGCTGGTGACCTCGCTGCCTTTTCGGTCACTTCCAATAGTATGGTGGATCTACTCAAATAGCCTTTCATTAATAAGCAATCAGTCACTGCATCAATTAATCATTGCATACAATTAAATCATTATCACCTTAAACGGCTAAAACTAAGTCCACTATAAATTGGTGCAACCCTGGAGTGACTCAAACTTATTTTACGTTATTTATTAACAGTGATCCTTGTGCGTAGCTATTACTGACCATTTCATTTTCTGCAGCCATATCAAATAATTTCTATGTACATATGGTATTCATAAATTCAGTGAAATTAACTAGGCCTACTTGCAAACAGTGATATTCGTTTCTCGCGGTACTTTATTAACTAATGTCTTACTGCCTCGCGGTCATGTGCCGCGGCACAATCATCGCACCTTTCAAATTCCCGAGTGCGTTCCCCTGAGTCGAGTCTCACTGCCTCCTGACGGCAGGGGCGCGGCGACCCCTTGGAGAAGCCACCACTGGCATTGGGTCCTGCTCCGCCGTCAAACGGATCGTGGAGGGACTCACGAAAATCATCACCGAACATCTCAGGACAACACTCACCCCCCACCCACCCAGCGCTGCAGTCAGTCCCAAATTCGTTTCAAACGGCGCATTCTTTCGTCACCATCTCGTCCAAAAATATTCAATGGCCCCATCTTGGCCGTTGTACGGTAAATCATTTGGCGATAAATCTGGTGACGCGCTTCATTGCACCAGCGAATTTTTTTCCGCAAGCACAACAGGTTTCCCTTTCCAATCCCTACGGGAAGGCCTAAAAGGGAAGCATTCTTTAAGTCAATGAGCAGAGCGCACACATGCATCCACGCAACAAAAGGGCAAACTGCAAAACAGACACTTCAGGCACAGGGTTGGCGATCCCCTGCTTTCATCAACTGTCTCTTTGCATCATTCCGTGGATTACTTCCTGCTGCTCGTGGACTCGAACGACGTTTCTTTTTCTCCCTTCGGCAGGAGCGACTTCGACGACAACAGCCACACGAGTTATGGGCACAGCATTCGAACTCAAACACACAGTTCCCGGCCCCTCTCGTTTCCTTCGTCCGCTCTTCATTGCTCCGCATTCCTGCCGAAGCCCAACCCCTGCGGCAGGGGCAACCTCAATGAGAACAACCACGTGACGAGTTACGGGCACAGCATTCGAACTCCAACACAGTCCCCCCGCCCCTCTCGTTTCCTCCGTTCGCTACTCACTGTCCCCCATTCCTGCCATACCCCAACCCCACTCCCCTGCGGAACCCCGACCCCATACAACAGCGCCTCCTCTTCCGAGCATCTCCCCGCTCCGAGACGACCCTTCACTCCTTCCTGCGTCAGGAATTCCACAACATACCAGGCCAAGCGTCAAATCTCGGAGTGGCCTCATCAGGTCTCCCAACAGAATGGTATTTCTTCTTAGTATCGTTCCTTCATCTCTGAGAGGGAACTACTTGTAGCGGATCGACAAGAAATAGACCAACAAATAGACAGAAATACTTTCCTTCCACGCTACCATCAAACAGTCTTGGAACACACGTGGGCAAACAAACAATGGAAAGTCTGTTTCTTCCCAAAAGGTGCGAATGTAAGCCTTTATCAACTAAAGGACGCATGGACAAAGCGTCTTAAGATTTGGTGCGGATTCCTACGTCACAGGAACTACGTATAAAAGCGAGCACCCACTCTCACTCCTCCTCACTTCGTTAGCACTTCCATTTCGCTAGACTACTCTGTACGATACCACCTCTTCAACCGCCTACCGGCTTCGGCCGGAGGCTAGGCCTGCTGCTTCCTTCAAGGCCTACAATTTATCATCAAGTAAGATCTACAGACCACCAGCAGAAGCAATCCTTCGAGGCCCAACCGGAATCGCTTCGGGCCTGCGGTTTGCCGGGTTGGCCTTCAAGTTTCTCCACATTCCGCGAGATATATTCAGCACCACAGGCCTATGCCTGCAGGTTTATAAGGCCAGCCTGCACCTCGAGAAGTAACATCACCTCAGGCCTCCACGAAGCCTACATCCATCATCTCAAGCAGCTTAACGCACAACGACAACTCGAGTTTTCGGTATTAGATCTTTCTTCAACCCGCCTTCAAGAGTTTACATCGTCCTAAGATAAGTACCTCCTATTCTAAGTACTCTTGTGAAGCCTACATTAGCCTACCGCCGAACGGTCGGCTATACTCCCAAAGTGTGTAATTAAATGTTCCAATTGACTCCCGTTAATAACGCAGTAGACCATTTTCCTAATTCAAGTGTCCTTCAGAACCTGTAATTCACATCATCCACTGTCGTGTTCACTATTGTATTTGTGCGATAAATAAGTTCTCTACTGCAGGCCTAATTCATATACAGTGTATATTTCCCTCAACTATCCTTAGGCCTATACCAAACGCACGTGCATTCTTTATATCATTTACTAGGCCCATTCAATGTTCCATGCCGCATGCCATTTACATACCATTAATGAGTACATTATTTATTACGTGTCAATTAAGCTATTAACATTTCATCTTATTAGCTAAGTCTCTGTCACAAGCATAACGTAAAACTACCAATTAATTACTGTCAATTCTTTGTTATATCACAGTGAATAAATAACGGCTTTATTTTCATAATAAAATACAAAACAATATAAGGTGTCTTTTATAACCTTAACATTAATTTGCTTGGGTGGAAACCAAGCTGGTGACCTCGCTGCCTTTTCGGTCACTTCCAATAGTATGGTGGATCTACTCAAATAGCCTTTCATTAATAAGCAATCAGTGATTGCATCAATTAATCATTGCATACAATTAAATCATTATCACCTTAAATGGCTAAAACTAGGTCCACTATATATGTATCATTTTTTTAGGGTAACAAAAAAAAATTATGATTTTTTGGAAAAAATGTCAAATTTCTTTTTTTTTTTGCGATTTGGCAGTGAAGATATCATTTTTGAAAAAAAGACCAAGAATAAAAAATGTTTATTTGATGTATGTACACCATAATAAGTAATAAAAAGTCAGCTTATAGTTTATTATAAGGCTCAAAACTGAGTTTGAAATTAAGTAATAACATTTTTTTTCAGACGACGAAGATTTATTACAGACTTGCTGGTCCAAAAAAAGACAATTTTCAAATCATATGAAAAATACATGTAGATAAACCAAAGGAGAAAAAATCTTTTAAAATATATGTACAATGTACGTACATACATAACCTCTCTTATATTTAGGGACAGAATATATTGACAATAATAATGTTTAATTTATAAAGCGCTTATCAGAGTATAAAATACTCTTCCTAATACTACACATACACAAGTCTTTGAGAATGAATTAAGAGACAGTATTCTTATCCAGTGAATCCAAATTTTAGACACTAATAATATAATAAGAAAAAAGAATTTGAAAAGATTTTTATAACTATTAAGTAGATACACAAATCTTAGATAAAAATTTTAGAAATATTATATAGACAATCTTAAATAGTGTACGTACATTCGATAGAATTTATTTTATCTTTGAAAAGTTATTTAATTCTTGAAGCGGAAAAATGTATTGTATTCTTGTTCCTCCTTGTAAACTTGCTTCAATACTCCCAAATATATTTTCTGTTGGAACGTGACAAACATCATCTTGCGCAGGAAAAATGTATGAGGGACATACGCCTGAAGGATGGAGAAATTTTATCAGAAAATTATCATATTCACAGTCAAAGGACTGGACTAATCCGAGCCATAGTTTATTTTCATACATACAACCCACAAAAGAGCCTGTTTCAATTTCGCGTTGAGAGACTATTATGTTCTTGATCCGAAGCAGAAACTCTAATGAGCTCTCTTATTTCGACTGACTGTGCACTCTGAGAGAGTGGATAAACCTTCAACGAATTCTTGGAAATTGGGACGAAGCGATGTAATTGTTGAGTACCTTTGATAGAAGTAATAGGTTCACTCAGACGTTTTTGCAAAGAAAGCTCTACATCTACAACTTCTGCCTCAGAGATGTAAAAAAAAGTCAATAGCGGTTAGGAGTTCTTGAGAGTAGAAATTGTAGAAGTCCTCAGCTGTTAAGATTTGATGGTCGAGAGGCCGTCGTAAGCTTTCTCTGGCGACTGCTCTTTTTACCATTCCGCCAATACCGTCGCAGGCATTCTTCCTGTGGGATGTCGCGAAAAAATTCCACTCAGCATGAATTTTCAAGTCTTCAAAATGATGGCATAAATTTAGAAAATTTGTTTTATTCTTATACTGAGCCACGCATCCATCTGTGAAATAATGAATTTTAGTTAGGTTTGAATTTTGTTGTTGGATGCACAGGATTAATTTTTTGAGAAAACTATGAACCAGAATTGTATCATGCCTGCGATGGTTTGAAACGAAGCAGTAACTTTTGCAAATTAGTTTTCCTGCATTGTTTTTGGAATAATAAATGAATGGGTGCACTGTACATTGTGAGTTCTCCCAATGAAACCCCTGGGCACAATCTTGTACGATGAGTGAGAAGTTTTCAGCAAAATTGCCAACCAAAACACCTTCATTTTTGGGCAGAGTTTCTTTTAGATTTTTGAAGTAACTCGACTGACATTTATTCGCGAAGTGGTGTCTTGTCAGTTGTGCAATTTTTTTGGTGAGCGATTCCATGTATTCCTCTGGAGTTTCGGTGATATCTTTTAACATACAGTGATCGACGGACACCCATTGTTTATATTTCATCTCTTCCATCGCCATGAAGTCCAAACTTTCCAAATAATTTTTTATTCCGACCTCTCGCAGGCATCTTTTGCATCGGTGCATCATACAATCTTCGTTGTCCATGCCTCAGATAGATAAAGACATTAATTTTTTGTAGTCTAAATCTTTAATGCCTAACGCTGATATTTGTAGTTTCGGATTTTGGTGATGCGTACATACACAAACACTGTGAGTTCTGCTTTGTCCCGCAAGCACGCACCACGACGGTCAAAGATGAGCAAAGGTACTAAAGCCTATTTTGGGATTTTCAGCATTTTTTGCATATTCAGCATATAACTCTTTCAAGTTACACAATACCAGTCTTTTTTGTTTTTTTTATTTTTTCACCCTCTTCATTTATTGCAAACTTATAATCTTTGATACCCAGGCACATCCTACTATATTCGTCATTTTCATAATGTGGGGGTTGTGAAGTTTCTCACAACCCCCCCTTGATTTTCAAATTCCCCTTTTTGGGGGTTGTGGAGTTTTTCACAAAACAAAAACCTCACCCTAATTTTCAAGTCCTACCTGGTTCTTCTCACAAGTCTTTCTCTCCCGCAGGAGTTCAGTTAGGCTCATAAAAACCTAGTGTTAACATCCAGACTATTTACAATACTGACGTGTCCTGTTGGAAGCCAAGGAAGTGTGGAAAGCCTTTAAAGGTACAGGTCTTTGTAATCCTTGGCTAGAGTATAATACAGTGCCCGCGAAAAGTATCCGATCACCCTTGAAATTTGTATTTTTTACATAAAAAACAATGTTTAAATGTATACTAACCTTATATTAGTATTTTGTCATCTGTCCTTTGGTTTGGATGACTTGTTCTAGACGTTTTGGCATGGATTTAATCAAGTTTTGACAAACTTCCACTGATATTTCCTTGCACCATACCTTTTTGATGGCCTCTTGTAATTTTTTGACTGAGCCAGTGTCGTGGCATTCAACCTTATTTTTTATTATTAGCCACAGATTTTCTATCGGATTGAGATCTGGACTATTACCAGGCCAATCCAAAATATCAAATTTATTGTCAGTAATCCATTTTGTCACTATTTTGGCCCTGTGACATGGTGCACCATCATGCATGTATGTTTTTGTCCTTTGGATTGCCATTGCCATTGGAAGTTTATCCTGTAGCATTGCTAAATACCGTGCACCATTCATAGTTGTGTTCTTCGGAAGAAAATATAAGTTTCCACGCCCATAGTAACCGAAACAACCCCAAACCATCACACTTGGAGGGTGTTTCATTGTCTTTAGGGTGTATTTAGGGTCCATCCTATTTGAGCCAATAGGCCGGCGAACCTTTTTTGGACAACTTCTGAATGTCAAAAATGTCGACTCATCGCTAAATAAAACCTTCTTCCAGTCATCAACAGTCCAATGAATGTATTTTTTACAAAATGCGACACGTTTTTTACGCATTTTTTCATTAATGAACGGTTTCTTAGCAGCATGGCGAGATGGTAATCCGAGTTCTTTTTGGAGCCGCTCCTGGATAGTTCGTTCAGAAACACCAGATAACAAATTATTCATATTAAATTTTATTTCTTTCGCAGTTATTGTTGGGTTTTTCAATACTAAACGTTTCATAAGTTTGTCTGTTCGCGAATTTGTTTTTCTCGGTCTGCCAGATCGTTTTTTAGGGACTGGCGTGGTTAGGCCACCATTGTTCTTAGCCCGTGAAACCCATAAATTAACGGTACTTTGGGATATGTTTAATTCCTTAGCTATCTGTCTCTGTGATTTCCCACATGCATGCAAAGCAACAATAGCACCTCGACAATCACTCTTAAGTTGTTTTTAGCACACATTATATATAAATTTTATTTACACCACTTTCTGTAAAAAAAAAAAAAATATCAAGAAATTTACACAAACAGTGAAATCTGACAAATTTGAGACACAGCCACCCGCAACGAAGGCTACCAGAACACTAATTTGAGAATGCGTTGGATAGCTCTCATATCAGCGAGCAACCTCAAAGTTACCAGATGTCGCTAGAACAAATAGAAAGTGAATTACGTGTCTCTGAATATCAAGGGAAAATATTGTATTTTCTTGAGTGATCGGATACTTTTCGCGGGCACTGTAGATTTGTTCATAATCTTTATTCCCAGTTATTGTGGTGTTGTCATTTGTATTTCACCATCATTATCATGGTTAATTATTATTATTAAGAGTAGACATATATATAGGTTGTCGAAACTGTGACTGAGTATAGATAGGTTTGCCACCCTGTCATGTAACTAGCTAGAGAGCCAATTATCATTATTATAGGTCACCAGTCATATTATTCCAGAGTTAGGTTTTTGCCCATGCTTGTTTGGCACTGATTATAGGTTGATTAACTCATGTGAGATAGGTTTGCCATAATTGTCAATGTTTATAGTTATTATTTTTTATGTTGGTTATTTATTATTTATGTGCTTTGATTTCATGAGTAAATTATGTTTTCCAGTGATCAATTATGAAGTCATGATTCCAGTTAATGTTTGTGGTTAATTGCCTGTTATGTTGTTATTATTGTGATTAATGGTGCTAGTGCATGTAACTAATAATCTTGTGTTGTCTAGGCAACCAGTTGGGATTCAACTCGCGTGGTCCAGATTCATCAGGCTTGGATTGTGGGTCCCATCCAGTGGGAGCTACGCAGTTTGTGTCAACCACTGTTGGCCACTGGATCTGCCCTGAAATCAGGCCTGTAACCCTAACCCTACTAACTAGCCAGCCAATAAAGGAATTGGAACTCAGGTCATAAAAGGGGGGGTCAAGTTTGGAGGGTAGCTAGGCTGGGACAAGGGTTAACATTCTGTGCAAGTCATTTCCGGTACTTGTCTCCCACTGTTTTCTATCCTTTCTGCCAAATCTCACTAAGGGTTATTGGGGCTCCAGGTGTTTTGTCAAGTGCGATTCGTTGCCAGTCCTTTTGTTATGTTTATACTGTCACACTGAATAGTTGTTTATTTCAGATATAATAAAGAGAAAAACACGAATAGTTTACTTCTATTAGGTCTACCTTTGAATTCTAGCCCTTTCTTGGACCCTGAGTGGTTGGGTCTCGTACTCAGTGGAGAGTCAGATTGAGACACCTGCACTAGGGGAAGTCCTTTACAGTTAATGTGCGAGTCAGACCTGAATAATCTGGAAATAAACCACTGACCAGAGAGGCTTCCTAGATACCAGAGGAGACATCTTTGCCCAGTCTCTTGACTGTTCCGAACCCAGAAACGTAAAAGGTGCTGGGTGGTTGGAAACAGATACTGGGGACTACAGCCTATGCTACCACCGCAGCATACTTTTTGGCATCCCCAGCGGGATTAGTTGAGAGATTGGTTGAAGATAGTAAAGTTTAAAAGGGGAACAGGGGAGAATGTCTAATCCAGAGATGACCCAGAGTATGGAGGTTGCTGAAGAAGTTAGTGGACAGCTTGGTGAGGGGGTAGTGGCATCCGCCACCCAATCCCCACTGAGAGATATTGAGGATCAACTCTTGAATTACCGGTCTACTACTGCTGGTACAACCTCTGACCAGGATGTGTATGCTCTCAGAAGAGTGGCATTGACAGTAGCCACCTGGTTAGAACAAGTGAGCAGCCCTGAACAGCCCAGGTTTCGAATAAGATGGAGCCAATGGCCCTGCTATGAACTGGGGAGAAAAGAGAATGATGGGTCCCTCCCAGGAGAGTGATTCATCGGGACAGAAGCGAAGACCTGAACCGACTACCAGGAGCCCAAAGGTGGGCCAAATCACCCCTACCTTCAGGCTTCAGAAAGCCAGCCCAGACCAACAGTCAACCGGAGACCTCCTATGAAGTTTCACCGAGAGCTTGGGGAGACAAATGGGGAGGATGAACCAGGGACATTTACCGCAAGAAAGGGGCCCCACCCACCCAGCCAACCACTGCCAACATTGGCAACAGAGAAGCTCCTGGAACGCCTTGCTAAAGCTCTAGAGAAACTAGATGGGCGCCGCTTTCCTCAACCATTGCCATTTGATATATCAGATGGGAGAACATTCGAAGAATTTAGGAAGGAGTTTGAGGATTATGCTGACAATACAGTAGCAGGAGGACACAACTACTGGAAAGCGGCATTGCGAGAGTGTCTTATGGGACAGATGAGAGGGGGTTTTGATTTAATTGACCGACCAGGGATGCCATACGGAGTTGTCAGGAAGAGACTGCAGACTTACTACAGAGAACTCCATTCTACCGTGACAAGAGACAAGCGAGAGGCATTTACTAATGCTCAATTACGACCCAGTGAGACCTTATACCAGTATGCAACCAGGTTAGAAACTGTGTGGATGGCTGCAATGCCCGAAGTAGAAGTGGATAATTGCCGAGAACTGATTTCAAAATTTCTTAGCACTGTTCCAGATGCATTTTCCGTGAAGATTGAAGTTGCCCTGGCCACGGCACGTTGACGCGGAGCTGGGACCCAGTTGAATTGGCCAGCAGTGAGAGAATTGGCAGCTAGTGAGAGGGAACCTCCAGGGAAATCTTTACCTTATCTAGACCTCTCCCCAGCCTGCAGGAGGCCTGGAACATAGGAATGTCCCTTTGGTACTCCAACCACCACCAGGTGGCCAGAATACAAGGTCAGTTAGTGATCAAGGTCAGCCCCAAAGGAACCCAAACCAACAAAATCACCAGTCTCACCCTCAGTTGCGGGCCTGCAGCAGGGTTCAGGACCAGCCAGCCATCTAACCACCCCTCCACCACCACCATCTGATCGTCCCTGGGTGAACTGTAATTACTGTGGAAGGAGAGGTCACCTGGAACGGGATTGTCGTCGGCGTTTAGTGTGTTTGCGGTGTGGTGAGCGGGATCATTGGGTGTCACGATGCCCTTACCCACCTAATGGGTATGGTCATAGCCAGCGATCACGCCAGCAGAGTAGGCCCAGTTCAAGAGCACCGAGTCCTACCATCTCAAGGGAACCAGTTCCTGGGCCTAACCAGACCAGCCCACGAGGGACTGAGCCAAATCAAGAACTGCGCCCTTTAAACCAGTGAGCTCTGAGGCCAGAGGGGAACCCCCAGAGCTCCTAGCAGGACGAATAGTGCCCCTAACTAGTGGCCCAATACCAGAACAAGAATTTATGGGTGAAGTACAGATGGGGGGAGATCCAGTGTGTGTCAACCCAGTTTTGCCTGTGAGAATGAATGCGAGTGCAGTTCCTTTTGTCCCCCAGAGATATGAGGCAACAGAGCTTTTCCCATTTTTGGTGGGAGGAATGAATCATTGATTGTAAATCCTGGTACTGATTGTCCTGATAGGTCCCCGTTAGTTGCGAGCCTGCTAGTAATAACCTAGGGTATCCAGGTCCATTTGGTCTGGATGAGTGTAAATATTCCTGAAGAGTCTGATAGGGAGCAACCCCCTGACCAGAATAATGAACCCGAAGCTGATGCTCCCGAAACGTATTTGATAAATAGTAATGTCTTTGACACTGATGGGTTGGATGAGATGACTGGACAGTTAGCGCCTCAATCTTTACTGAAGGTGGATATACGGTTTGAACATTCGGAGAACTACTTGGCAGTACTTGATTCCGGAGCTACAGTTGGAATCTTGGATCACTCAGTGGTAGAGGAACTGGAGTTAACTCCAGAGATGCAGAGCTGTAACTTGAGGATTCGAGGGATTGGAGTGAACAACCATATTAAACCAGGGGTGATTACGCTGGGGTTATCGATTCATGGAGTGGAAATGGAGCCTGTTCTGTTTGCAGTGGTAAAAAGGTTGAAGTTCCCAGTTGTATTGGGAATGAATTTTCTTGTTGAAAACAGTCTCCGAGTTAATGTGAAAAGAAAAGGATAACACGAGCTTATAAAGATGGGCATATGGAGGAAATTTACTTGAGGAGTGAGAATGCGCCATGTAGAAGGGTGATCCGGAATGTTTCCTGTTATGCATCAGCCGATGTGAAATTAAGTACCTGCAAATATCACAGAGTTCCTGTACAGTTTCCTTGCTTGAATGAAATCGAAGGTGAAGGAAGACTGGAGTACTGTTTTGAGGATGATGATGGAGACCCGACTCCAGGGGAAAGTGTATGGTCACCCTGGGTTAGTGGATGGATTGGCTGGGATGACAGAAGTGTTGGTAATGAAGCTGACCCCAGAAGCCAGAGAATCAAGGCGGGTGAACGGATAGGGACTATAAGATCAATAGTCTATGAAGAAGAACTGGACTTTACAGTAGCTGAAAGTGAGAGAATTGAGGCGTTCATGACTGGAGCCCAAGCTGAACAACCAGGCTGGACAGAAGAACGCCTACGGACTGAAATAACCATGTCACCCGAGTTGAAGTTCGAAGAGAGGGAGAAGGTCTTACAAATGTTGGCGCGCCGGGAGAAAGTGTTGAGTCAAGGGGATGATGATGTAGGTTTTGTGAATTGTGTACCACACCGGATAGAGTTGTATAACGATACCCCTATCCGACAACGACCCCGTAGATTCCCAGAACCAGTCGCAGAAGCGTGGAAGCCCAGTGCCAGGAATTACTGTTGCTTGATATCATAGAACCTAGCATTTCCCCATGGAGTTCACCTGTTGTCCCTATCCGGAAGAAGGATGGCTCAATTAGAATGTGTGTGGACTATCGAAAATTGAATGAAGTGACCATACCAGACCGATTTCCAATGCCCAACTTAACGGATGCAGTTTTTAGTCTTCATGGAACCTGTTACTTCACTTCCCTAGACATGGTCCGAGGTTATTATCAAATGCCAATTGCCGAAGAGAGCCGAGAGAGCACTGCTTTTTCAACCACCAGAGGGCATTGGCAGTTTAAGCGACTGAGTTTTGGATTAAAGAATGCTCCTGCTAGTTTCCAACGGATGGTACAAGAAGTGTTACATGGTTTTCCAAGAAGTAGAGTTATCTACATTGATGATATCCTAATAATGGGCGAGTCGTTCGAAGAACATCTTCAACTGGTAGATAAAGTCCTGTATACTCTGGAGAAGTCTGGCATAAAGGTCAAACCTGTGAAATGTCAATGGTTCCAACCTGAGGTTGCATTTTTGGGACACTTGGTTGGGAGAGAAGGTTTGCGGAAATCCCCTGAATATATGCAGAAAGTGCACGAGTTCCCAAAACCAGAAACTGTTCGACAGATGAGGGAATTTCTGGGTTTAGTGAATTTCCAGAGAAAGTTTGTACCAGATTGTTCAGTGATAAGTTCTTTGTCTCATTTAACTGGGTAGATCAAGAGAAAAATTGAAATGGACACTGGAGATGGACAAGGCTTTTACAACAGTGAAAGAGGCCTTGGTTAAGGAAGTGCAACTGTCCTATCCAGATTACAGACCTGAAGCTGAAAAATTGGAACTGTATGTGGATGCTTCCGGGGTTGGCGCTGGTGCTTGTTTGGGACAACAACAGAATGGTGATTTTAAGGTGATTGCTTATGCATCAATGACCTTTTCCAAGGCCCAGAGAATGTACTCAGTTATAGAACGGGAGTTGGCAGCCCTAAGATGGGGTGTGAAGACATTTCGCCCATTTCTATATGGTGTGCCTTTTGTACTGTATACAGACCATCAACCATTAGAATACCTGAGCAACATGAAGATTGTTGATAGTAGATTGGCCCGAACTTATGAAGATCTCGCTGACTTTGAGTTTGAAATTCGGTATCGCCCTGGGACTGAGAATGGAGCTGCAGATGCATTGTCACGAATACACCTGCTGGGAGTGACCAACTGGAGATGACAGAACCCTCACTAATCGCTTACCACCTGGACTGCGAGTACTCATGAAAGTTGATGGAGGTGGTGATTCGTTGTTTATTAGCCTAGTACAAGTGTTGCAGGATCATATTACGAGCATGGGCCACCTTGGAATCCTCCACAACACCCATTGGAATTACGGAGAGAGCTGATGGATGAATTGATCACCTTTCCCAAGAGGTATCGCTTGTCAAATAATGCCCGCCGCATAAAAGACCTGAAGATGATGAGACAACCTGGAGTGTTGGTAACTCCAGAAGTACTGTTAGCCGCAAGCCATTGTTATTCCTTGAGGGTTTGGGTTCACTATGGTGTAAAGCCAGTTGTGTACGTTATGGATGTAACTGTCCCTGATACCCCAGAAAGAAGGGTCCATTTGCAGTGTATATCTGGAGTACATTACAATCCACTGATAGCACACAAGTGGTTTGCTGAGCCAGCAGAGATGGTGGAACAGGTGGACACTATGGAGCAGGAAACTGGCCAGGAGGTAGCGGGAAAAAGTGATATAGAGCAGTGTGAAGGGAATTTGTTACTGCAGAATCCAGATCGGGAAGCCAGGGGTGAAAGGGTCACTTGTGGACACCAGGGAGGACCCGTTGCTTGGACTTGGGTACAGTTGGGTGCAGTCAATTACTGTGCTATGTTGGATTCAGGAGCAGAGATTAGCTTAGTATCCGAGTCAGTGGTCAAGAGTTTAAAAGCGAGAGAAGAGGAAGAAGTATCAGTACAGCCTTGCCAGATAATCTTGACTGGGATTGGTGTGAAATTGGTACCCTGTCAAGGACTAGTAAAATTGACTATTCAGGGTAGAGATGAAAAGATCCAACTACCTTTTGCAGTAGCCCCAGAGAATAGTCTCCCGTACTGTTTCTTGTTAGGTTCAAACTATCTAATTATGGCTGACATTGAAATGAAGTTTGATGTAGCTGCATGGTCATATGGAGACCCAGAGTTAGTGGAATGTTTTGTAGAGTGGAGGCGCTAGAGGAGGCAGCATAGGCAGCATGCATGGAGGAAGAGGTACCAGACATCGAAGCAGAGGAGCCAGAGTTGGGTTCAGTATTTGAGGAAGGCAAGAAGTGGATAGTGAACCGAGAGTTGCTTGACTCAGAATCAGTGATTCTAATGCAAAAACGGAACGGATTGTTGCGACAGGTGCATGGGCTATTGGCCTAGTCAAAGCCCCTACCAGAGGGCAAACCTGCCTTGAGGTCGTTTAAGCGGAACTGGCGGGAATTACAGTTAAGGAGTGGGGTGATAGTACATCAAAGTAGGACTGGGTATATTAGCTGTGTAGTACCTTCCACATTGCTCGTGGATATGGCCCTCAGTTTCCATATGGAAATGGCACATATTGGGCGTAATAAGTTGGTGGAAGCGTTGCGACTGTTTGTGTGGCACCTGGATTTGTATAAAGTAGCTAGTGACATCTGTATTACCTGTGAAGCCTGTCAGTTGTATAAAGTAGCTAGTCAGCCTATCATCCCACCAACCTTGAAGATAAAAACTGAACATCCTTTTGAATTAGTGGCTGCTGATTAGGGTGGCAATAAAAAATGAAGTTGCAAAATTTAAAATGTGCGGGTGCTCATTTTATTCGGTTTATTGAAAAAGCAAATTCTGCCAAATTTCAAGTTCCTAATCTTATTTTAAGTGGTGGTACAAGAAGACAAAAGAACTTTGGCTCTAGGCTATTGGAAACGAGTGTTCGAGTGAGCTTCAAAGTTATACAAAACAAAAAACTGAAAAGAACGATTCTGATAAGACTCAAACCACCTCAAATAGGACTGCAATAGCTTGTAGTGATCTGATAGATTACAATTATGCCTAATTTTTCTGGCTTCGAATGAACGTGGATTTATTGGCATCAGGGAACATCTTCCGGTGCTGCTCCACAACCTGAAGAACGTATTGCTGTTGATCCTCCTGTGTGGTCAGCACAGCGTTAAAATCTTTCATTAGGGCAACTCCTCTTTCTGCAGGATCATTGACAACACTGATGGCAGAGACACACTGTTTCACTTGTTGAAAATCTTCATCCTCCCACTGCTCCGGATCCTTGGAAAGGAAGGATGTGGGAAGCTGGAGCAGGTGGAAGAAGGCCAATGTGTTCTTCGTGACAAAGGCTGCCAAAGAAAGATGTTCAGCATCTCCCACATCAATGCACACGAGGCGAAGGACTCTTCCTTTCTTCATTTTTGAGCACCTCAACCATGCTCTTTTCACCGCGCTGCTGAGATATTCATCAAAAAAGGCCAAAGCGACCAACTTTTCACTTAAGTACCAAAGATGGCTAGTGATCCCTTTCAAAGCGGCCTCTGCCATGCGTCGTTTAAACTTGTCTGTACTGCACCAGCTTTT
Source organism: Bathynomus jamesi (assembly GCA_023014485.1). Classification (NCBI taxonomy): domain Eukaryota; kingdom Metazoa; phylum Arthropoda; class Malacostraca; order Isopoda; family Cirolanidae; genus Bathynomus; species Bathynomus jamesi. The sequence continues at coordinate 300,858 of JAJOZX010005137.1, forward strand.
GTATCAGCTCCAAGTCCAACCACGGAGCATATCTGGCTACCGGGGCATTGAACCAAACTTTAACGTAAATCTCTGCAACAAAGAGGCAGAAGTCAGTAACACCCTGGAGCTCCTGGTCCGTGAGTTTCCCCAAGTTCCGCAACTGGTGACGGTACAAGAAGATCTTAAATGCATAGATGCATTTTGCCATCCACCGTGCCCTGTGGAGGGCACCCAGAGTTTGAATATGATTTCCCCGTGGTAGATTTATTCTGAGAAATAGCAGTACGAGTTCCAGAAATTCACAGTAATCATCGCGAGGCTGCGAGATCTCAACTGTTCGTGCACAAACTCTGCAACTTTCTCCTTGAATGCGTGCATCTGATCTGCCACCTCACGGTCTCCCTCAGCAGAAAGAAACGAATCCTTTACAATCTTTGGCCACACCTCCGCCAATCTTTGAAAGAGCTTGATCTTTGGTCCCGAAGAGCATGCTACTAAGGCTTCGAAAACTTTTTCGAGAACTATTTCCGCGATGTGGTGATGACAAGCAAGATTGAGAAGTTTCTTCCCGAGCTTCTGCTCGAGGAATTGACAAGCGCCGTTCAAGCGACCGGTGTTACATGATATCGTGTCAAAAGACATGGCTACGATCCCGGGAGATAACTGCCAGTCTTCCAGCATGTCATGCACTGCTGTTGCCTGCACCAGACCTGATGATGATGGCAGCTTTGGTACCCCCAACAGCTTCATCACACCTTCTCCTGAAACCAGGACTGGAAGGCAATCGACCTTCTCTTTGTTTGTAAGGTCTGGAAGGAGCTTGCCATCCCAATGAACTGTTAATGGTACCGTGGGGGAAAAGGACCTTCTCAGCTCGTCCGCGATGTCTTGGCGGAATTTCATTCGAGCTAGTTGGATTCTCTCTCGATTCAATGCGTAGTGCTCCATACTTTGTCCAGCAGCTGCTAAGGTATTGGCCACAACATGGACTGCCCGGCGATTGGATATCTTTGTGCGGTCCAACTCTTGCGCCAGTTCTTGAGTAACAATCTGATTTAACCCTATTGATCTTTTCCTCTTGGGAGTGGCAGATGACACGCCTCCTATTGCTCCGACATTCACCTCATCTTCCTTGTCAGTATCCTCGTTTGTAGAACTGCTGCTCGACTCCAAAACCACGGACCTGTCCATCTTCTGGAGTTCATTCAGGTTCCTTCGTTTCCTTTTCTCTTGCTCACGCTGCCGCATCATTTTGTTCTCCTCTTGTCTAATATACTTCTGATCAACAAGTCCTATAGTTCCTCGACGACCAGGCTCACGCTGCGCAAGAAGAAACTGCTTGTCTTCTTTATTTTTGATGATTTTGAGCGCATCACCGTGAGCGCAATCGAACAGGCCTTTCAGACCTTCTCCTTGTCCATCTGGGTTTTGGTACGCCTCGCTCATAATTTCTTTAAGCTTCTCCACTCAGAATGGAGGTTCTCCAGCTTGTCTTGTGCCCGGTGCGTAGCTTGAGTCAGAAGACTTGCATTCTTCCACATCTGTTCGACCTCTGTCATCACCAATCGGCTACTTTCTCTGACAGGGCGAGACTCGGACAGGTGAAAGAACAAGAATCGTTCCAGGACCCTCCGCTTGGATGGCAATTTGGCTCCTGTAAGGGCATATGAGTTGGGAGAAGTCTCCAGTAGCCATAAAACATCATTCTTTCTTAGAGTAGTCGCCATTTTTCATCTACCTGCAAAGTATACAAAATAGAGAATTAGTAAGTGACAATGGTGGAAACTTTGTTACTCTTGTACCACCCCCTAATGTTTATCAAAAGTCCTAAAAATTTGCCTGAGTGATTTTCTTCAGGAACTGCACCAAACACGCCACCGCACTTGCTCCTCCAGGCAACTTGGATTTTTACCCCTATTGGCTATTGCCACCCTACTGCTGATATTGTGGTTTTCCCACAGCTGCCACCAGATGTAGTGATCGCTGCTACCAGATGTAGTGATTGCCTTTATTTATTTACTTTCTTCTTTATTTACGCTCTTTCTACTTTACTATCGGCTCTTTATTTCATTTATCGTTTGCTTTCTCTTTACTCATTTCAACACTACTTTACGTTTATATTCATGGTAGCGACGCCGAGCCAAGACTGAAAGTCCGTTACAACACGAAGGGGGAAGGGGGGTTTATTAATACTCTATTTTAACACTTGTGAATGTTTTATTGATTCCGAAAATGGTTTAGTTAATTTAGGTGGATGCGAGTATGAAATTTTACTAAATATATTTACGTCGGAGAGGGGCACAAAACAATTTGATTTTAAGATCACATGGCTCCAATCTTACGCGTATCATGCCAACCAAGAGACTGACTCCCTTGGGGTAGCCCACTCTTTGTCGGCCTCTATTCAGGATTGCCAACTCTTCCCAGTTTAAACAATTTCAAACAATTTCACAATTTTTAGTAAATAATTTATATTAAACATTTTAATAATTAATTAAACAGAAATTAATATTCTTAACTAAGCATTACTACACCAGTGTCAAGGGAAATAGACAGTGAAGTGAATCAAGCAAGAAAAACACAGTGAATGTTATGACCCAAAAGGGGGTTGGAGGATTTCTGGGTGGAAACTGTAGGTTGTGCCAGAAGCAAGGAGGTGATACCAGTGAACAATGTGTAGATTAAGTGAAACAAAAGTGGTGCTAAAAAAAAAAAAAAAAAAAAGAAATTGCCAGTATTTACCATGTACATATTTGGAATTAATGTACAATGTTAGTGGTACCAAATGGATTACTGTAATAATGAGATTTGGGCAATTGGCTAAGTTGACCTAGTTATGTAAATGGTTTTTCCCTCTCTGTTATAATTGGCCAGTTTGAGTAAAGCAATTGTTATTAGATAAGTCTGTAATAATTTGTGGTACTAATGAGTTTTAATGTAAGTGTAGGTTAACTAACTGGGAGGGTCAGCATGGTTTTGATGCAATAACTTTTATAATGTATACTCCCATGTTTAGATTGTCAAGAGATGCATTATCCTGTTAGGGACCATGAAGGAGGAAAGAATTGTGAGAGGGGTTTTTCTTAGGGGGAAGGAATGTTGGGGTTGTGAAGTTTCTCACAACCCCCCCTTGATTTTCAAATTCCCCTTTTGGGGGTTGTGGAGTTTTTCACAAAAAAAAACCTCACCCTAATTTTCAAGTCCTATCTGGTTCTTCTCACAAGTCTTTCTCTCCCGCAGGAGTTCAGTTAGGCTCATAAAAACCTAGTGTTAACATCCAGACTATTTACAATACTGACGTGTCCTGTTGGAAGCCAAGGAAGTGTGGAAAGCCTTTAAAGGTACGGGTCTTTGTAATCCTTGGCTAGAGTATAATAGATTTGTTCATAATCTTTATTCCCAGTTATTGTGGTGTTGTCATTTGTATTTCACCATCATTATCATGGTTAATTATTATTATTAAGAGTAGACATATATATAGGTTGTTGAAACTGTGACTGAATATAGATAGGTTTGCCACCCTGTCATGTAACTAGCTAGAGAGCCAATTATCATTATTATAGGTCACCAGTCATATTATTCCAGAGTTAGGTTTTTGCCCATGCTTGTTTGGCACTGATTATAGGTTGATTAACTCATGTGAGATAGGTTTGCCATAATTGTCAATGTTTATAGTTATTATTTTTTATGTTGGTTATTTATTATTTATGTGCTTTGATTTCATGAGTAAATTATGTTTTCCAGTGATCAATTATGAAGTCATGATTCCAGTTAATGTTTGTGGTTAATTGCCTGTTATGTTGTTATTATTGTGATTAATGGTGCTTGGTGCATGTAACTAATAATCTTGTGTTGTCTAGGCAACCAGTTGGGATTCAACTCGCGTGGTCCAGATTCATCAGGCTTGGATTGTGGATCCCATCCAGTGGGAGCTACGCAGTTTGTGTCAACCATTGTTGGCCACTGGATATGCCCTGAAATCAGGCCTGTAACCCTAACCCTACTAACTAGCCAGCCAATAAAGGAATTGGAACTCAGGTCATAAAAAGGGGGGGGGGTCAAGTTTGGAGGGTAGCTAGGCTGGGACAAGGGTTAACATTCTGTGCAATCATTTCTGGTACTTGTCTCCCACTTGTTTTCTATCCTTTCTGCCAAATCTCACTAAGGGTTATTGGGGCACCAGGTGTTTTGTCAAGTGCGATTCGTTGCCAGTCCTTTTGTTATGTTTATACTGTCACACTGAATTGTTTATTTCAGATATAATAGAGAGAAAAACATGAGTAGTTTACTTCTATTAGGCCTACCTTTGAATTCTAGCCCTTTCTTGTACCCTGAGTGGTTGGGTCTCGTACTCAGTGGAGGGTCAGATTGACACACCTGCACTAGGGGAAGTCCTTTACAGTTAATGTGCGAGTCAGACCTGAATAATCTGGAAATAAACCACTGACCAGAGAGGCATTCCGAGATACCAGAGGAGATGACACCTTTGCCCAGTCTCTTGACTATTCCAAACCCAGAAACGTAAAAAGGTGCTGTGTGGTTTGACAAAACAGATACTTGGGGACTACAGCATACGCTACCACCGCAGCAATAAAACTCCTGAATGATTTTTTTCATTTCAGCTGTGACGACCTTCCCTTTCGTCATGTTTGGAATGTTAGGAAGAATCCCAAACTGTTTTTGAAGATTGCGGCTCTTATGCACCATATACTTTGTTGCTCCAAAGAAGTCAGCAGTTTTTTCAATGGGATAGGGATACAATGATAGTACAGTGGTGACCCCGTTACTCGAACGACCTATTACTCGAACAAATCGTTACTCGAACCAAAAAATTCAGAAAATATAAAAAAATAGGGACTCGTTACTCGAGCGCATTTCCGTTACTTGAACGCCCGAGGCGTAATGCGCGTACAGTATATTTGTTTGAGCGTTTGCCCGCTACACTAAGAGCATGTTCGAGAGATGCTTTGATGTGACGAATGGGACCGATTTGACCCTCAGAGACTTTTGGAAGGATCATTTCAACATCCTTCATGCCATCCGGATCATCGTCAAATCCTGGGCTGCTGTGACTACCAGGACATTGAACTCTGCCTGGAGGAAGCTTTGGCGGGAATGTGTAGCTGATCGCGACTTTGAGGTCTTCCAGGAAGCACCTGTTGTTCCTGCCATAGTGTCTCTAGGGACGTCCATGGGCCTGGAGATGGATGCCGACGACGTGGAGGAGCTCCTGGATGAGCACAAGACGGAGCTGACCACAGATGAGCTCCAGCACCTCCTTGAGCAGAACAAGCAAGAGGCTGAAGATGAGGTCTCCGCTACAGAGGAGGAGGAAGAAAAGAAGAACCTGCCTTCTGAGAAGATCAAGAAACTCCTCAGCCATTGGGAGGCAGTGCAGGCCATTGTAGAGGAGACGTTCCCTAACAAGGCAATTTCAGACAGATGTGTTGATATTTTCAATGACAATGTTATACGCCACTACTCGAACATTTTGAAGGGTCATCAACGTCAGGTTACACTCGAACGCTGGATCAAGCCCTCTACGTCGGAACCCGAAGTGGACGTTCCTGACGTTCTTCTGGAAGGTGATTCACCTTCCAAAAGGTTCTAAGAACCTACCTACCTCCCTCTCCTCCTCCTCTCCAACCAAGCCCATCATCAAGCCTCCTTCTGGTAAGTACACTTAAAACCTTTTTTACTTTTTACTTTTTTTACCTTTTTTACTTTAAATTTTATTAATTTTATTAATTATTATTACTAATTATTAATAAAATTAATAAAATTAGAATAATTATATAATAATTTGTATAATTAAAGCATATTTTAAAGTTTAAAATTCGAGTTTGGGGGTCCAGGAACGCATTATTTCTATTTCTATTAATTTAAAGGCAATTAATTAGTTTGTTACTCGAACTTTTCATTAGTCAAACCGCCTCCAGGAACGAATTAAATTCGAGTAACGAGGTACCACTGTATTTGTAACCTAAGATTGCGATCGTTACTTGCTTGAAATTTCTCCTTTAATTCTTCCATAACCTTTTGATACCTGAAATAAAGTGTATTTGACATTGTTTAATTAGTATATTTTTAATTAAACTTTTCATAAAATTTATGTATATGTATTACATTGTCCGATTATAAAAATGTAAACAGATAAAACTTAATTTAGTATATACTTCGATGACTGTATTAAATTTAATTTAAAATGTCAAATTTCAATAACTATGTCCGAAAAGTAGTCTTTCCTCTCTAAATCATCTTCCAAACAACTTTTTTTGGACGGACCAGCTTCAGAATAGTCAATAGGAGCCCCATAAGCAGCTTCAAAACTTTGTTTAACCTTTTCCATTGTCGATCTGAATTTCGTAGAAGCCTTTATCTGTTTTTGTCCCGGCTTCAATCCAGCTGTAAAACAAATTCATAAATTTAGGTTGCGTGAAATAATCAAATATCAAATATTTTGTATATATGTATTCAAGTGCTGATGCTAATATTTAAAAACAGAAAACTATGAATTTGGCATTAAGAAACAAATGTCCTGAACGGAGTCTCTATTGTTTTATTACCTGTTTTAATAGGGCTTTCATCAAATAAAGGTAAAATATTGTCACTGAGCAAATCTTTATTGAATTGCCTGTCTTGAACAACAAATTCTTCCAATGGTGGTGGATTCATGGAATCGCTACTGCTTCGCTCCATACATTCGTTAAGTATGTCTGGCTCAGGTATTGGTGCAGGTTCCAGCTCTCTGGATGAACGTTGAACATGTTCTAATACAATTGGCTTCTTTTTAATTGACACAGCAATTGCTGCATAGTAATTGATTTTCTTCCAAAATTCCATAGCTTGCAGCTGCCATGGCAGAGTTTACTTTTTTGATGTTACAGAAAATTCTTCTTGAGTGTTTTTTCATAGGATCACAACAAAATTTTGTGTTCTGAGGCATTTTAAGGGTTAGGTAAATTTACGTATACTAAAAAATTAGGTATATTCTGAAAATCTGTTAAGTAAAAAATTATTAAAATTTGGAGGATTTTTTTTTTTAGTAATTTTTTTTTTCATAATAATCATCGATAAGCTGACTTTTTATTACTTATTATGGTGTACATACATCAAATAAACATTTTTTATTCCTGGTCTTTTTTTTGAAAAATATCTTCACTGCCAAATCGCAAAAAAAAAATTAAAAAAACTTTTTCCAAAAAATCATAATTTTATTTTTGCTACCCTAAAAAATGATACATATTTAGAAACTACAGTTAATTTTACATATTTTATCATTTAAGACTTACTACACTACCACAATTAGGAGCTGAGATATTTACGTTTGAAAATTATTGTTTTTTTCATTTGACCAAAATTTGGTCAAGCCATAAAATTTGACCAACTTGACCAATTTTCAAAAAAATTCAGAAATTTGTAATTTGGACCTAAACCAACCCTCACACCAAGTTTCATGAATTTTGAAGAGGTGACCGTGTACTTCATTTGTCTATTTCTCGTAGAATTACCCTAGTACCAGACAAGAAAAGATACAAATTCTAACACTCCTTCCAATTGGTAAAACCTGGTCCAGAGAAAGAATTATGAAAGAATTTGAAGTGTCAGCCAGAATGGTTAATGCTGTGAGGGCCTTAAAGAGAAAAGAAGGTATCCTTCCTATAATGAGAAATAAAAAGAGTAGCAAGGGTATAAGCGATGAAATAAAGGAAAGAGTGATAGAATTTTTCCAAAACAATGAATATACTAGAGAATGCCCTGGTAAAAAAGACTACAAATCAATAAAAACACCACAAGGGAAGGTTCACAAGCAGAAAATACTGTTGCTGACAAATATCAGAGAATTATATATGCTTTACAAAAATAAATATCCAAACGACAAAATCTCCAAATCAAAGTTTTTTGAATTGGGACCAAAATGGTGTATGGGTGTGGGGAGTAAAGGATCACACAATGTATGCATTTGTGAAATACACCAGAACTTTAAACTTTTATGTGAAACTCCCCATCAAAGTAGAATTAAGAGTGTTACTAGGGAAAATAGTCTGCAACACTGAAACCAGAAACTGCATGATTAATAACTGCAAAACATGTCCTGGTTTAAATGAATTACAGGATTGGCTTCTTACCATTTTTGAAAACAATGATTATGATATGGATGATGAGGTTTCCTTTAAGCAGTGGCTTCATACAGACCATACCCAGCTGGTCACAATGAAAAAGTGTTTCGAATGTAGTAGAAGACATATGTGAAAGTGCAAAAAAGTTGAAAGTACACCATTTCATAGCAAAAGCCCAATCAAAATATTTGTCCGACTGTAAAGAAAACCTCAATGATTCTACAGCATTAGTGCTTGTTGACTTCTCTGAAAACTATAGTTTTATAATTCAGGATGCCGTACAAGGGCATCACTGGGACAATACCCAGCTACCTTGCATCCGGTAGTCTGCTATCAAAAAGTTGATGGTGAACTAAAAGTTACAAATTTTTGTGTAATATCAGATTCACTTACACACAACACAACTGCAGTTCATTCTTTTTTATGTGAAGCCTTGAAATTACTTAAAAGTCAGAATCCTAAACTAAAACATATTTGTTACTTTAGCGATGGCGCAGCAAGTCAATATAAAAACTATAGAAACATCATTGATTCAGTGTTACATGAAAAAGATTTCCAAGTAACATGTGAATGGAACTTTTTTGCCACCTCTCACGGAAATCACCAATCCAAAAGAAATGTTCGATTGGTGCAAATCTAATATTAATGGTATACAATTTCTGTACATTGATTCAGCTAAAATTGAGGAAAATGCTAATTTATTTGAGTTAGAAAAAAGGTATTCCTTAATTAAGACAATCCCAGGAACCCGTTCATATCATTGCTTTAGACCTTCATCAACAGGCATTAAACTGTACAAAATTTCAAGTGATGAAAATTTCTTTAACGTACAACTTTCCTTCCTCAATGCTACACAAGAAAATGTGGCTTACCAATATAAACCTGGTACATATGTGGCCTGTTTCTATGAAGGTGACTGGTTTGTTGGAAACATAGTTGAAGTGTGTGATACTGAGAAGGCTCTATTAGTAAATTTCATGAAAAAGAATCCTTTTAAATGGCCTGAAAAGAGGACGTTTGCTGGATTCCATTCCAACATGTTTTGTGTTCAATTGAACCACCTACAGTTGCTGGGAAAATGGGGAGACAAACAATCATTTGATAACTTGTACTATCTAAAATTGAGGAGTATTTTAAAAAAAGCCTAAGTAACTACAGACCTGTATCAAGCTGAATAATAAATTGCCAATTTATGGCTGTGAGGCCATGGAGTGTTGAAGACAATCAGACTTAAAGCCTGAGTACAATAATAAATTCCTGAGTCAGTGTCTAAACATAAGAGTTATTAGCTATATATAAGTTTACATACGAATTTACATAAAACGACACATATTAAAAAAAGAATATGAACTTATAGCCAATAATTCACATGCTTAAAAACTCAGGAATTCATTATTATATATAGCTAAGTACTGTACACTTGTATTAAGGGAAGTAATACAACAAAGCTACTTAAATTTAAGGTTTTGTACTGAAAATGGTGGTTACTGCTAGTTTATCTGTACTAACTGCATAATTTAAATTACTAGGAAGTGCTTAAAGAGCAGTAGAACAAGGTTCTACAAGATTTACTTAGGTAGATCCAAGTACTGAGCCTACAAGCTGGTCCATCTGTTGTGTTAACTGCAAATGTAGTAATAATCTAGGTATATATTATGTCTTTTTTATGAGTAAAACTTATTTAGATAATTTAACATTTGTGAATTAACTTACCAAGTAATAAAATGGAAGTAAAATTACAATTCAATGTTGTAAAAAGAAATTTAAACTTCAAAATTTTGAAAAAATTCAGAATTTTTCACAAAAAGTACTTTTCTTTGAATAGCCAAAACTATATGAAGGAGTTGAGTTGAGATCTATTCCTTAATATATTTTTGTACACATATGTATCTTTCTTTACTAGAAGTATCAACTCCCTGACTAATTTTGGACACCTTTATATTAAGCCCCAAAGTTGATGTTAATTTTGCAAATTTTGTGAAAATATCAACTTTTGGAAATTTTTAAAAATAAAAATAAATCCTTTTTTGGTTATTTTTTTATTTCACTCATAAATTTACAACCCAGAGAGACTATTAGGAGTATTAAAACAGCTGTGATTGATGTAGAACTAAAACTTTTGAAAATGGTAGAGTCGTAAAAGTGGGAGGAATTGATGCAAGCTTCAAAATGGAGCCATGTTTAAGCCCTTGTAACTCAGAAACTATTTGTTCCACAGCCTTTTAGCTTACAAAATTGAAAAGCCCACCAGAACTTGTATTGGCATGACAAATTTGAAGCTTCTACTCCTATTAGAAGACACTTTTCAAGGCCTCTCAAAATGAAGACATTGGCTGATCAAGCCCAACATGGGCATTTTTTGTTGAAGGTGGGGGCCATTTAAGTGACCATAAAATTAAACGTTTTTGACTGAAGAAGCTAAAATTTTAGATTTAAGCTATTGAATGGTGTATGAATCAACCCTGAAAATTTGAAGAAAATCGGAGATGGTCACCCAACCAACTTTCTGAAATCTGTACCAGTTGAGCTGGAATGACTATTATATAAAAACTGGATTCAACTCAAATTTCAGAATTAAAATAATCTGTATTTGCAAAATACTTAACATTTTTCCTTATTAACTTATATAATGAACACAATCTTAATAAACTAATAAAAATAAATACTTGGGAAGCACAATGGAGAAAATGGCCTATGAAGCAAGTTTTTCAAGAAAAATTACTAAAAACATATTGTTCACATTTTTTAAATTAAACAAGTTAAATTATAAACTCAAAGCATTTTATTTATTCAATTTTTAAATCTGCACAAGACTTAGGCTTACAAGATGAAAGATTTACAATATATCACTGCTTAGTGAATTACGATTTTTTTTTTCCCCACCATTAAACACTTTATAGTTAAGGACAAAATGGAAGTGCGATTTGTTCTAAAGTTTACTAAAAGGTTTTTATTCACAAACTGTACAAACCTAAACTAAATAGTTAAAAATTGAATAAACTATCTTCCTTTGGATAAACTACTTGGTATTTGTGTCTAAGCCTACTTCAACCTTTAATAAGCATTTTGGGAATGAATAATTAAAAAAAATTAGCAATCTTCTGATAGGCCTACAGCCTACTGGCTGATTAATAAATAATTAGCCTTAAAATGCCTATATCAATGCAACTCCAATTATCATATGGTAACTGAGAAAGTTGAGACCTACCTATACAGCAACTTAAATAAATTCCTTAATTCTAGTCTACAACATAAGCATAATTAATACAAAGGATACCAAACAGCAAGAGATCAGGTGGTCCCTACAAGGCTGTCTGTTTAAGAAGGAACATTAAAAGATGTAAGAAAATTTAAAGATAAGTGAAAGTTTTAAAGCAAAGCAAAGCAAAGCAGAGGTTGAAAGGAAGGAAAGAAACAAAGAAAATGAAAATATTAAAGTAAAGAGAATCCATGTGAAAATTCTACAATACTTCTACAAGACTACATGCTAACAAATGCTTCTAACAAGGGGGGTTTAAGGCAAGATAAGCATCTAGTCTTTTTAAAGGATTTGACCAAATTACTTTAACCTACATTGTAGGGGTTTTGCTGATTCTCATTTCTTGTTTTTATTTTTAAATTCACATTTTTTCTCTTTGCAGCCACTCAGCTTTCACAGACTCTAGTTAAGAATGTTAATCAAGTCAATCTAGTCAAGCATAGGCAAATATACCATAGTAGTTAATGTAAACTTGCTCAAATCAGTTTAATAGGGCATCTTGCTAGAAACAGCTCTGGAGCAGCAGTTAGGGTGATTCAAATATGGGGGTAAAAAAATTTTTTAATATTTTAATGTGTTCAACCCTTTAAATGGTTCATTTCAGCATAAAACCAACTATCCTAAAATATTTTAGCAAATTTTTAATTTTTAGGGGTTGCTACCAGCAATTAAAAATTGACAGAATGACTCAAATTGTCAAATTTTTCCACACCACCCAGGGGGTACAGTACAAGGCGCATTGCTTTTTTTTAATGTGGAAAGCTCCCCCGTAGGTTCTACCATAACCACAAGCATGCATTAAAAACTAGCATGATATTTGAGACATTAGCTGTCCTTACTTCATCAATGTTTCTTTCTTTCTATCAGGGTAAACAGCCCTGTAGTTTTTCACTACTTGTAGCAAGAATTGTTTTTGATCCATATCATGTGTTAGTATTTTATTATATTCATCCATTAATTTTACTCCTCTTTCTGCTATATCATTCACGACTTTCCACTGTTTAATAGATTTCTTAGCGGAGTTATACTCTTCATCATTATGCCATTCTTTAGCATCTTTGAGTAAAAATTTTGAACTAAATTCTGTTATTGTAAAGAATCTTTGAGTATTTGATGACAAAATCTTCTAATTTCTTCGTTGGAATAAGTGCAGGATCTAGAAAAGCCCATTTTGCAGGAAGAGTTTCTGTTGTATTTTGCAAGGCCTTTACAATTTTGTATTTCGTTTCAGTAGGCACTTCATCATCATAAAAGGCCAAGGCTACCAGTTCTTCTGATAGGTACCAGAGGTGACCTAACAGTTTTTTAATAGCAACAAATGCAATTGTCATTTATTTGTTTGTAGACTACAAGATTCTGTAATAATTCCAGATCAAGACGAGGAGCGCAAGATGGCACAGGAGCTGTAAACCATGCCTTTACATATAACCGAGTAGCAAATAGACAGATGTCTTTTAGTCCTTTTTGTCTTTTACTGAAATTTTGAACCGAGATTTGAACATAAAAATTTTTAATGAATATGTAATTTTGACCATCCACCTAGCCCAATGAAGTCCCGCTGGATGTTTAAATTTGATTTCACCTTTTGGTTCACCTCCCAAAAAAATAATTGTTAACTGCAATAGTTCTAGGTAATTGTCTCTTGGTTGGAATGTATCTAGTTGATTTGTTCCAAATATAATTATGTCATCTTTGATGTCATGAATATTTTCATAGATATCTGGATCTGATAATGCTGTTTCGTAGTCCTCCTTATTAATGCTTGACAATTTTTCTCTGAACTTCTTAAAAAGGACTATATCTGGGCCAGAAGATGGTGATAAAGACTTTGAAACAACAGCTTCCAGCATAATTTCAAATATATGATGTCGACATGCCAGCCACAATAAATCGTTGTTGAATTTTTGTTCTAGAAGAATAGCTGCACCATTTCTAGGACCAGTATTGGCTGCCATTGTATTGAAACACACATTTTATTTGTTCGCAGATGTCCCATTCAAGCGATGTCTGATTGTTTGCATTAAAAAGAGACGCATTTCTGTCACTCAATTTTGCAACATCAAGACTTCCTAATAATTTATCATCAAACAATTTTCTACGTTTGTCAACCTTACTTTTCCATGTTGAAGGTTGTGCAGCACAGAAACCAGATTCATCACTTTTACTCTCTTCTGATTCTGATGATGTACTGGTGAGTATGACAGCCTCTTCATTCTTCTTTCTTTGATCTCTTCTTCTGCTTTCCTCTTTTCATAACGTTGTTGCTTTTCTGCTGCTCTTTGCTCTTTTTTAGCAACAGCCTTATCAATGGTACCCATTTTTCCATGACGTCCTTTCTCACGTTGCATTTTCAAGAATTTCTTATCATCTTCTATTTTTATAAGCTGCATAGCATTCTCATGAGCAATGTCAATAAGTTTTCCAGTTTATCTTTCCATTTTTCTTCTTTATTATTTAAATTTTGTGATCTTTTCAATTTGTTTGCTTTGTTTTTCTTAAGCAGCTGTCATTCCTTCAGTATTCCTTGAATTTTATCTACTACATGTATTCTTTGTTTTGCTGGTATTCCTGCTTTTTTCCAAACTGCTAGCATATCATCTGCATTAGAGCAGCATGATTCTCTAATGTCTTGCTTTTTAATATTTCTGTAGTGCATGAAGAGGGCCATCATTTCCTTCTCTGATGGTAATACGGATGTTTTTAGTACTGCAGAGGGCTGCCCAATTAGCCATACTTCAGTTTCTTTTCTTGTAGAACTTCTCCCAAATGAGCAACTGGGTGATGGTGAGTTAGGCCTAGCTTCCATAATCGATTAATTGGTATCAAAATTACGAGTTCCAAGCAACAATTAAAAGCAAGCTAGTATATAAACCATTAATTAAAAATTCTGAAATATAAACAATTAAACATAAAATCATAAGTTGTAAAAACAAACAAATTGAAAAAGAGGGAAACTTTGACGCCTGGTAGCACATAGTAAATTTTATTTAAAATTCACCAAATTTGGCATACACTACTTTTTTGTCATAGGGAACAAAAATACAGGTTGAACAATTAAAAAAAAAAACTTTGATTTTTTTTAATCACCCTACGTGGAGCTAGTGTTAAAACCTAGTCCCATACTTAGCACTGATAGTCCCTGCTGAACTCAAGAAAAGGCAAGATCATAATCCACTACTGAAACCATAAGGTATGTTTTTGAAGTTTAGCACTGAGGATCCAAAACTTAAAAGCTCCTTCTAGGCAGACAATCCAGTGTTGTGCACGAGTCCAAATTACTTGAAACATTGCCAGTATATACCCTCTTCTTGCAGCCTTGACTCATATACTTTTAATTAAGCTATTGCATGCAAATTCATTGAGTACCTGCACATGTTGTCTTGTCCAAATAAATTAAGAAGTAAACAATGAGAAGAATTCCAGTGAATACAATAGTCAAAAATCTAGAAACCTCCAAATTTTAAGATAAAGTTATTTAGAATTAATGTAAAAAAACTTCACTTTTTTCTGTGTGAAAGTCACAATATGATAATAAAACCCCACTCTAATAGACAAGAGTTTATTTCCACAACAGTTTCAATGCCCACTGGCATCCTCTTCGGGTGGATACAGAAAAACAAATGAACCAAAAACAAGAGGGAAAACAGTCCAGAGCGTTTAAGAAATTCGCACATAGATTAGGTCCCATTATCCCAACAGTAGAAGGGCATTTTATTAAAGGGACCCACTTTTTAAACACATTCGCATAAATTTAAAACTATCTTCTTCTTGTATACATATAGCTTCTATTATTTTACATAGTTATTACATTTATTATTAAATGTTACGTTTAATGAACTTTATGTTGTTTCGTGTGTTGGTCTCTCTTCACACGGAGGTCAAGCTGGTGGCCCCACCTCTAGGTGTGGCCTGGTGGCGGAGCGAGTTACTTTCTTGCGCTCTCCACCGTACATAGCCAGGCACGCCCAGCTCATCTGGTACTGTCCTGAGCCAGGCATCCAGTCTTTTCTTGAAGACTTCAACTTTGACCCCCATTACGTTTCTGAGGTCCTTAGGAAGCTGGTTGAAAAGTCTTGGCCCCCTGACAACCAAGCTATTTTCCTTCAGGGTTGAGGAGGTCCCTTGTCGGTGCTTTTAATTTGGGAACACTACACATTCTGCCTTTCCTATTTCCAGTGTTGTTTGAATGGTAATTGGCGTTTAGTTTTAGGTTGGTACCAGTTTTCGATCATTTTCCATATGTAGATTATGATGTACCTCTCTCTTCTTCTTTCCAGTGAGTACAGATTTAGTTACGTAGTCTTTCCCAGTAGTTGAGTTCTTTGCAGCCATCAATCTTGGCTGTGAAATGCCTTTGCGTTTCTTCTAGTTTATTAGTTTCTTCCTTTTTTATATGGGGACGTCAAAACTAAGCAGTATTCAAGTTTTGGTATAATCAGTGTTTTAGCAGGGGAATCATTACTGTCTGTCCCTTCTCTTGAATGTTCTTAGAACCTGTCCGGCGACTCTTTTGCTTTATTTATCGCTATCTGATTTTGTGTTTCGAATTTGCATCATCTGTCATTATTATCCCGAGATCAATCGCTTTCATGCTTCTCTGAATTTCCTGTCTATCTGGAGCATAATATGCAGTCTAAGTTCTTCTTTCTACCATATCTCAAGAGTTGAAATTTCTCAGCGTTGAATGACATGTTGTCTTTGACCATTTGTATATTTTGTTCGTGTCCCTCTGCAAGGCCTCCACGTCATGTACATCGCGATTTTTCTGCTGATCTTTGTATCGTCTGCAAAGGATGTTACTATACTATTGCTGTTTACTCCGCTGTCTATGTCTGTTAGCATGATAATGAACAGGAGTGGGGCCAGTACTGTCCCTTGTGGTACTGAGCTGTACTTCCGATTCTGATGATGATTATACCTTGAATTTTGACGACCTGCAGACGATCACTAAGGAAGTTTAGATCCATTTTCCACTTTGCTGTTATTCCCATGTCTTTAATTTTATGTCCTATTATACCATGGTCACATTTATCGAAAGCTTCAGCAAAATCTGTGTATATAACATCGTAGTTGTCATTGCTTCCAATGCATCTAGGATATTGTTGTAGTGCTCTATTAGTTGTGATAGGCATGATCTACCTGATCGGAATCCATGCTGATTTTCGTTGAATCTTTCCTGTGTCTCCAGGAAATCAAAATTTTCTCTCTAACTATTCTTTCAAATACTTTGGTGAGGTGGGACATCAATGACACTGGTCTATAGTTCTTTGCTTGAGATCTGTCCCCTCCTTTATATATAGGGACAATGTTTGCTCTTTTCAAGATGCTCGGTATTTCCCCAGTGTCTAGGGATCTTCTCCATATCCAGTATAAAGGTGTAGCTATTTCATTTTTACAGTTTTTAATCAATAATGCGTTCCAATTGTCCGGACCTGCAGCTGAATGTAGTTTCATTTGTTCTATAGCTCTCACTATAGCGGCGCGCGTTTTTGTTTTCCTTTTTGCATAGCTATAGAAGTATTTTGGATTTTCCTTTATTGCTTCTACCGCCTTTTCCTCTTCCCTCTCTGTATGGTCCTTAATAAGGGCTTGTATTTCCCTATC
Source organism: Bathynomus jamesi (assembly GCA_023014485.1). Taxonomy (NCBI): domain Eukaryota; kingdom Metazoa; phylum Arthropoda; class Malacostraca; order Isopoda; family Cirolanidae; genus Bathynomus; species Bathynomus jamesi. Next base: position 317,823 of record JAJOZX010005137.1, read on the forward strand.
GACACCCTCCAGTTTTTCTTTTATTATTTTCCTGCCATTATCTCCGCAGTTTCCTAACTTCGCCTCCACTCTCTTTCTTTTGCGGAATGGTCTTCTCTTTTGCCTTTCTAGCCAGCTCCTCTTTCCTTTTGGCTGTGATTTCAGAGCATATTTTTCTAAAATTCTCAGCGTTTTTTCCTCCAAAGTTGTTAACATTTCTTCCATTGTTTTATTCTCGAAAATTGTTCTCCATTCTATTTGGGCCATGTGCAATCTGATTGCTTCCCAATTTATAGTCTTCGAGTTTAAGTTAAAGGCCCCAAATTTACTTCTTTCCACAATATGTGTATTGTCTTCTAATGCTGCCATCATATTTGTTGATATCTCGATTTAATATTGTATTATTATTTATTACAGAAATTATAAATTTATTATTACATTGATTATTACATTATTGTTTATTATACAAAAATTACAAACCGAAAAACAAATGAAAAAATGGGTGGTGAGGAAGGAACCTTAAAGCGACTGCTACAAATAAATTAGGTCCTGTTCTTCCAACACAGGAAGGACATTTTTATTAAAGGGACCCGCTTATAGGTACATTCTCATGAATTTAAACTATATACCTGTTCTATACATTTATTATACAATTATTATTCAATTTATTACATTTAATATTGCATTGTTATTTATTACAGAAATTATAAATTTATTACCGTATTACATTGATTATTTATTGATTATTATTGTTATTTATTATGCAGAAATTGTAAACTGAAACTGGAAGGGCATTTTATTACAGTCTCCTACGTATTAGGGTTTGTCAATTTTGTCAACTTTTTTTAAATCAATTTTGGTAGTGAAAATATAGTCTTTTCATGTCAAAACTTGAAATTGGCCCACCAAAATGAAATAAAATAACCCTTACCTACATCAATTTTACCTTAAAGTTTCAGAAATTGACTCTCTTACTAAATAATAGGACATAAATTGATTAACTATTCATCTGTCACAGATTTATCCCACTGATCGCATATGGAGTATTTTCAAGGTCATATAGTTGTTGTACAATGTACAAGTCACAACATGAATAGAACTGTCCCTCACTCTCAGTTGCCTCTTAGATGTCATAGACGGTGGTTTGCTGTTATTGCTCTTGTACCTACTTCATAGTTATTCTACTAGACGAATACTACAGTTTAACTAAGTATGGATTATTGATTATTACAATTATATTATTATTATCATATTCTTCTGTCTAATTATGTTGTAATCCCATGAAATATTTTTGTATTAAATTTTAGAACATCGAATGGCTAAACTTTGAAACATCGTAATTGATATAAAATACCTAAATGTTTTTCTTTCTTTTCAGATATTCCTAAGATGCCAAAATTGAAGACAAGAGGTCAGTCGTCATGCCACTTGAGCCTGTTAGTCGGTACAGGCAAGGAGCTTCCCGTATCAGAACTACCAACAGTGCGAGACATGCTGAGACTAGGGTTACTCCTTCGTAAACAAAATACAAAGGATAGAAGGAACTACACAGAGAAAGAGCTCATAAGGGACATGATTCCCCCTCTTCTGCATCAGTGGAAAAAAGCTAATGTGTTATTCAAACCACCTGTACTCAATCAGTAGAGAACTATTGAGCTAAAATTAACAAAGCTGTGGCACAAAGCAGTTGAGACATCACTTGGTAAAGGAAAACTAGCAAATAAAAATAAATTTCTGCACACACTTGATACTCTTCTTGACATTTTTAACTGCCAGTGTCCCATAGAGTTGTGTTCTGAAGCCAATTGTTCTCCCTCATGCAGAAGAGAACCTCACCCTCACATTGATTGTCACTGTCCTCGTGAGAAGAAGATCCCTGTTTTGGAGCTGGCTTTCATAAAGGCACAGAGAACAAAGGCAGGAGGCCAAGGAAGTACAGGCGTCCCCCGTTATACGATTGGGATGCGTCCCTAAAAACCCCATCGTATATCGAACTGAAGGCCTTATGGGAAAAATAGGGATACGTTCCCAAACATTCTGGAAGACCCCCAAAATTTGCAGATTCCACTATTATTTTGCTATATATTTTACTGTTATGTACAAAAAGTGTCAAAGAAATTGTGATTAATAAAAGACAATTTATACATGAACACTCACCTAATCGTATTCAAATCCGGTCCAAGTCGTCAATGATGCATCAGTCCGAGGTAACAATGCCTACTCATCGCCACCGGCAATGAGTAGTTTGAGCTTGGAGGTTAAGCTTGACAATGTCAAGCTTAACCTCCAAGCTCAAACTCTTGCGAGGCTTCTTAGCAATACCCGAAGCACCAGCACTTGGCCTTTTCTGAGACATGCTTTCAAGTTGGAGATCGTTAACGCGAAATAATGCAATCGTAAATCGAAAGATGGGGGTACTTTTTTAAAATCGTTAACGCGGGAAATTGTAAACCGAACGATTGTATAACGGGGGACGCCTGTATGCAGATTGGTTTGGCAGATTATTCAGAAACCAAAAAACAGATTGTTATTGCTAAGAAAAAAGAGGAAATCTGAGAGGGAAGAAAGGAAGAAAAAGAAGAGTGAAGAAGCCACCCAAAGAGATGAAGAGCTCTATCAAGAGGTTTCTCACTTCTTTGAAGGCTCTTTAGATGAACAGAAAGAAGCAACATCAGATGATAGCTCCAAAATGCCATCTGAACCTTCGCTGAAGAGAATGAAATACAACACTAAAGACATCTCAAACATTGCCCTTGCCAGCATTCACCACCATACGGGGCTTCGAGAGACTGTAGAGATTGCCACTGCCGCTTGGATAGATGCAGGTCTCATCAGCCGAGAGGATACATCCTTAGTGATAGATCATAATAAGATAAGAAGAGCACAAGAAAAACTAATTAAGGAAATATCTGATCAGCATGAGAAAGATTTGAAGGAGGAAGGTCTCTCTTGCCTTTTGTTTGATGGAAGAAGAGATGACACAAAAGTTCTCCTAGAGGTAGAGGGAATGGACAGAAAGTTTCCCAGTCTCATCAAAGAAGAACACTACTCTGTGTGTTCCAAACCTGGTGGCCGCTATTTGTTTCACTTTGTTCCTGAAGCAGAAGTAGAAGGCAAGAAACATGCAGAGGCAATTGCTGATCAAATAATATGTTGGCTTCAAGAAAGAAGACGACAGTTCACTGCAGGCCGTTGGTGGAGACTCAACTACGGTGAACACTGGATGGCAGGGCGGCGTTATGACACATTTAGAGAAAAAATTTAGAAGAAGGCTTGTTTGGATTGTATGTGATTTGCGCACAGGGGAACTACCTCTTCGTCATCTCATCCAGGAACTTGATGTTCCTACAAAGAGCAAAAACAAGCGGTCAGGCCCCCTTGGCAACATGCTAGATGAAGCAATGGAATTAGAAATAAATACAAATTTTCCAAAGGTCGAAGTAGGCCCTCCCCTTCCAGTGTTGTCTGAAGAAGTTATCAAAGACCTCAGCACGGATCAATCTTATGCTTATCGTATTGTTCAAGCAATCAGATCAGGAGAGTTGCCTCAAAATCTGGCTCTCTTGGAGATTGGACCCATAAGTCACAGTCATTGGTTAACTACAGCAATTCGTTTCTGCAGGATTTGGGTTTCCAAACATGCACTGAAGGGCAAAATGCTACAGAATTTGATGTTGATTGTTGAATTTATTATTGGGTTTTATCTCCCTCACAGGTTCAATGTAAAACTTAATCCAATGTGGATGGAGGGGCCCAACCACATCTTGTTTCAATTACAGCTACTGAGAACCCAAAGGAAAGTAGTGGTGGACATCATGTTACCTGTGGTGAGAAGGTCCACTTGGTATGCTAGGCCCAGTGGTGGGCACCATTAACCAAAAAGTTAACTTCGATAACGATAATCCATTAACCCCAATTTTTAACACCGATAATGATAATCCGATAATTTTACTACAAAGTTAACGGAAGTTAACGATAACTATTTCTTGACTAACATTAAAAAAAATCAAGGAATAAAGCTTTAAAACCCATAGAAAATTTTTATTTATGCAAAATCCAACAATAAATAGGTATTTAACTATTTTTATCAAGTTTTGCAACTTTTTTGCTTAACTTTTTTTTTTATTTTTAATAAAAAATGTACTGATAACATGTTTTGAAACCCTTGTAACCACTAACCATTAACTAAATTTTAATTTACCAGAGAATTATGGTGGGAACTGAAAGGTAAAATTAAATTTTAGGCACATTTATTAAAGACTATGACACAATGTGCTGGTTGCCCTTCAGAAAGACCAACTTCTCAAAGTTAGGCCCAACTGCCAGTCTTGACCTCTTGGGCCTCAGGATGTCCTTGCCGAGAGAGAAGAGCCATTCCACTGCGGCAGAGGACAGATTTGGCAGACTGAAGTTATGGCAGTTTGAATTCATTCACGGAGCGGTGATCTTCCGTGAATTACTCCTCGCAGTTAACGTGTTAACGGACTTTAACAGACTAAATATCGAGTTATCGGAAGTTAACTGGTCCAATAACGATAAATGGAAATTAACTTCCGTTAATAGTCCATTAAAAAAGTTAACCGTTAATTAACTGTTATCGGATTAACGCTTTAGTGCCCAGCACTGGCTAGGCCAGAGACAGTTTTGCAAGCAATACTCTGCAGCCAATGTACCAAAGAGCAAACTGAGGCTGTGAAAATCATTCTAAAGCTTAGAGGAACATCACTAGATGATGACCAGCTGGAAGACTGCTCTGTTCAGACAAGGAAGGTACCTCTGATAAACATCAATGCCACAAAATTGTCAGAATTAGTTAACGAGTTCGGAAGTTTTGGAGCCACCACTGACAACATGTATAACAAACAAAGATTTAACACAACTTAAAGAGGCCCCAATGCAAGTGCCGAAGTGGCCTTCTCACACTCAGAGTGTGGAGAGATGTGTGAAAATGGTCACAGCAGCAGCTAGTCAAGTTTACAGTCACGAGAGGCAAGAAGGCTACATCAAAATGCAAGTAGCAAGCCGAATGCTGATGTCAAGGAACCGCAACAAAAAGGACATGACTGCATTGGTTACTTTCAAATAAAGACTCTGAATGATATCTTATTGCCACTTTAAATGTTGATAGGATGTTTGCGCACATTTGTTATTTTGTTACGAATTTACGGAAAAATGGAATTTTTGAATTAAAATTGATGTAGGTATGAGTTATTTTTTATTGTTTTTGAAGCAAGGATATTATTTTGTATGCCAAATGATTACATTATAAATTACTACCAAATCACATGATTTTCAATTTAGTCATTTCACCCCCAAAATTGACACACCCTACTACGTATACCACATCACAACTTTTACAGGGAATGCTGTAGACCAGTGCTCTTCAACCTTTTTATGCTTACCACCCACTTTTGTAACTTTTGAATCTCCGTATCGCCCACCAAAATTAAAAATGCAAAAACTCAACCTAAAAGTTATATACCCTGCATAAAACAATAAAATTAATTGCAATTACCTTTAGATTAATGAGATCCTTCGCCCACTAGTGGGCGTACCGCCCAGGGTGAAGAGCACTGCTGTAGACACAGGCTTGTTCCTGTTTTGAAACATTAATCCTAACCAATTTACTTTTCACAGTAGATGAATATTTGAAAGCCAAAGCAAACTTAAAATCTTTCATCAATGGTTTAACTCTTTCTAAGCCGGCAATGTAAGGCAAACTCACATATTGTTTTTGGTTAACTGACAGTTCCCGAGGGGCATAAAAAGTTTTTCTGGCTTTAAAATACGCCTTTCTAATAAACCACTCAGGATATTTTAAATCCTTAAAAATGTTCCAAATCTTAGAATTTTTGGGGTCTAGCAAATGTGGGCTACAAATTCTGAGTGCTCTTAGAAACATGGAAGAAATACTTGAGCTTTTAACCCCTTCATCGTGATATGAAAAATAATGAATGTACAAATTACAATGGGTAGGTTTTCTATAGACCATGAAATTGGGCTTTCCGCTTTCGTTAATGACCAAAACATCTAGAAAAGGTAATTGTTTGTCATTCTCCCATTCATATTTAAATTTAATAGAGGGAAGAAGATTATTTAATGACTGAAAGAAAGTGTCAAAGTTGTTCCAGTGGTCCAGGCGTAGCTCAGAAAATATCATCTACATAACGAAACCAAATTAGATTCCTGGGACATATTGTTGGCAACAATTCCGACTCATAATATTCCATGTATAATGTACTCAGTATTGGGGACAAAGGGGACCCCATTCCCATACCAAAACATTGCAAATAAAATTCTTTACCAAAGGAAAAGGCATTATTGGTGACACAGAGTTTTATCAGTTCTAAAAATACCGTTGTGGGCATGCCTAGTTCTACGTTACATGTTGGCAATTTTCTATCTAAAAAACTAAATACATCATCAATGGGAACTTTCGTAAACAGGGACTCAACATCAAAACTGATCATTTTTCCCCATTTTAAATCTAAGGACATAACTTTGTTAATAAAGTCACAGGAATTAGTGATGTGCGAGCCTGAAAATTTACCAACTAATGGGGATAATTTATCTGCAAGAAATTTAGATAACCTATAACTAAATGAACGAACCCTGTGTGAAATAATGGGACGGAGTGGTATATTAATCTTATGGGTTTTGGGTAAGCCGTAAATGTGGGGGAGTTTGGGGTTAATCTGTAGAAATCTTTTAGGGTCAATCGCCATGACATCTTTTAATAAGTTCCTGATAGTTTTGTTGAATTCAGCAGCAAGACGCTTTAGGGGGGACAATCTCACTTTGGTGTAGGTGAATTCATCACTAAGTAAGGCTTCCATTTTTTGTTTATAATGACACTTGTCCAAAATGACCACAGTGTTACTTTTGTCCACTTTAGTGACAAATATTGCTTCATTTTTCCTGAGCTTGTCTAAAGCTAACCGGAATCTTTTAGGAATTGAGTCCATTGAGTTGAAATGTTCCAGAAACTTGCTCAGAATCAAACCATTTAAACACAGAATATCCACCTTGGAATTAACTACGGACGACACAAAATCTAAAACAATGTTTTTATCAGGTTTAAGGGCAAATGACAGCCCTAAGTTAAGAACTTCTTTTTCGGATTTGGATAAGACATATGTCGATAAATTTAAAACGGAACCCTGCACAGCACACTGTGACTAAGCACTTTCATCACATAAATTGGATAGCTTTCTGTTAAGTCATTGTTCAGTGCGTCTAGTCTCTATGTCACATTTATAATCTGCAGTTTCAAACACCACCACAAGTAGTTCACACGACATGCGATTTAAGGACATGTAGACAATTTCTTAGTTTGAAATACATATGGTCAATCTCTCTTTTAACACTCGGAATACGTTCCTTCAAAATATCCTGGGCAGAAATGGCGTATGGTCATTCCTGAAGGTAAACGGTATCAAGGACTTCAGGCACACTTGTTCCACTAAACACTCTTGCAGGAACTTGAGTTGCAGCTTCTTGGTCTTCACAGCCACTAGTGTTTTTTCATATGGATGATAGGAAGATACAAGTTGGGGAAAGGTAACTAAGAAGAAGGAGAATAGATGGCATCCATAATAAATTAAAAAAAAACTTCACTTTTTTCTACGTGAAAGTCACAATATGATAATAAAAACCCACTCTAATAGAGAGAGTTTATTTCCACAACAGTTTCAATGCCCACTGGCATCCTCTTCGGGTTGATACAGAAAAACGAATGAACCAAAAACAAGAGGGAAAACAGTATACTGTTAGAAATATTGCAACCCGTATTAAGGAACACAAATATGCCTTCAGAAGTTGTAACACCAATAATGCTATTTTTCATCATGCTAGCCAAAATAATCATGCTATAGATTGGGAATCAAGTAAGGTACTTTATAAATGTAATAATTATGTCAAAAGAAAAATAATAGAATCTGTTTGTATAGAACAAGCAGATAATTTTAATTTGTATGAGGGTACCTATAAGCAGGGTTGTGGAGTCGGTCCAAAATTTTCCGACTCCGACTCCACACATTGTAAAAATTCGACTCCGACTCCACACATTGTAAAAAATCTAAAAATCCGACTCCGACTCCTCACATTTTAAATATACAACTCCGACTCCTCTAGTGTTTCACTCTATAATTATCATAATAATAAGACATTTCATCACCACCACATGAATTGTCAGGTTACTTTCTAGGATAAGGGAACATTCAAATATTAAGAAGGATATTGACTTGTAGATATTATCATATTAAGGGATTTTTATTTTTTCCAATAATATATATATATATATATTATATATATATATATATAAATGAAAAAGATTCTCTTAAACATAATTAAGGTCTAACCAGTAGTAGTCCTACTTAAAATTGAATAACCCTTCTTAACCTAGTGGCTATAACCAGGGTTGTGGAGTCGGTCCAAAATTTTCCGACTCAACACATTGTAAAAATTCGACTCCGACTCCGACTCCGCCCTGAAACGTGCGACTCCACAACCCTGCCTATAAGTTAGACCCTTTAATGAGATTCTTGGTCAAAAAATCCCTTATGGAGTCGGGTGAACAGGTTCTAACATAAGTGTAATTAGTGTAAAGGTAATAATAATAAATGTTAAAAAAATATGTAAATGCAATAATCAATGCAGTAATTATGTCAAAATAGTAGAATCTGTATCTATGAACAGGAAGAGTTTTAATTTGAGCGTATGTACTTATAAGCAGGACCCTGTAATAAAATGCCCTTCCAGTTTCGGTTTACAATTTCTGCATAATAAATAACAATAATAATCAATAAATAATCAATGTAATAATAAATAACAATGCAATATTAAATGTAATAAATTGAATAATAAATGTATAATAAATGTACAGAACAGGTATATAGTTTAAATTCATGCGAATGTACCTATAAGCGGGTCCCTTTAATAAAAATGCCCTTCCTGTGTCGGAAGAATGGGACCTAATTTTTTTGTAGCGGTTGCTTTAAGGTTCCTTCCTTGCCCCCCCTTTTTTCATTTGTTTTTTCAGTTTGTAATTTTCGTATAATAAACAACAATGTAATAATCAATGTAATAATCAATGTAATAATAAATTTATAATTTCTGTAATAAATAATAATACAATATTAAATGTAACATATTTAATAATAAATGTAATAATTATGTAAAATAATAGAAGCTATATGTATACAAGAAGATATTTCTTAAATTTATGCGAATGTGTTTAAAAAGCGGGTCCCTTTAATAAAATGCCCTTCCACTGTCGGGATAACAGGACCTAATCTATGTGCGAATTTCTTAAACACTCTGGACTGTTTTCCCTCTTGTTTTTGGTTCATTCGTTTTTCTGTATCCACCCGAAGAGGATGCCAGTGGGCATCGAAACTGTTGTGGAAATATAAACTGTCTATTAGAGTGGGTTTTTATTATCTTATTTAGAATTCTGGTGTTTTGTACATAAATCATCTTTTTTATGCTCATTATCATAAATAACCTTACTAACCCCATCATCATTTAAGATTAAAGTTTCTTATAGTCTACAACCTCCAAAATAAATTGTAAATAATTACTGTTAAGTATTTTGTTCAAGCCTAGAAATGGGAGGTTTTAAGTTATATTAAATCAAAAACTTAATTTTCTAGTTTGGTTTCTATAAATCATTAAATATCAGTTCCACATTTATTCATCACAGGGAATCAGACAAGATAAAAAGTCATACACTAGAATAAGGCTTACTAAATTTGGTGATATTTTCAAGTCAAAGGAAAATTCTTGAATTAATTTTCAGTAGCACAAGTCTTGCCTGTACTGTGCTTTTTGGTTCCTGTTCATTCGTGTTTATCATGAAGTCTTCTCTCTTTTCTACTGTTTGCTTTCCATTGCTTAAATGCACTGTGGTGGTCCTGCAATTCCTGCTTGACATTTTTGCAAATGGTCTTTGCTCACTTAATGTCCAGCACACTGCTTGGGAAAAGGTCTTCGAGTTCAGCTTCATCTCCTGCCTTCCAGTCTGCTCAATCAGCATTTACTTGTGGCCAGCCAGCAGGATTGGATTCCTACCATAGGAAGAACAAAGCAAGTGTAGTTTATGTCCCCCCTACAGTATCATAGTGTAGTTTATGTTCCCCTACAGTATCCTAGTGTAGTTTATGTTCCACTACAGTAGACTCATGATAATTCATGAGTTAGGAACTGATAGAAATCGTGAATTATCAAATCGCAAATTATAGTTTAATGTATTTAAATGGGAAAAATTAATTTGGTTTCAGAGGCCAAAGAATACACCCAAAAATAATCAAGATACTTTAATATCTAGAAATATGTACATCACTTAGCCTTGAAAAATGAGGTAACTTTCATTTGCTGGCTCATGTGATGCTCTCAATCACTCCCAATGTGCTCTCCATGTCAGGATCCTTCTCCATAGCGAGTTTCTTTGCTTCGTTCATGTAGGACATGAACATCCACAGGTCCACGATGGACCAGTCACTCTTCTGCCTCATTGCCTGTTCATCCTTAGCCTCGCCTGCTTCTTCCTCCTCCTCCTCTTGCCTCTTTGAATTTTTTGCCATCTGGAGCACTTCCTCAGCAGTAAGATGCTCATTCATGATGATGATGAGCTCTTCAACATCATCCTTCGTCTCTTGGGTGGATGTAAAATTATAAATCTGAACTTCAGCATGAATTACGAAATTATGGCGCACATTATCAAAAAAAGGGACTTAATTAGGTCATTGTGAATTAGAAAAATCTAATTATAAAATCGTGAATTATCGCAAGTTTACTGTATCCTAGTGTAGTTTACGTTCCCCTACAGTATCCTAGTGTAGTTTGCATTCCCAACTTTGTTGGCATATACCTAATCAAATAAAATGTTAAAACTAACGAAAATATTATGACAACCTAACCAACTGTCAATTTGTATATATATGGGACAGGGTTGTTTGGTTTAAACCATGGTTTAAATCATTTCAAAAAAAAAAAAAAAAAAAAAAAAAAAAAAAGTATATGAAGAAGAAATAAAAGAATACAGGCAACCTTGCAGTTATATTTGCATGATGGAGATCTATCAGGGAACTGTCTGAAGATGTGCAGAACAATGCATTAGTGTTCATAACTGTCATCTCATGCTGCAGTTGAAAGAATTTTTTCTGCTTTTGGACTGATAAAGTCCAAATTAAGGAATAAATTAGGAGTTCATAAAGCTTCTAAGCTTGTATTTATTTATAAATGTTTTAACAAATAGCTAATGTGAAATAAATTTAGAGGCTATATCTATAAACTTAAAGGCCAAAGAACAATATATTTTTCTTTTGTTTATTTTTCTATTCAGTACTGTACCATACATTAAAGGATTTTCATTTTTTTAATATTTGTTTAGCTATATCCACAAAGTCAAGTTAAATGTTTATTTTATTTAGTTTATGGTTAAACTATTGATTTCTTTCTTTTTTCTAATTGTCAGCAATTAAATTATATGAGAAATACTAAAAGCTTTCAATTTCCTCAATTTATATATAGGGTGAACCAAATGTAGGTGGACAGTAAATGATAACGTTTATTTTGAGAATACATATTTAATTTTTTTGTATACTATAATACAAAATAAAATTTAAATAAATTTAGTTATAATATTTAATATAATATAACACAAACACCATAGTTATAATGAACACCATAGTTATAATATAATATAACACAAACCGTATTCAACCTACTGTCCACCTACTTTTGGTTCACCGTGTATATACAGGGTGTACATAAAGTCAGGATCTATTTTTGTGAAATAATTATTTTTTCTATTTTTCTTTTCAGAAGCCCTTAGAATGAATACAGAAGAGCGTGTGGCAACAGTAATTTGGCGAATCGAGGGAAAGAAATACAATGACATCAGAGAGAAGTTTAGAAGGAGATTTCATAAGCCGGGGCCAATAGACAAGACTATATGAAAATTGGTGAACAAATTTAAACGAACAGGATCTGTAAATGATGAAGCAAGATCAGGACATTTACAGGACAACCGTGTATGTCAGATCTTACCATGAATGCAGTACGCGGAATTATCACTGAGGAGCCACGTACGTCAGTTTGTGCTGCATCACACAGACTCGGCCTCCCGACGTCATCTGTGCACAAAATTCTGAAAGTTAATTTGCAGAAGAAAAGCTATCATTTGCAGGTTTTACATGATTTACATGAAGATTTCCCTCGACGAAGTGCTGTGTGTGCTGATCTCGTAGAACAAATCTGGAGTGATAATTTAATGGACAACATTCTCTTTAGTGATGAAGCCACTTTCCATACGTGTGGAAAAGTAAATCGCCATAACTGTCGAATTTGGGCAGATGAAAGACCGAATGATTTCGTCCAAAATTGGGAGAGAGACTCACCTAAAGTTAATGTCTGGATGGGTTTAACAAAATCTAAGGTTTATGGTCCTTTTTTCTTTGCTGAAGCTACAGTTACGGGGCTTATTTATCTGGACATGTTGCAACAATTCCTTGAACCTCAGCTGATTGGGGATAGGATTGTTAGTACCATCGTCTATCAACATGATGGTGCTCCTTGTCACTATGCCAAAATTGTTCAGGATTATCTAAATGGACATTTTCCAAATCGCTGGATTGGACGTGGAAGCAACAGACCTTGGCCAGCGAGATCACCAGATTTAACCCCTTTAGATTTCTTTGCATGGGGCTTTATCAAATTGCACGTCTATCAGACAAAGATTACGAGTCTTGAAAACTTACGTACACGTATACTAACTGCTGCAGATAACATAACCCCGCAAATGCTCCAGAATGTGTTTAGAAATGCTGCGGAACGATTTGAGCTATGCAGGGATACTGATGGGTGTCACGCCGAATCTTACTCTTAATTATTTAATAAATGTTACCACTTTATCATTTTATGATTGAATTCCATATAATTTCCAAGTGCTTCACAAAAATAGATCCTGACTTTATGTACACCCTGTATAAGCCTACAGGCTGTATATTAAAAACAATAGTTTTTGTTTTTTTTACCAACCCTGTGTTCAGCATCTTTTCACCTTAGGTGGTGGTAGATTTGAACCAACATTTCTGCCTTTTCTTTCCCTAACCTATTCCGCATTTTACTCCATACCAAGCCAAACATTGAAAAAAATCTTTCCAATGATCCAGAACTGGCCAGACAACTATGAATAGATCTCATAAATTTAGCAAAACCTAATGGTAACCTGGTTTCTTTTGTTTTCTTTCATTTCAACAATTTTCCACCAATTACTAGCTGATGTAGAGCTCACTATACTATCTTTGAATAAATAAGGAGGAAAAATTAGTGCGTCTTTTAAGCAAAATGCATAATATCCTGCCATGTATTCTGAATTTATTTCAATCAGCCATTCTTCAGCATCTTCCTCTTGAACTCTATTCAGTTTTTGTCCTGAAAAATAATAGGACTGTGTGGAAACAAAAATAAAGCTAATAATATAGATTATATAATTTATGTTATGATATCTAATTTATGCTAATTGTTATCTAATATGGCAATGCCAGATGATTTGATTCAGATTAGAGAAAACTCTTCTGCCCATAAGTCTATAAAATATTTTGAAATTAATATTGGTATTTAAAGTTAAGTAATTTTAACTGCATAATATAAACACACCTTATCTAGAGCATTTCCAACAAGTAAAAGTTGTGACTGTAAATTGAGTGCCTCTCTCTGTAGAGATAAGTTATCTATCAATTTTCCAATGTTGTGATCAATGTCTTCAATATGCTCTCCTCTTATTTCTATATAACTGTAGAGAGTAATTTGACAAATAGGTTTTTATGCATTCTAACTGAGAATTCCATCTGGTTTCATTTGGTAGTTGTGGCATCATACCTCCTTTCTCCATTAACCAACCCTAAAATATAAATTTTTATTACAAATATTGCTGGATTTGACAGCATAAATAAATAGCCTATGCAGTTTATTAATGAGTCGTGAATAGGATTCACACTGGTGACAGTGCTAATGCATAAAAGTAAAGCTGACAGTAGCTAATTTATTAGATTTGTTTTTAGCTTACATGAGGTTGGTGATGGTTTTGGAAATATTTGTTAATTTCTACAACATGCTTGAGAACTGATTTTGGGGAGACATCTTTTTCTACCAAGTTTAGATGGTGTGCTGAACAGCCATAAGTAATAAGACTGTAGTTGTCCTCCTTAAGAATTTCTCTCATTCTTATTTTGTTTTCGTTATCAGTGCATATAGCAAATACCTGAAAATAAAATGTCATAACTCATAAGGAACTGAGCATTTGAGTATACCAAAGCGGAGAATTACATTCAGTTTACAACTAAAATAAAATGTACCTACAAAATAGTTATACTTACATCAATGCCATATATTTCTTTAGTTTTTGTTATTGCTTCTCTAGCTAACTGTGCACAATATTCTGCTGTCTTTTTTGTACTTCCAGCATCTACTGCTGAAATCAGATATGGCTTTTTTCCATTATGAATACTGATAGATAGATTAGACAGAATAACCTTTATTAATAATAATAAAATAAATAATTTTTTTCAATTTACAATGACATGAATAATTGTGAAGCTTGACTATTTATTTTATTTAATTTGGCCCTTAAGCTTTAGGCTTTACTGGGCTCAACTGTGCACAATAATAGGATCATTACCTACTGAACTCCAGCCATCTTGTATAAGGGTAATGGTACAATCATCAAGATTAAGGTCATTCTTCATTTCATGGATTACTTCATCATTAACTTTTATTAATAGATCAGATGCCAACCTTTTCCTATTTGGTGGTTCATATCCTGATCTTAGACCTTTGATTAATTTTATAAATTCTTTATTTTCTAAAACGTTGAAGGGTATGTTAGCTGAAAAAAAGAACCTTGCAACTTGTAAATCTAATTCTTCCTTTTGGTCCACAGTCATTCTTACCACAAATGGTGTAATTGAGCTTTGCCTTTTATGCTTTATTGGTGTTGAATGACAGAATGTGGATGATGAAGAACCTGCACTGGTGTCACTCATTTCAGGCACATTTTCACTTATAATCTTTGGATCATCTTTGCCAGAAGCCAAAGTTGGAGGAAGTGAATCAGTTTCAACTGATGCTTCAAATTCAAGTCTCAGCATACCTCTTGCCTCATTTTCAAACCATTCCACTTTTCTTTTACTGCATTTCCCTAGATGATGTTTCACTCTCAATTTTTCAAGTGATACTTTCTTTGCAATAACTGCATAGTACTCTAGTAGGCTGATCACTTAATAAAGTCACCTCGTCCCATTCACTAGCTTTAGATCTTCCACCTCTATAACTCCAAGTTTGGCATCTTAAAAATTTAAATATGAGTTAGGTCTAAATAAAGCTGAAATCTGCTGTTAAGAAATAAAGGAAAGATCTAAAATTAAAAGGGAGAAAATTCTAATATGTCATTATTATCTCTCATATCTGAACTTTCTGTGAAATAAAGATGTCTTTTTAATATATATTGTAGATTAGATAAATAAATTACTAAAATAATAGATATATTAGGCACTACATAATTATTGAACCTTTCTGAAAAAAATTTCAACCCATCAAAAAACCAAAAAACCAAAAACCCAGTTGGGTTGTTTTTTTTGTGAAAAACCTGGGTTTTTGCCAACCCTGTTAGTATACCAATTTTCATTAAAATTTGCTGCTAGCTCCCAAATGGAAAAGATCCAAATTTCCTATATTGAACTCGATTTCTGGCCTAACTGTTGCATTAATCTCATTAGCTAGCCTACATTATCAATCATGGGTCTCTTGTATAGTGTTTGTACTGGTATGGTACCTACTGAGTCTGAAATTGACTGAGCTATTTATGGTGCATAAAACCTTAAACATTATTTACACTTGCACAAATGAACCAAATCTCCTTCAGCTGTCGGGCAACACAAGTTACAACACTTGCTAGGAAAGGGAAGCCAGGTTAATGTGGTCACACGGTTCAAATTAGTGGTAAGAGATGAAAAGATGGGGAGAGGGGGGAGTGAATATGCTGGGCTATCCATCAACCCCAGCCAAACTCTCAATGTATGGGCCACAGTCGTATGAAGCTTGTAACCATCCTGCCCAAAGCTCGCCTTAATTAAATCAAATTTAGGTAGAGGCTCGATAAAATTAATGAAAAGAAACTGCCAACTAACTGGTCTCTGCGGAACCTAATATTTACCACCCTGGGAGAAAAAATAATTTAACAATTTCTGTTATCCTCACCACAATCTGTCAAAATGATCAAAGAACAAGATATTATTATTATTATAGGTCTGTTTATGGTACATTCAACCACTTTGGGTCATTTACACCTGCAAAGAAAGAAATTCTATCTACAAAGGGAAGGAAAAAGTTAAACCATCTTCAGATCTGGGTCCAGCTCCAGATCATAGGAAAATGATGATGAGGCCCATTAGTAGGGATGTACCAATATTGCTTTTTAACCGATAACCGATACTGATAATTAAAAATAGTATCGGCCAATAACCGATAGAGTACCGATATCCAGCGAGGGTTTATTAGTCTCTCATATTTTTGTAACATTCATAATTTATTTTGTGTTGAAAATTTGGCAACAAAGCAATAATCCTTTTCATTAAAGATGGCAACACTGCATTAGATGTCATAGTTTTGTTTGTTATACAATTGGACTGCGGGCCTATGTTGGGCTCAGGAAATGTATTTTTAACCAACTAGCTGGGTTAATATTGTGAGCTATGACTACAAGATAGTTTTTTGGTTTTTCTAGGCTTTATACCTATTTCTCAAAGGATTTACACTTGTCCATATCTTGACCTATTTAAAGATGTGTGTATTAATAGCATAATTTTTATATATAATAAATATATATATATGTGAAGTGATAAAACAATAAAATATTGGAAATTTCATCCTCTAAATCAGTGGTCGGGGAACAGGGGTAAATTTAAAAATTTTGGGGGTAATGCGTGCGGTATGAGACACACTTCCCTCAGAGTCTCAGTTGTGTACGTATGGTATCATGAAACGAAGAGGTGCTTTTAGTGCTTGACACTTTGTGCTATTTTTTTCGTATATTTTTATTTTATTTTGTTACGTAAATGTGGCATTATTCTAAATTTTAGAATATTACAAATTTACGTCCTGATTTTGATGTTGTTGAATCAAAAATGAAACAGCATCATTTTTCCAAAACCTGAAGTGGAGATGTTTTGAATGAAATTCTTCAGTTCTTCAATCCTTTTTACTAATTTTGTTTGTGTGCTATTCTTATGCCAGCATGTGTGGCTTTTTTTTATTTCTCCATAATAATGGATCCAATAAACATTTTTTGAATTTGAATTTTTTGTATACCATATGCAACAATTTTAAGAGCAATTGGCTTGTTTTTGTTTACTTTGAAGTCTGGGGGTAATTTCATTTTACTCAAATAGATTTTTGGGTAATACCCAAAAAAGTTCCCTGACCCACGCTCTAAATAGTCTTTTATTCATAATTTTGGTGAAATCGTACTTTTGAAAAATCAGCCAATACTGATATCAATAAAAATCTACCAATATCACCGATACCGATATATCAGTACATCCCTACCCATTAGTATTACTAACTAGTGAAGCATGAAGTCATAGTAAGGGATAGTACTGGACTACTGGTACTTTATGAAAAACTAGTTAAACTTAAGAGGCTGATTGTTAGATTAGATGGAGGAATATAAATTGACTGACTTCAAGAAATCTAAATTGAGCTTAGAAGACACAAGGCAAGATAAGACAGTAGAGAGGGTGAAATCAAGCTGTTCTGCAGTGCAAAATGAATGAATATCAGATCAAAGTGAAGAAAAACCTGGGCAATCAATAAAAATGTTCCAATGCGAGAGTCATAATACAATGGAGACAGGTAGAAATGGGACAGGCACTAAAATAATGCCCATGTGTCAGGAAACACACCCCTAGTCTGAGCTGGGCTGGGACAGTTTGGTCCCTTCAGCTACCTATGTATGTAGTATGTTCCCAGTCCTGAAGGAGGGGTTTAACATCACTCGCAAAACTATTGCCAATTCCACTGACACTGCCAGCACATAAGAAATTGTCAATTCCGAACCTCCTGCCAGGAGAGTCAAAGACTGACTGCACAGCAGACTTCACTGTCAAGTCCACCACCTCATTGTCCAGGATTCCAACATGTCTAGGGACCCAAAGAGGAACAAAACTGTGGAATAGATCTTAACGAAACTAATTTTATTGATCAGAAAATGAGAAGCATTCCCTGACTTCATACCATGTAGAACAGAGAGAGAGTCACAACAGATGAGAAACTTATGATGTATAGAATTTACAGAAACAAAGTGAATTGCCTTGTAAAGGGCATACAGTTCAGCTGTAAATACTGAGCAATGAGGTGGCAACTTATAACCCATCAGGGTACCTTCAAAACTAAAGGCACAATCTACTCCAGTTGGGGACTTTGAACCATCAGTAAAAAGACCCTTGTGACCTAAATCTATATATGATGCTTTCAATGAAAGAAACTCACACTGAAAGTTATTAGTACAGGTTGTAGATTTCAAAGCAGAAGAATCTAAGGTCATAAATGATATCTACTGGAACCCAACTTGTGATTAGTGATGGGGAACTTGGAGCAATATCCTGTCAATCCATCTTGAAACCAGCCAAAGAATGCAAGTGGGTGTGGTTGCAACCTATAAAACTGGTAAATATGGAAATCTACAAAGAAAGGCTGGATGGGATACTGGTCATATGACAACACTTTGGCACCATAACTGATACCCAGCTGCTGACAATGGAGACTTAGAGGAAGGAGAAAGGCCTCTTCATTTAAGGTGTCAAGTCTGGTGCATTTGAGGGCTTCAATAGCCAGGTGAATAGCCCTATCCTGAATTCTGTCTAATTTTGCAAGTAGTGATGGGGATGCTGTATCATAGAGGAATGAAGCAATCTAATTTGGACCAGATGAGAGATTTGTAAAGCTGCAATAGGGTCTTCCTTTTAGAGCCCCATGTTCTATTGGACAAATACCTCATGCTATTAAAGGCACCCTCACAATGCTCCACAAGGGAAGCAATATGGGGATTCCAAGTCAAGGTTCTGTCAAATGTAATACTACCTAGAAATTTATGAGAGGAATCTGGTTTGTCAGTGAGACAAGAGGTTGAATGAGTTGGAGAAGGAACTGCCACTTATTAAAAATGACATAGGAAGACTTGGCAGGAGAAAAGTGCAAACCATTATTCTGTGACCAATTGGTAATTCTGTGTAGCGCATTCTGCATAAAGGCCCTGTCAACATGAATGTCAACATGGGATACCCACAATCAGAGCTGCCAGGAGCTGCCCCAGGCCCTAGGGAAGGATTGGTATATGGGCCCCCTGTTTACTCAGTATTTTATTATGAATGTTTTTTGTGTACATAACAAGGAAACTGATTATATGTCCAAGTCACTCTTCAAAACATACAGTATGATTAAACAACTCGGAAGAAAATGAACATTTATTTTTCAAATCAATTATATTAATTCTATCACCATACAATTTACAAATGCAGTACCAGTCCATGCAGGCAAGACAATTGTTTACTGCAAGATTTTCATAATTAGAAGTGTACTTTCTTTGACTTCTCTCTAGCAAAGTGGTAAATGATTCTGATGAAATTTAAAGTACGGGCTAACTGGCTTTCAATTACAATGGTTCCCAGATCTGTCAGTTAGTCTTGGGCATTGGTGGACTGCAGATAATATTTTATCTGTTTCAGTTTGACTATGATAATCTCTAAAATATATGTTCAATAATTATATTTCCTCTCTGTTACTTAATCAATTGCTTTATTAATATTTTTAGATTTTATCCCCCCTCTTTCTGGGCCCCCGAGATTTAACCCGGCTTCCCCACCCTCTCAGCAGCCCTGCCAACAATGCCCCATCATCTGCATACAGAGAATAGCTAAGAGCAGGGTCCATACCCTGAAATAAATCATTAACCATGACATTGAATCAAAGGGGGCTGATGATGCTACCCTGTGGAACTCCAGCACCCAAATAATAAACATCTGAAAGAGAGGATCCAATTGATACTTGTATGCATCTATGCTGCAAAAAGTTTTGAATAAACATGGATAGATTGCCCCACAACCAGATGTGGGGTAACAGTAATAGACTATTACAGGATTTTTCAAGTAATAGATCATAATTTTTTGGCTGTAATAGTAATAGTAACAGAAGGCAAAGTAATAGATAATAATAGTCTATTACTTTTCTATTACAGTGGCAATGGACATATTGTGTGAACAAAGAACTGAAAAATGAACTAAATCTACTCTAAACTAAAATAAACATGTACGGTATATGAACTAATACGGTATTGCGGCAAATTTTTCCTTCAATAAAGTAAAATTTATCAAGACCTACAGTCTCTAAAATTGTAATGATTTAGTTGAAACAAATATTTGTTATTTGGCTGCTGCTCAGCCTCATCCTAGATCCATGAGTGTAGAGCCCTCTGCTTCTCAGTCTTATCCTGGATCCCTGAATCCAGACACTGCAACATCGCCAGCTCAATACCATCTCACACAGGGTACCCCCAAAGGGGCCTTGGTGAATCAGGATGCTGGGAATGCAGTTGGAAAATACCAAACTCTAGATGCTAAATGTATTTTTGTGTTTCCTAGAGGCCTCTAAAGCATCATATTAATCATGACAAATTATTCATGAAACTTTTAAATCGTAATGTACAGTAGACTTGTGATAATTCGCGAGTTAGGGACCAATAGAAATAGTGAATTATCAAATCACAAATTATAGTTTAATGTATTTAAATGGGAAAAATTAGTTTGGTTTCTGAGGCCAAAAAATACACCCAAAAATAATCAAAATACTTTAATATCTGGAAATATGTACATCACTTAGCCTTGAAAAATGAGGTAACTTTCATTTGCTGGCTCATGTGATGCTCTCAATCACTCCCAATGCCCTTTCCATGTCAGGATCCTTCTCTATGGCAAGTTTCTTTGCTTCATTCATGTAGGACATGAACATCTACAGGTCCACTACAAACCAGTCACTCTTCTGCCTCATTGCCTGTTCATCCTCAGCCTCGCCTGCTTCTTCTTCCTCCTCTTGCCTCTGAATTTTCTGCCAGCTGGAGCACTTCCTTAGCAGTAAGACACTCATTCATGGTGATGAGCTCTTTGACATTGTTGGTTTTCGTCGTCGTCGTCGTTGGGCCTAGGCAAGCTACGGCTTGGGACCGTAGCGCATCTATCCGGTATAGGTTAACCTGGATGATGTAGCCATAAGCACTGCCGCTGGTTAAGTGCCAACCAGTGATTATCTCACTAGCCGTATTGAGTCCGTAACTAATTTAAAATGAATTTATAGCTATTCCGAAATTCAAGACGGTAAAATTAACATTTATCTTGAAACTAAAATAAGAGTATTCACTACACACTCCCCCACCAGAGAGGAAGTTCAAAGAGTTCCGAACGACACAGATTTCCCCTGGACCTTTTTGGTAGCTACATGTACCTCGCTTAAGGTTGATTCCAAAAACGCAGGCTTAAGACGATCGATAGAAACCTTGTCGACCTTGGAACCACGCTGGATGAGAAATGATTTGCGTGTACGTCGGAGAACTTCATAGGGCCCATCATATGGACATTGGAGAGGCCGTTTTGGGACAGGTACACGAACGAAAACGTGGGTGCAAGACTGGAGGGCTGGGGAAACAAAGATGTTCTGTTGGCTAGTCAATCAAGGGGGAACAGGCTGAAGGGACTGCATGTGAGAGGAAAGTGTTTGAGCGAATTCCGTAGGATCACATGACTTATCCCCTGCAGTGAAGTAGCCACCTGGTAGCCGCAGTGTTGTTCCATAGACTAGTTCAGCCACTGTAGTCTTCAGATCACTCTTAAATGCAGAGCGAATACCAAGCAACACGAGTGGGAGCTTATCCATCCAATGGGAGTCTTCGTGACACATAAGGGATGACTTACTTCAGCTGGCGATGGAAGCGTTCGACGAGGCCGTTAGCTTGCGGATGATACGCACAGGTATGCGCATGTACTGTACCCAACAAGCTGGTAAACTTCTTCCAAAGCGAAGACTCAAATTGGCGACCTTGGTCAGTGATGACTTTTGTCGGCAATCCAAATCTTGATACCCATCCATGAAGAAAGGCTCTTGCAACAGTGTCCGCTTGGATATCAGGAAGTGGGATGGCTTCAGGCCATCTGGAAAAGCGGTTGAGACAGGTGAGCAGATAACGTTGGCCTTGAATCACTGGAAGAGGGCCAACAATGTCTACATGAATTACCTCAAATCGCTGGGATGGGGGTGGAAATGCATCAAAGGGGGACCTGGTGTGCCTTTGGACTTTGGCACGCTGGCAGGCAAGGCACGTTTTGGTCCAATGTTTGACATCCTTCCGCATCGAGGGCCAAACAAAGCGAGAGGTAACCAGGTGTTGCGAAGCACGGATACCAGGATGGGAGGGCTTATGAAGATCCGTGAAGACTGCTTGTCTGTGACATGGAGGGACATAAGGGCGAATAGCAGCTGTTGATACGTCGCAATAGAGGGGCACAGACAATCCTGGCATACTCATTTTCTTGAGGGAAAGTGAGTGAGTGGAGTCTTCTCTGAGCAGGTCTTGTAGTTCCGTATCCTTATCTTGATCCTGTGCAATAGCATTCCACAGTGTAGAGCTGAGGGTAACAGAAGTAATCTCTATTCTTGAAAGTGCATCCGCTGGAGTGTTCAAGACACCTTTGATGTGGCGGATATCTGTGGTAAATTGCAAGATATAATCGAGTTGCCTGATGACTCTGGGAGAGTGGTTACAGCTGTTTTTATTGAAGACAGTGACCAAAGGTTTGTGGTCGGTAAAAACACAAAACTCTCGGCCTTCAAGGAAATGTTGAAAATGCTTCACGTTTAAGTAAATAGCAAGAAGTTCATGTCCGAAAGCACTATAACGTGTTTGGGCTGGCTGCAGCTTTTTTGAGTAAAACGTGATGGGTGCTTGTTGACCGTTAATGTGGTTTACAATTGAATTATGATGGGTAACTAATTTAAAATGAATTTATGGCTATTCCGAAATTCAAGACGGTAAAATTAACATTTATCTTGAAACTAAAATAAGAGTATTCACTACAACATCATCCTTCAACGTCTCTTGGCCAGATGTGGAATTATAAATCTGAACTTCAGCGTGAATTATGAAGTTATGGTGCACATTATCAAAAAAAGGGACTTAATTAGGTCATAGCAAATTTGAAAAATATAATTATAAAATCTTAAATTATCGTGAGTCTACTGTACCTGGTTACTTGGTCCATATATTAATATTCTCGTATAATCACCAAACAATGATTGTAAGATGGGGTGGGGTTAATTCAGAGCCATTCTCTATGATCAATGGTGTCAGGCAGGGAAGGATATTATCCCCCTACTTATTCAATGTTTATATGGATAATCTATCTGTTGTGCTGAACACCTGTAAAATAGGCTGCTATATTGGTACAATGATTGTTAATCATCTGATGTATGCAGATGCCCTATTTCTTATTTCTCCATCTGTAAAAGGGCTCAGCACACTTTTGAAGGTGTGTGAAAGGTATGGGAAGGATAATGACATAAAATATAATCCTGATAAAAGTCATGTTATGATTATGAGGACCAAGGCCTACAAGTATATAAAATTTCCTGAATTTCAATTGAATGGTATGGTGCTGTCAGAAGTAACCCAGACTAAGTATCTTGGCAACATACTAACAGATAGAATATCACAGTCATTTGAAAGACTAAGGCAATGTAGACAATTACGGTATATGCTCAGGGAAATACTTTTAGAAAATTTTACATGTGTACATTAGATGTAAAGTTGATTTTGTTTGAAACTTTTTGTACTCCAATGTATACAGCTCATTTGTGGTAGAACTACAGGATGTGTAATTTGAGGAATGGTGCTCCTTCTAGTGTCAGTATGCAGTTTGTAGTCAATAAGGTGCCTAACTGTGCCAGTGTCATTCGCAAATTTGTATTTAGATTTATCACTAGGCTTGATGAGTCAGTCAATAAGATAATAGAAGCCATGGTTAGTGGACTGGTCTCTGATATATTTTATAAATCTCAAATCTGGAAGCTTTGGTGTAGGCAATTGTATGTTCATTATACACAGTGATTCACTGGCCTACATGCTTTTATAAATAAAGCATGTCATTCGCAAATTTGTATTTAGATTTATCACTAGGCTTGATGAGTCAGTCAATAAGATAATAGAAGCCATGGTTAGTGGACTGGTCTCTGATATATTTTATAAATCTCAAATCTGGAAGCTTTGGTGTAGGCAATTGTATGTTCATTATACACAGTGATTCACTGGCCTACTTAGTCAGTGCTCCAGACAACTATCTCTTAATCTTCTATGGACCTCTTGTATAATGTTTGTACCTGTTAAGTCTTAAAGTGTTGGTTTGTTTGTTAAGACACTGCTTCTAATTGCATTTAAATAGACAAAGATCCTTTTCAAATGAGTAAAGTACCTGACATACAAAAGTAATAGTAATAGATGACCAAGTAATAGTAATAGTAATAGATGAAAATTAAAGTAATAGAAGGAATCAAAAGTAATTGTAATAGAAACCCAGTAATTGACCCCATGTCTGCCCACAACCCTAAATGATACAACTTAGAGCGTAAACCATAGTGCCAGACAGTATCATAGGCCTTTCTCAATGTCGAGAAATACAACCAAAATATACTCATTTCTAAGAAAAGACCCTCTGATCAATCCCTCAAGTCTCACCAGGTTGTCCATTGTAGAAAAATGAGGGTGAAAGCCACTTTGAAAGCTATCCAGTTTGAGAAATAGAATAGAGTAAAAACAATGTAACACCATCCTTTCAAGTACTTTGCCCAGACAGCTAGTCAAAGCTATGGGGCAATATGAGCTTTGCCAGGCTTATGGATGGGCACCAGCAAAGCATAGGCCTAAGTCCAAACATGTGGAAAAGAGCATGTCATCCAAACCTTGTTATAAGAGGCCAATAAAACATGCCTGTTAGAAAATGAAAGCTTGGTGAGGAAGGGGCACACTACCATATCCTTCCTAGGGGAGGTATTTTTTAGTTTAGAGAGGTCCATATCCAATTCCAGCAGAGTAAAAGAACTATTATAATGGAGTGCTAAATTTGTAGAAAAATCAATAGGGATGAGTTCAGCCTTTGCTGCTCGAGAAAGGAACTGCACTGTACTCGTATAATGTGATTTACTGCTGATAGATGCAAAGTATGCAGCCAAGGAGTTACCAACTAGCTGGGGCTGCAAAATGACATTACTACCATCCTGCAAAATGATAGGATGTGCAGGTTTTTTCTTGTCTTTTAATTTTATTCCAGACCACACTCTCAGTTGTCTGATGAGAGGTAGAACTGACAAAGGCATGCCAGGAAGAATGTTTGGATAATCTAGCTATGCCGAGCAATTGCACTCTGGCCTTTTTGTACTGGATATACGTAGGTTTATAAAACAGGATTTTGTTTAAATAACCTATAAGCTACCTTTCTTACTCTAACAGCCCATTGGCACAAATCATTCCACCACACTGCATGATATTTAGCATTAAACATACTGGAAAAAGATTCTTGAGCTGCATGTTGAATTGTGCGAGTTAATGTATGGCAGTCTTCATCCACGGTGGTATCATCTCCAGGATGTGGCAAAGCCAAAGCAGCATGAAAGTTACGCAGGCCTTTTTCTGTTATTTTCCATTGGGAGCATTTTGAGCTCACAGATGGTACATACCTGAGATGTGAGAAGAATGGGGAAATGATCAGAATCACAAGGATCACTCAAAACTTCCCAACCAAGCACATGAGACAAGTCCATAGTAGAAAATGATAGATCTAAATGTGAGGAGGACCCACTGAAACTATGGAGGAATGTAGGGGAACCATCATTAAATATCTAGAGAGAGATTAATGGCTTCTATGAAGTCTGCGATGGTGGAGCCCCATTGGTCATGAAGGGGAAACCCCCATAAGGGGTGATGACCATTGAAGTCTCCTATTAGAAAGAAAGGGGCAGAAAGTAAGAGTAGTAGTCTGTTTAATATAACTGTAGAGAAGGGAGGACCTGGAGGAAAATATACAGTACAAACTGTAACAGCAAAAGAGGAAGTGTGGATTGTTGCTGCAACTGCTTCAATATCAATATTAAGAGGAACTGGAGTAAAAGGAAGGGAGCTGTTGATCCCCAGTAAGACACCACCCCAATGGGAACCCCTGTCTTTCCGGAGCAAACTGTAACCTTTGACACCTGCACAATGGGATAAATCCAGCCAAGTTTCTTGAAAAGCAAGGATGAGAGGGGAATACTGTGACAATAACTGCTGTATAAAAGGCAATTGTCTCCTATAACTCCTTACATTCAATTGGAAGATGGATAAAGCCATAATGTAAAAGGATAAGGGGAAGCAAAAGCTAACAGTGCCAATGAAAATTAATCTGTGCTATTAAATAATATCCAGAAGCCATCCCTAGGATCAACTGCAGTCTTTTGAAACCATTTTTTGAGCCATATCCTGTGGAGCTGTATTTTTAGCCACGAGTGACTTAAATTCTAATAAGCACCTCCAAAGTAATGCATCATTTACAAGAGGGACCACAGGATGAGCAATCCTACTAAGCTTGCCTTTTGACTTAGGCTGATCACCACCGGAATCAAGTTTTCCCTTTAACCCAGTGCTATCTGTACTATGAAGTGGCTCTATATCTGGTGACAAATCAGGGTCTGAGGAGGGTTGGTCATAATCAGTAAATGAACATTGTATACCACAAGACTTCATTTCTATGGACTGGGAGTTAGATATAGAACTAGAAGCTGCTACTGACAATCCAGAAGTCTGTATCTTACTTGAAGGTGAAGGGGACCCTTGACCAACTCCAGCATAAGAAACAGACTGAGATGACAATGGACCCATCTTAGCAGCATATAACTTACTGGCTTCAGCAAATGTAACATGATTATCCACCTTAACTTTGACAATCTCCTCACATATCCAATGGCTACAAACTCTAGCAGAACCTAACTGCGATCCCTTACAATTAACACACATATGAAGCCAAGTCCTTCTGACAGGATTGAATATCATGAGACTCAGCATACTTAGCACAAGAGATTTTAGTTAATATTAGATTTTACTCCCAGTCACAAGCAGTTCAACAAGTACTATATATTGAATTGCCATTAAAAACTGACTAAAAAAATATAATGTTATAATGTTTCAGACCAACAAAGACCCTAGGATCCACTCATGGCTGGTCTGTGTTCGTAATTATGTATTGTGCATGTCCTCCATGGTGGCGGAGGGAACCTACAATTTTACATGGGTTCCAAACCACAAGGAACATAAGAAATTTTTATAGTGGGCACACTAGGGGCTACATCAGCCCATCGAGGCGGCTCCACTATGTAAAAACTGCCTGTACATTGGCAACAACCAATTTTTACAAAACTAAATAATTATCAATTTAAAACTAATTAATTATAAATTTAAAACTAATTGATTATCAATTTAAAACTAAAGATAGAATCTCTGGATCCAGAGGATCAAGTCATAATAGACTACTATCCACAAATATGTTACACTCTATATCTATTTATGGTAAATATGGATATTACGGCCTCCACCCAATTTTGATGCCAAAATACATTTTCATAGTAGTGTATGATGTGCTTTGTTCAAATCTGGCTTTCATTTTATGTGGAAATGAACCAATCAAAAGTTATGAGACTTCAAAGGTTTAACATATTTTGGTTCATTTCCCCATAAAATGAAGGCCAGATTTTAACATTGCACATCAAATACTACTAGAAAAATGCATTCCAGTGTCCAAATTGCTAGAGAACCAACCTAACCTAACCAACCTAACCTAACCAAACCTAACCAACCTAACCTAACCTAACCAACCTAACCAACCTAACCTAACAACCTAACAAACCAAACCTACCTAACCAACCCAACCTAACCTAACCAACCTAACCTAACCAACCTAACCTAACCAACCCAACCTAACCTAACCAACCCAACCAACCTAACCTAACCAACCCAACCTAACCAACCTAACCTAACCAACCCAACCTAACCAACCCAACCTAACCAACCCAACCTAACCAACCTAACCTAACCAACCCA
The DNA here is from genome assembly GCA_023014485.1 of Bathynomus jamesi. NCBI lineage: Eukaryota > Metazoa > Arthropoda > Malacostraca > Isopoda > Cirolanidae > Bathynomus > Bathynomus jamesi. Next base: position 346,024 of record JAJOZX010005137.1, read on the forward strand.
ACCAACCAACCTAACCAACCTAACCTAACCAACCCAACCTAACCAACCTAACCTAACCAACCCAACCAACCTAACCAACCCAACCTAACCAACCCAACCAACCCAACCTAACCTAACCAACCCAACCTAACCAACCCAACCTAACCAACCTAACCAACCCAACCAACCCAACCTAACCAACCTAACCTAACCAACCCAACCTAACCTAACCAAGCCAACCTAACCAACCTAACCTAACCAATACAACCTAACCCCTAACCTAACCAACCCAACCAACCTAACCAACCCAACCAACCTAACCTAACCAACCCAACCAACCTAACCAACCTAACCAACCCAACCAACCCAACCTAACCAACCCAACCTAACCAACCCAACCTAACCAACCTAACCTAACCAAACCCAACCAAACCAACCTAACCTAACCAACCCAACCAACCCAACCTAACCCAACCAACCCAACCCAACCAACCCAACCTAACCAACCCAACCTAACCTAACCAACCCAACCAACCTAACCTAACCAACCTAACCAACCTAACCTAACCAACCTAACCTAACCAACCCAACCTAACCAACCCAACCAACCTAACCTAACCAACCCAACCTAACCAACCCAACCAACCTAACCTAACCAACCTAACCTAACCAACCCAACCTAACCAACCCAACCAACCCAACCTAACCAACCTAACCTAACCAACCCAACCAACCTAACCTAACCAACCCAACCAACCCAACCTAACCAACCCAACCAACCCAACCCAACCTAACCAACCTAACCTAACCAACCCAACCAACCCAACCAACCTAACCTACCCAACCAACCCAACCTAACCTACCCAACCAACCCAACCTAACCTAACCAACCCAACCAACCTAACCTAACCAACCCAACCTAACCAACCTAACCAACCCAACCTAACCTAACCAACCTAACCTAACCAACCAACCTAACCTAACCAACCCAACCAACCCAACCTAACCAACCCAACCTAACCAACCCAACCTAACCAACCCAACCTAACCAACCCAACCTAACCAACCCAACCTAACCAAACTAACCAACCCAACCTAACCAACCCAACCTAACCAACCAACCCAACCTAACCAACCCAACCTAACCAAACCTAACCAACCCAACCAACCTAACATAACCAACCCAACCAACCTAACCAACCCAACCTAACCTACCCAACCCAACCTAACCAACCTAACCAACCCAACCAACCTAACCCAACCAACCTAACCTAACCAACCCAACCCAACCAACCTAACCAACCCAACCTAACCAACCTAACCAACCTAACCCAACCAACCCAACCTAACCTACCCAACCAACCCAACCTACCCAACCTAGCCTAACCCAACCAACCTAACCAACCCAACCTAACCAACCTAACCTAACCAACCCAACCAAACCAACCAACCCAACCTAACCAACCCAACCTAACCAACCTAACCTAACCAACCCAACCAAACCAACCTAACCAACCCAACCTAACCAACCCAACCAACCCAACCTAACCAACCCAACCTACCCAACCAACCTAACCCAACCTAACTTACCCAACCAACCCAACCTAACCTAACCAACCCAACCAACCTAACCTAACCAACCCAACCTAACCAACCAACCCAACCTAACCAACCCAACCTAACCTAACCAACCCAACCAAACCAACCTAACCTAACCAACCCAACCTAACCAACCCAACCTAACCAACCCAACCCAACCTAACCAACCTAACCAACCCAACCTAACCAACCCAACCCAACCAACCCAACCTAACCAACCCAACCTAACCAACCTAACCAACCAACCAACCCAACCAACCCAACCTAACCAACCCAACCAACCCAACCTAACCAACCTAACCAACCCAACCTAACCAACCCAACCAACCCAACCCAACCAACCCAACCTAACCAACCCAACCTAACCAACCTAACCTAACCAACCCAACCTAACCAACCTAACCAACCCAACCTAACCAACCTAACCTAACCAACCCAACCTAACCTAACCAACCCAACCTAACCAACCCAACCAACCTAACCAACCTAACCAACCAACCTAACCAACCCAACTAACCAACCCAACCTAACCAACCCAACCACCAACCAAACCCAACCAACCACCTAACCAACCCAACTAACCAACCCCCAACCCCTAACCAACCCAACCTAACCACCCAACCTAACCAACCCAACCAACCCAACCTACAACCAACCCAACCAACCCACCTAACCAACCCAACCTAACCTAACCAACCCAACCTAACCTAACCAACCCAACCTAACCAACCTAACCTAACCAACCTAACCAACCCAACCTAACCAACCCAACCAACTTAACCTAACCTAACCCAACCCAACCTAACCCAACCCAACCAACCTAACCTAACCAACCCAACCAACCCAACCTAACCAACCCAACCTAACCAACTTAACCAACCTAACCTAACCAACCCAACCAACCCAACCAACCCAACCTAACCAACCCAACCTAACCAACCAACCCAACCCAACCAACCCAACCTAACCAACCAACCCAACCTAACCAACCCAACCTAACCTAACCAACCTAACCTAACCAACCCAACCAACCAACCTAACCCCCAACCTAACCAACCCAACCTAACCAACCAACCAACCCAACCTAACCAACCCAACCTAACCAACCCAACCTAACCAACCGTACCTAACAACCCCCAACCAACCCAACCTAACCCCAACCTACCCAACCAACCCAACCCAACCAACCCAACCCAACCTAACCAACCCAACCTACCCAACCCAACCTAACCAACCCAACCAACCCAACCCAACCAACCCAACCCAACCAACCCAACCTAACCAACCCACCCAACCCAACCAACCCAACCTAACCAACCCAACCTAACCTAACCAACCTAACCTAACCAACCTAACCTAACCAACCTAACCAACCTAACCTAACCAACCCAACCAACCTAACCAACCTAACCCAACCAACCTAACCAACCTAACCTAACCAACCTAACCTAACCAACCTAACCTAACCAACCTACCTAACCTAACCAACCTAACCAACCCAACCTAACCAACCCAACCAACCTAACCTAACCAACCTAACCTAACCAACCTAACCTAACCCAACCAACCTAACCCAACCAACCTAACCCAACCAACCTAACCTAACCAACCTAACCCAACCAACCTAACCTAACCAACCTAACCTAACCAACCTAACCCAACCAACCTAACCTAACCAACCTAACCTAACCAACCTAACCTAACCAACCTAACCTAACCAACCTAACCCAACCAACCTAACCTAACCAACCTAACCTAACCAACCTAACCTAACCAACCTAACCTAACCAACCTAACCCAACCAACCTAACCCAACCAACCTAACCTAACCAACCTAACCCAACCAACCTAACCCAACCAACCTAACCAACCTAACCAACCTAACCTAACCAACCTAACCCAACCAACCTAACCTAACCAACCTAACCTAACCAACCTAACCCAACCAACCTAACCTAACCAACCTAACCCAACCAACCTAACCTAACCCAACCAACCTAACCCAACCAACCTAACCTAACCAACCTAACCTAACCAACCCAACCAACCTAACCCAACCAACCTAACCTAACCAACCTAACCTAACCAACCTAACCCAACCAACCTAACCTAACCAACCTAACCCAACCAACCTAACCAACCTAACCCAACCAACCTAACCAACCTAACCCAACCAACCTAACCTAACCAACCTAACCTAACCAACCTAACCCAACCAACCTAACCTAACCAACCTAACCCAACCAACCTAACCTAACCAACCTAACCCAACCAACCTAACCTAACCAACCTAACCCAACCAACCTAACCTAACCAACCTAACCCAACCAACCTAACCTAACCAACCTAACCCAACCAACCTAACCTAACCAACCTAACCCAACCAACCTAACCTAACCAACCTAACCCAACCAACCTAACCTAACCAACCTAACCTAACCAACCCAACCAACCTAACCCAACCAACCTAACCCAACCAACCTAACCTAACCAACCTAACCCAACCAACCTAACCTAACCAACCTAACCCAACCAACCTAACCCAACCAACCTAACCTAACCAACCTAACCCAACCAACCTAACCAACCTAACCTAACCAACCCAACCAACCTAACCAACCCAACCAACCTAACCAACCCAACCAACCTAACCTACTAACCAACCTAACCTACTAACCAACCTAACCTACTAACCAACCTAACCTACTAACCAACCTAACCTACTAACCAACTAACCAACCTAACCAACTAACCAACCTAACCAACTAACCAACCTAACCTACTAACCAACCTAACCTACTAACCAACCTAACCTACTAACCAACCTAACCTACTAACCAACCTAACCTACTAACCAACCTAACCTACTAACCAACCTAACCTACTAACCAACCTAACCTACTAACCAACCTAACCTACTAACCAACCTAACCTACTAACCAACCTAACCTACTAACCAACCTAACCTACTAACCAACCTAACCTACTAACCAACCTAACCTACTAACCAACCTAACCTACTAACCAACCTAACCTACTAACCAACCTAACCTACTAACCAACCTAACCTACTAACCAACCTAACCTACTAACCAACCTAACCTACTAACCAACCTAACCTACTAACCAACCTAACCTACTAACCAACCTAACCTACTAACCAACCTAACCTACTAACCAACCTAACCTACTAACCAACCTAACCTACTAACCAACCTAACCTACTAACCAACCTAACCTACTAACCAACCTAACCTACTAACCAACCTAACCTACTAACCAACCTAACCTACTAACCAACCTAACCTACTAACCAACCTAACCTACTAACCAACCTAACCTACTAACCAACCTAACCTACTAACCAACCTAACCTACTAACCAACCTAACCTACTAACCAACCTAACCTACTAACCAACCTAACCTACTAACCAACCTAACCTACTAACCAACCTAACTACTAACCAACCTAACCTACTAACCAACCTAACCTACTAACCAACCTAACCTACTAACCAACCTAACCTACTAACCAACCTAACCTACTAACCAACCTAACCTACTAACCAACCTAACCTACTAACCAACCTAACCTACTAACCAACCTAACCTACTAACCAACCTAACCTACTAACCAACCTAACCTACTAACCAACCTAACCTACTAACCAACCTAACCTACTAACCAACCTAACCTACTAACCAACCTAACCTACTAACCAACCTAACCTACTAACCAACCTAACCTACTAACCAACCTAACCTACTAACCAACCTAACCTACTAACCAACCTAACCTACTAACCAACCTAACCTACTAACCAACCTAACCTACTAACCAACCTAACCTACTAACCAACCTAACCTACTAACCAACCTAACCTACTAACCAACCTAACCTACTAACCAACCTAACCTACTAACCAACCTAACCTACTAACCAACCTAACCTACTAACCAACCTAACCTACTAACCAACCTAACCTACTAACCAACCTAACCTACTAACCAACCTAACCTACTAACCAACCTAACCTACTAACCAACCTAACCTACTAACCAACCTAACCTACTAACCAACCTAACCTACTAACCAACCTAACCTACTAACCAACCTAACCTACTAACCAACCTAACCTACTAACCAACCTAACCAACCTAACCAACTTAACCAACTTAACCAACTTAACCAACTTAACCAACTTAACCAACTTAACCTAACTAACTTAACCTAACCAACTTAACCTAACCAACTTAACCTAACCAACTTAACCTAACCAACTTAACCTAACCAACTTAACCTAACCAAATATTAGGATTGTTAGGTTAGGTTGGTTAGGTTAGGTTCTCTAGCAATTTGGACACGAATGCATTTTTCTAGTAGTATTTGATGTGCAATGTTAAAATCTGGCCTTCATTTTATGGGGAAATGAACCAAAATATGTTAAAACTTTGAAGTCTCATAACTTTTGATTGGTTCATTTCCACATAAAATGAAGGCCAGATTTGAACAAAGCACATCATACACTACTAGGAAAATGTATTTTGGCATCAAAATTGGGTGGAGGCCGTAATATCCATATTTACCCTATTTATAACCGACATGCAAATATATCAGATCCAAAGAATTTGCTGATGATACAAAATTAGGCCATAATGTTAAGTCAGTAGCAGGAGCAATGACAATACAAAAAGACTTAGAGTAACAGCTTGGGCAGATAAGTGGGAGATGAAATTTAATGTTGATAAGTGCAAGGTTATGCATATTGGGCCAAAAAATCCAGAATTTGAATACAATATGAATGGAATTTGGATTAAAAATGATGATAAAGAGAAAGACTTAGGTGTCACTGTGACAAATGAACTTAAACCCTCAAATCACTGTATGGTAATCAGAAATAAAGCAAATGCTAGACTCAATCTCATGCAGACACACATTGAATACAAATCACCCAATATTATAAAGCAACTATACATTTCATATGTGAGACCCCTCCTCGAATACTGCATTCAATTTAATAGTCCCTATTTGATACAAGATATTGAAAAACTGGAAAAAGTACAGAAACGAGCAACAAGAATGATCCCATCTCTAAGACAATTGACATATAAGGAGACTGGCGTATCTAAGCATGTTCTCATTAAAAAGGAGGAGGTTAAGGGTTGATATGATAGAGGTGTATAAAATGATAAAAGGGTTGGATAAGATAGATTTTGAGTCTCTTTTCATTAAAGATCACAATAATCAGACTAGAGGTCATAGTATGAAATTATTTAAGCCAAGATATAGAACAAATTTAAGAAAATGTAGTTTTACAAACAGAGTAATTAAGTTTTGGAACAATCTGACAGAAGAAGTGGTGACTTCAGATACGCTTGATTCTTTCAAAAGAAGGTTGGATAGTTTGATGTCTGCAAGGGACATCTGGTGATGGTGTTTAAGCCCATTTGTATTGCATGAATGGTACTAGTTTATTTCATATATATTATGTGCATTTGGGTGATAGATCTCACAGCTCAACACAGGTGTTGTGGGATATAGGGAGGCAGCATCTTGGGTTAGGGGATACTCTCTGTCCTTACACACCCTATTTAAAGAGATTCCTCTGCCGAGCGGTACCCGACATAGTACTGTGAGGTATTGAAAAACTCATGATCTTCACTTGCCCCACAAACACCTTTAAATGGGAGACCCAAAATGGGTGCACACACATTTCTACATTACCGTACAGTCTTTACAGCCACACCTACACTTTTCCTCTTAAGTATATATATTGTAATGTATATGGATGTAAATTGTGACTTGGTCCGCAATTGATATGGACCATGACTTATTTTTGGTTGGCATGGTACTGGTATTGATGGGTACCATAATGAAATTGACTGGATTCTTTGGATCTGATATATTTGCATGTCAGTTATAAATAGATATAGTGTGTAACATATTTGTGGATAGTAGCCTATTATGACTTTGATCCTCTAGATCTAGAGATTCTATCTTTAGTTTTAAATTGATAATTAATTAGTTTTAAATTGATACTTAATTAGTTTTGTAAAAATTGGGGTAATTATTCGTTTTAGTGCTTTTCCTCCTTTCTGAACCAAAACACATTTTCCTGGTGTTTTGTGGTGTGATTTGTTCAAATCTGAACTTCGTTTCTTTGGGAAATGAGCCGTTTTGAGAAATTTTAAAATTGAAAATTTCTCAAAAACGGCTCATTTCCCAAAGAAACGAAGTTCAGATTTGAGCAAATCACACCAAAAAACACCAGAAAAATGTGTTTTGGTTCAGACCTAACCTAAACTGACCTAACCTAAACTGACCTAACCTAACCTAAACTAACCTAACCTAACCTAAACTAACCTAACCTAAACTGACCTGGCCTAACCTAACCTAAACTAACCTAACCTAACCTAAACTGACCTAACCTAAACTGACCTAACCTAAACTGACCTAACCTAAACTGACCTAACCTAAACTGACCTAACCTAAACTGACCTAACCTAAACTGACCTAACCTAAACTGACCTAACCTAACCTAAACTGACCTAACCTAACCTAAACTGACCTAACCTAACCTAAACTGACCTAACCTAAACTAAACTGACCTAACCTAACCTAAACTGACCTAACCTAACCTAAACTGATTGGGTTTTGTTGCCAGACCGTAATATCCAGCTCTTCACGTCTTTCCAACAACACTCAATATTTTGAATGTGAACGGTGTCTTCCACGAACCGCTGTGAATGGTTGACTATCCGGTGAATGTAGCCTAGATTTCCAAGTTGAGAATACGCACGCCACTCGTCGGAATAGATTGTAGTCCCAGGCCTAATATGTTGCTGGATCAGGCGAACAAGAGTTGTTGCGTCTCTCTGAGGAACCGCAAACAACAGTAGTTTTTTGGAACTGC
>JAJOZX010005138.1:0-270000 GCA_023014485.1 Bathynomus jamesi
TTCAAACTATGCTGCAGTAGTAGAAAACTGGATAGAAAAGTAGAAGGCTCTCTCCCCACCCTCCGCTCCCTCCCTGCCAGAGGCAGGTACGGAAAAAGGTTGAAGAAAATACCTTGACCCTGGAAAAGTAGCCAAGGAAATTTTACAGGAAAGTGGAGAATATATAAATAGCTCTATATTTAGCTTGCTCACAGAGACACCGAGCAAGCGAACTCCTGCAGAGTTTTCTGAGGTTTTAATCTTAAACTATGAGTGTGTTCTGTACTTTGTCCAGCCCACTCTTAAACAGATTTACACTTTGACTGGAAACATCCTCTGAGGGAAGCTGGTTCCAGATATCAACCATTTTACAGGAAAAAAATTTCCGCAGACTGAGGTCCTAAATGTCTTTACACACTCAAATAGTGTGCAAGATTTCGTCTAACCTTTTCTTGAACTGATCCACAGAGGAACTGTTCACAACTTCCGAAGGTAACCTGTTCCATGTGTCACAGATCTTATACGTAACGTAATTCCCACACACACTAGTCCTAAACCGTTTCAAATCCAACTTCCAACCATTTGCGAGTTGGGTTATCATTTAAACTAAACATACTTCTAAAATCGACATCGTTGAACCCTCGTAAGAGCTTGAAAACCTCGATCAGTTGACCGCGCAGCCTCCGAGTTTCAAGCGAAAACAAGAGAGAGGAGAGAGAGAGAGAGAGAAAAAAAAGCGAGAGGAGAGAGAGGAGAGAGAGAGAGAGGAGAGAAGAGAAGAGAGAGAGAGAGAGAGAGAGAGAGAGAGAGAGAGAGAGAGAAAAAAGCGAGAGAGAGAGAAGAGAGAGAGAGAGAGAGAGAGAGAGAGAGAGAGAAAAAGCGAGAGGAGAGAGAAGAGAGTTACAAGGTTACAAGGAAAAGAAGTACCTCAAAAGGCCTTGCGGCCCATACCGAGGAGGTACCAATGGCAATGGGAGCCAGGGAAAATTTTGTAAAAGTTTATTTTTTTCAACTATCCTAGCAGTAGTAGAAAACTGGATAGTAAAGTAGAAGGCTCTCCCCCCACCCTCCGCTCCCTCCCTGCCAGAGGCAGGTACGGAAAAAGGTTGAAGAAAATACCTTGACCGTGGAAAAGTAGCCAAGGAAATTTTACAGGAAAGTGGAGAATATATAAATAGCTCTATATTTAGCTTGCTCACAGAGACACCGAGCAAGCGAACTCCTGCAGAGTTTTTATATCTTAACTATGAGAGTATTCAGTACTTTGTCTAGCCTATTTTTAAACATTTACACTTTGACTGGAAACAACCTCTGAGGGAAGTTGGTTCCAGATATTAACTATTTTATAGGAAAAGAAATTTCCGCAGACTGAGGTCCTAAATGTCTTTACACACTCAAATTGTGTGCAAGATTTCATCTAACCTTTTCTTGAACTGATCCACAGAGGAACTGTTCACAACTTCCGAAGGTAACCTGTTCCATGTGTCACAGATCTTATACGTAACGTAATTCCCACACACACTAGTCCTAAACCGTTTCAAATCCAACTTCCAACCATTGTTGCGAGTTGGGTTATCATTTAAACTAAACATACTTCTAAAATCGACATCGTTGAACCCTCGTAAGAGCTTGAAAACCTCGATCAGTTGACCGCGCAGCCTCCGAGTTTCAAGCGAAAACAAGTTCAGGGTGCGTAACCGTCGATTGTAGCCCATATGCCTAACGGAAGGGATTAACTTTGTGGCCCTCGCCTGCACTCGCTCCAGCCTCTCAATATCTTTCCTGAGGGTGGGCGACCAGAACTGCACAGCATACTCCAGGTACGGCCGAACAAGGGAATTGTACAGTGAGAGCACAATCTCCTTGTTCCGAAACTGAAATTGCCTCCTGATATAACCCAATAGTTTCTGGGCTTTCTTTTCCACCTCTACACACTGTTTCGTAAACTTAAGGTCGCTGCTAATTAGCACACCCAAGTCCTTTCTAAATCAGTCACCTCGATATTACTGCCCAACATCGAGTAGTCCGACTTGGGATTGGCGTAGCCAATGTGCATCACTTTGCATTTACCCAAGTTAAACGGCATTTGCCATTTTTCGGACCACTCTCCTATCCTACCTAGGTCCGCACGCAGTTCCTCGATCGCTTCGGGCGTCCCAACATTGGCCCCAAGCTTGGTGTCATCAGCGAATTTGGCGATCCGACTGACGATGCCACCGTCGATATCATTTATGTAAATGGTAAACAACAGTGGCCCCAAAACGGAACCCTGAGGAACCCCACTAGTGACCGAGGCCCAACCCGAACTAGCCCCTTTAATTACCACCCTCTGCCGCCTATTCCTCAGCCAGTTTTCAATCCACCTACCTATTTCCCCACCGATACCCAGCGCGCGCACTTTCGCCATTAGCCGGCGGTGAGGTACCTTATCAAAGGCTTTCTGAAAGTCGAGATAAAGTATATCAATCGCCCTACTCTTATCGTACTCACTCAACATGACGTGGAAAAACTCGAGCAAGTTGGTGAGACACGACCTATGCCGTCTAAACCCATGTTGGGAGTCCCCAAGCAGCTTGTAGGAATCCAAATGGTCAACGATTCTATCAGCTATTATCCTTTCTAATAATTTACCTACAACTGAAGTGAGACTAATAGGACGATAGTTCCCTGGACTTTCGTGATCCCCTTTCTTAAAGATAGGGGTCACGTTGGCCTCCCTCCAGTCACCAGGCACCTGGCCCATCACCAACGATTTGTTGAAGACTGTAGCCAGGTGGGGAGCCACCTGGTCGCGCACTTCTCGCAAACACTGGGGAGAAACTGGTCTTGCCCAGGAGCCTTAAACGCGCTCAGTTTGTCTATTCTATGAGCAACGACTGTCGCGGTACACTAACACTATCCAGGCCAGCACCTTCGTGCCTCACAGCTGGCTCGGGGATGACGCGGGTATCCTCCCTGGTGAACACTCCCGCAAAGTACTCATTAAGCACATTAGCGATGTCCGCGTCGGAGGTCCGCAGAACGCCGCTTCCGTCCTTTAAAGGACCTATCATGCTTCTAATGGGCTTTCTACTATTAACATAACTGAAGAACTCCTTAGGGTTCCCCTTGCAGAGGCTTGCCACCCGTAGTTCTTCGTTACGTTTCGCTAGCCTAACCTTCGCCTTCACTTCCCTACACAGGCGGACATACGCTTCAGTGTTCTCGTGGGAACGATTGGCCTTCGCCCTCCTATACGCTACTTTCCTATTTCGGATAGCCGAAGCGATGCCACGATTGAACCACTTAGGCTGCGTTGAAGCAGGGGTGACCGGTTTTGAGGGTATGGCAGCAGACTGCAGCACCATAAACTCATCCCGGAGAGAGAGAGAGAGAGAGAAGAGAGAGAGAGTTACAAGGAGTTACAAGGAAAAGAAGTACCTCAAAAGGCCTTGCGGCCCATACCGAGGAGGTACCAATGGCAACGGGTGCCACGGAAAATTTTGTGAAAGTTTATTTTTCTTTCAACTATCCTAGCAGTGATAGAAAACTGGATAGAAAAGTAGAAGGCTCTCTCCCCACCCTCCGCTCCCTCCCTGCCAGAGGCAGGTACGGAAAAAGGTTGAAGAAAATACCTTGACCCTGGAAAAGTAGCCAAGGAAATTTTACAGGAAAGTGGAGAATATATAAATAGCTCTATATTTAGCTTGCTCACAGAGACACTGAGCAAGCGAACTCCTGCAGAGTTTTCTGAGGTTTTAATCTTAAACTATGAGTGTGTTCAGTACTTTGTCTAGCCTAGTTTTAAACAGATTTACACTTTGACTGGAAACAACCTCTGAGGGAAGTTGGTTCCAGATATTAACTATTTTATAGGAAAAGAAATTTCCGCAGACTGAGGTCCTAAATGTCTTTACACACTCAAATAGTGTGCAAGATTTGGTCTAACCTTTTCTTGAACTGATCCACCGAGGAACTGTTCCTGTTATTAAAAGTTTATTTTTCTTTCAACTATCCTAGCAGTAGTAGAAAACTGGATAGAAAAGTAGAAGGCTCTCTCCCCACCCTCCGCTCCCTCCCTGCCAGAGGCAGGTACGGAAAAAGGTTGAAGAAAATACCTTGACCCTGGAAAAGTAGCCAAGGAAATTTTACAGGAAAGTGGAGAATATATAAATAGCTCTATATTTACCTTGCTCACAGAGACACCGTGCAAGCGAACTCCTGCAGAGTTTTCTTATGTTTTAATCTTAAACTATCAACGTGCTAAAGTAATTCCCACATATACTAGTCCTAAATCGTTTCAAATCCAACTTCTAACCATTGTTGCGAGTTGGGTTATCATTTGAACTAAACATGCTTCTAAAATCGACATCTTTGAACCCGCGTCACGTAAGCGTCGATTGTAGCCCATATGCCTAACGAAAGGGATTAACTTTGTGGCATTTTTCGCCAGTTTCCAATCCACCTACCTACTTCCCCACCAATTCCCAGCGCGCGCACTTCGGCCTTTAGCCGGCGGTGAGAGAGAGAGAGAGAGAGAGAGAGAGAGAGAGAGAGAGAGAGAGAGAGAGAGAGACTACCACCCACTAATTACCTTATTAGACCTTTGTTGACTAATGGACACAAATTACTTCATTTAGAAATGTTCTTACAAAAAAAAGAGATTGCTAAAAATGCTTATATATACCTCCTATTCATATTTCAAGTAAAAAAATGAACCTACTACGCTAAAATTAAATGGTACTGAATGACAAAGGGTTAAGCTTATGTTACACCATCATTACGAATTTTAAATTAAATTTGCAATGCCAAATTCAGTTTTCTATTACCAAAATAAATATTTATTACCAAATTTAGGTTAATTTGATAATTAAAAATGCCGGTTGGCAACCCTGATTATAAATTATATTCCTTGTCTATATTTATGGCGAAAGAACACTAAATATACTGATATGAATTTGTTACAGATTGGACAAGAGCGAAAATAAGCACCGACTAGACGTGATGGTCGAATCTGGCTCCAAAACCAGGAAAATGTCAGGTTCAAAGCTCTCGGATGTTGTGGATAGATAAACTCTGTGAAGTCTGCGTTTGCAAGCATCAGATCTTCTTGTGCGGCTCAGAGGGGAGTGGATGATCAGGATGCTCCCTCAAGGCCCATGTGAACTGTAACTGTCCTTTGGAGGTGAAGATTCCTAAACTGGACCTTCAGTGGCTGTACTACCAGAGAGTGAAGACTTCCGAAGCTTCAGGAATCCAGATGTCTTCTGTAGACTTCGAAGACAGCAGGAGACAGATCAAAGCAGCGAAGAGGAAGGAGGCTGAAGAAGCTTCTGCTGTGAAGAGGAAGAAGAAAGAGGAGGCTACTAATGAGGAGCTTCTCATGAAAGACTTTGAGGAGGACGAAGAGCCAAACTTGGAAGAAGCTGCGAAAGAAGCCTCTGACAATGCTGAGGCTACTGAAGCTCCTATGGACGTTCCCACTGAAGTACCTGCCGAAACTCCAACTTCTGCTACACGAAACTACATGAAGATCCAAGGGACAGCTTCAGCAGCTTTGAGGTACAGGGTGGCAAATGTTCCGGCAGCTGCAGTTGCCACTGGCTTCCTGAACGACCTCATCAAGGCTGGTCATCTTTCCAAAGACAAGGCTTACTTGGCCATACATGGCATGAAAGTCTGGAGGGCCAAGGAGGAAGCAATGGCCTCATCAGTTGAAGCTCTCACGCAGAGGTCAGAGGAGGAGAAGATCTCTGGGATATTCTTTGATGGCAAGCAGGATAGGAACACAAAGGTGTTGAAATATGACGAAGTGACAGGGAGATTTCATCCTGGCAAAGTGATCGAGGAACATTACACTATCACGTGGAAGCCTCAAGGAAAGTACCTCTTCCATTTCACTCCCGAGGAACCTGAGGAAGGAGAAAAGCCTGCTCATAAGATCGCTCAGGGCCTGCATGAGTGGCTTCTGGATCACGGAGCTGACGAGAGCCTTGTAATGATTGGAGGAGAGGCTACCAACACCAACACGGGGTGGTCTGGAGGCGCCATAGCCCTATTGGAGAAGATGCTGGGTCGCAAGTGCCACTGGATGATCTGTCAGCTCCATGTGAGAGCTTCCCCTGAGGGACTTAATCATCAAGCTGGACGGCCCTGTAACTCCCCGGTCAGGCTTCAGTAGGCTTATTGGAAAACTTCTTGAGAAAGTGAATGAACTTGAGGTCAACTTCAACTTCAAACCAGTGGAAGGAACTGAAGATATCATAGAGCTGCCAGTAGAGATAGTCAAATCTCTCTCCACAGACCAGCACAACTGCTATCTTCTGATCAAAGCCATCAAGTCTGGAAGTCTCAGTCCACAGTTGGCTGGTCTCAAGTGCGGACCTCTGAACCAATCCAGGTGTCTCACTACTGCACAGGCCATCTTGCTGTTGTGGATGAGGGAGCACGGACTGAAGGAGGAGGTGTTGAGGAGGCTCGAGGTCTTCGTGAAGTTCTGCCTTAACTTCTACTTCAAAATGTACTACGACATCAAAGTGAAGCACCACCTCAAATTTGGTCCTGCACACGTTTTTTTCAAGCCTGAGGCTGCTGAGGAACCAGACTACCGAGGTCAGGAACATCATCTCTGCTGCAGTGATAAGAGGAGCTTACCACGCACATCCTGAGAACATCCTGGCTTCATTCCTGTGCAGTGAGGATGAGCATCAGAGAGCTTTTGCTGTGAGCCAGATAGAGAAGATCAGAGAAGGAAGAGACTTTGGTGATACGACAGTGAGGCCCCATAAAAATCCCGAAGTCAATCTGCAAGCCACTTCACCTGAGGATCTCATCAACTGGGAATCAGAATATTTACGAGCCTATTTTCACCTGCAAGATGACCTTGACTGAGCTCGAGGATCTCAGGAAAACTCCATTCAAAGTAGACGCTTTCTCTGTTCATACTCAGTCCTGCGAGAGAGCTGTACAGGAAGTCTCAACTGCTTCCCAAGCTGTGTACGGTCACGAGAGGAGAGATGGGTGGGTCAGAGCCAGGATAGACCATCGAGAAATGCTCCCAGTGTTCAGATCGAAGCAGGAAATACTTAAGAGCTTTTCAGTTTCGAGTGGCTGATGAAGAGGCTGAAGCCATCGTTAATGCTCATAAGAGCTGAAAGTCCTCTAGTCCAGGCAATCTAGAGCAAAAATAGCTTCAACCTGGGCAAAATTGCTTCAGAAGCTTTCTAAACTGTTTCCAGCTCAGGAACCATTGCAGAATAACATATCCAAAATCCGACAAAATTGGACCCCGGGAACACCCCCAAAAATGAAATTCAAAATGGCGGACTGGCAGTTTCCTACGAAATACAATAAATTTTAATTTCGCTTTGTAGAGAGAGTTATGACGTTTTTCTTGATCAGTAAAATGTTTTAAAACACATTTTCGTTTCTAAATTAACCTATATGACACTAAAAATTGTATTAGGCGGCTAGTATTAAACTATGACGTCACGTAATGTAAATAAAATATACTGTATGGAGTGTATGTGAGAATGGACATTGCTACATCTTTATAAACTTATATTATATACAACAGAGCTGGGCATTTGCGGCATATTTTGCGGTACTGCGGTACTACCAAACTACCAAACCGGCACCAAACCGGTACGCGGAAATTTGAATGCGGTAGCGGTACTGCGGTACTTTCAGCGATCCTTTGCGGTACTGCGTTATGCGGTTCCGGTTTGCGGTAGTACCGCAGTACCGCAAAATATGCCGCAAATGCCCAGCTCTGATATACAACTCTTTAATTCCTACTACCCACTATCAAATCTGCGTATTTGTGCTTGTAATTTTCTTTAAAACCGTTATTATGTACTCCTTTTAAATACTGCAACACAGTTTATTAATTTGTGTTTTCTGTTTCAGACTGACTCGGTGTACGGCTGACTCGGTGTGCGTCCGCCTTCAAGAATGCAGACCCCTGAAGAATTGTGCGTGATTTGCAAGGAGAAATTGGACAGCGGACAGGAAGTGGTTCACATCTCGCAAAAAGGAGCAGATGGTATAAATGCATCCAGCCGCAGCCGTGGAAGCGATGTTGTTGCAACAGCTGGAATAAGTGTTCACGTTGTATGTAGGAAAAGGTTTACGGATAAAAAGACCATTGAAATAAAGAAGCGACAGACCGCAGCCGAGGCAATACCAAGGAAAAGTGCTCGTTTTCATGAATACGCATTTTCCAGTGCTACTCACTGTTTGTTTTGTGATACCTTTGTGGACTTTTTTTCCAAACACAAACCAAAATCAGAGCATGTCAAAATAAGAACTACCGAGTTCTCCGAAACCATAAAAAGGTGCTGTGAAAGCCGCTGCGATGAATGGTCGTTTAATGTAAAAGGCCGTCTGGAGTATTATCTTCGTGATCTTCCTGCTGCAGATTGTGTCTACCATCACACCTGCAGCGTAAATTTTCGAAGTGGAAAAAACATTCCTCGCGCATACTCCTCCGACGATCATGATTCGAAGAAAGGGAGACCAACTAATGAAGAGCAACACCAAGCATTCCTTCAGACCTGTGCTTACCTGGAAGAGAATGATGATGAACAACTGTTGATTGGATACCTAATTTCCAAAATGGAGGAATATCTTCAAGGAAGTCAGAGCTCTGTTTACGAACGCAGGCACATGAAGAGAAAGCTTTTAGAACGTTACGGAGACAAGATCATAATATCAGGTGAAAGTGGGAAGGCAGATGTAGTAACACTACGAGAGACAGCTAATGAAATTCTTATAGATTATCACAAAAAGTCGAAAGAATGTGATATAGATATAGAGCTACAGAAGATTTACCTAGTAGAAGCTGCTGCAAAAATAATCAGAAGTGATATCAAGTCTGTCGACTCGCCTAGAAAAGATGCGTATCCATCTCCAAATGACATCACTGCAGAAAGTGCTCTTGATTACATTCCCAACAGTCTGAAATTGCTATTATCAAAAGCATTTGCGGGACAGGATGCTTCAAGAAAAATAGGTGCAATTGGGCAGAGCATTATGCAAGCAACCCGTCCTAGAGGATTACTATGTCCACTGCAGATCGGTTTGTCGGTTCAGCTACACCACAACTTTAGGTCAAGGTACCTTATTGACGTTCTCCATCAGCTGGGTTACTGTTCGTCGTATGCAGAAGTAACAAGATTCGAAAGAAACGCGGCGCTGGCAAGTGGGTCTGGCTCTTTTACTGTTGATGAAAACACTGCAGTCCTTCTAGCAGCAGATAACGTCGATCATGATGTCTGCACTTTGGATGGGAAGAATACCTTTCATGGAATGGGTATGATTGCCGCAATAACTCCGAAGATCAAGATCCACCCTTCTATTCACAGGCGTAATGTTGGTGACAATGACATTAAGAAGATTGCAACCGTTGACATTAGGGAATATAGACACGCGAGAAGCATGTTGAGGGACATCTCATTCCGCGAACTTCCAGTACCCACTGCCACCATAAGTCGACTTAGTCTTCTCTGGCAGATATCTTCAGCAGAAAGATCAGGTCCAAGTTGGTCCGGAACAATGCAGGCAATTCACGGTGGATCAAGTGTCTCACATCCAGGTGTGGCGTCGATCACGTTCCTTCCCATCATAGATATGTCGCCAACTGACATGACCTGCATATTTTCGACATTACTATATTTGAGCAAGATAGCACGCGATCAAAAAGTCCCATGCATTATTACCTTTGATCAGCCTTTGTTCTGGAAAGCTTCCCAAATCATCAATGAACAGAGAGACCTGCAGGACATTGTTTTAATGCTGGGATCATTTCACACTCTGATGAATCTTTTGGGAGCAGTCGGTACTCTTATGAATGGTTCAGGATTGTCTGAAGTACTTCAAGAAATATACGGACCAAATGCCGTGCAACACATGATGCCTGGAAAAGCTGTTTCAAGAGCGATACGTGGTCATATGATAGTAGATGCAGCTCTTAGTACCTTACTAGTCGCAGACGTTTTCCCTCGTAATGAAGATGGAACTCCTCATGACCTCCATAAGGAAGCTTGTGACCTGCTCGACGATGTTATGACCGCCAAACAATCAGTTGAGGATGTGGAATCTTCGAATGCATTGTCTCAGATTGCTACCACTTTGGATGCGAAGAAAACTGACCTACAATCTACTTCGCAAACAAGTCAACTCTGGTTGGAATATCAGCGAATGATCAACATTGCACGTTCCTTGATAACAGCAGACAGAACCGGCTCGTGGGATTTGCACTTGCAAGCTATGCTGGAGATCATCCCCTTAATTGCAGCAGCCGGACATCACAATTACCTGAAATCGATATACCTGTACCTGCAGAAAATGTTAAGTTTGCCTTCTGAAAATCCAGCCGTTAACAAAATGTTCCAGGAAAGTAAGTTTGTGGTAAGAAGAAGCGACAGATTATGGGCCGGACTCGGCACAGACCTGGTGATAGAACAAGTACTAATGCGTTCCCTGAAAAGCAGAGGCGGACTGACACGCGGAAGTGGATTTACAGACATCCAAAGGACAACGTGGCTCTTTTCTATGCCTCTGTGTTCCACTTATAACTTAGCAATGCAGGAATACACCAGAGTTTTGTTGGAAAGTAGTGAACAGCACAAGGAAATGAGGGGAAGTAGACAAATCAGGGACAGTAATGACATGAAGAAAGTACTTGAACGTCTGGAATCCTTATCCCCATTCCATTCTACCTCGGGTCTCTGCAACATTGTAACAGGGCTAACTGCTGATCCTGGAGTTAACGTTCATCAATTGCATTCAATCGGTACGAACATTGTCGTAAAAATGATTGGGAAACAAGCCTTTACATATTCTGCCAAAAGATCTGACAAAGTGAAAACACTAGGATCTACTTCTGCCGTTGTGATCACTGATGCTTCAGATATAGAAGTAGATCCTGCACTACTGTTTCAGAGAATGATGACTGTTGCCACTGGCGGAGACATGAATCTTGAAGATGTCATGTGTTACGAACTGTGTGCATATCCTCCTGCATTGTTCGAATCACGAAGTATCTTGAGGAAACCCGATAAGTCTCAGCTAGCTCATGCAATAATCAAATACACTGACACTTTACGCAAGGAAGAAGTTCAAGAAATTCAGTGCACAGACCAGTACGTATTGGATGGTGGATCTCTACTACATCGTATTTCCTGGCGTCAAGATGAAACATATGACAGCATCGCCAACTCATATGCCGATTTCACTCTGAAAACATATGGAAAAAATCATTGTTTTTGATGGCTACAGCAGCTCTCCTAAGATTAAGGACATGACCCACAGAAGACGCAGCACCAAGACAAGCAGAAATGTGAATCTCAGTCCAAGCATGAAGTTTGTTGGCCAGAAGGAACACTTCTTGGCTAATGAAAACAACAAGCAAGCATTTATTTCCCTCGTAGGTGAGATTTGAAGAAGCACGGGTGTACTGTTCACAACGCAGATGGGGATGCTGATGTGGACATCGTTCGTGCAGCAGTTTCCTCATCAGAAAATGCAACTACAACAGTAATAGGGGAAGACACCACCGACTTGCTGATTCTCCTTCTGTACCATGCCAAGGACAGTGGTTTCAAGTTGTACTATCGCAGCGATATAAGACGGGGACCATCTCCTAATCCTGTGTATGATATTCTCAGCATTCAATCATTGTTAGGCAATGACATCTGCAAGTATCTCCTGTTTGTGCATGCTTTCACGGGCTGTGATAGCACATCCAGAATTTTTTCGATCGGTAAAGCCAAAGCATTCGACACACTGATGAAGGTGGCTGAACTCCGTTCAGTTGCAAATACATTCTGTTCTGATTGTTGCCAACACTCTGACATTGAAGCCGCTGGAAGAAAGGCAATGCTTCTGTTGTATGGCTGCAAAACACTTGAATCCACTAACGCACTACGTCGTCGAATGTTAGTTGAAAAGGTAGCTACAGCTAAATCTTTTGTTACACCCGAACGTTTGCCACCTACCGATGCGTCCACAAAGTACCACAGCTTTCGCACATACTTTCAAATACTAATCTGGAAGTCTACAGAAGAGAAGATCGATGCAGAACAGTGGGGTTGGTATGTAAAGAATAATTCCTACTACCCTACAGCCTGCGACAAGCCACCAGCTCCAAATTATCTACTCAACATGATCCGCTACTCCTGCAAGACGAAATGTGCTACTTCAAGATGTGGATGCAAGCGTAATGGAATGCCCTGTTCAGCCGCTTGTGGCGAGTGCCAAATCAGTGGTTGCGATAACAACCCAAGTACTGGTAATCTATCCGATGATAGTGATGAAGAGGATTAATTTCTGTATGTTTGTGACCAGGTATCACTTCTTCTGTAATGAACATAACTTGAAACTGGGAAAAAAATAATTGTTGTATTATTGATTATAAAAATCTGTAAAAAGCTATATAACATTATATTTGCGTAATAACTGGTTGTGTTGTATATTGTTGAATTATTTAAAACATTACAACTGAAAGAAAAAGCATCAAATGTATCTCTATAAATAAAAGCGTAAATTATATATATTTTTTTTTTTCGTAGGAAACATCCAGTCCGCCATTTTGAATTTCATTTTTGGGGGTGTTCCCGGGGTCCAATTTTGTCGGATTTTGGATATGTTATTCGGCAATGGTTCCCGAGCTGGAAACAGTTTAGAAAGCTTCTGAAGCAATTTTGCCCAGGTCTAACTACAAATTGCCTGGACTACTCATAAGATCATAATATAAGATCTTATGAGGCCACGCTTTTCAGGGATCCAGGAAGAACAGGCGTGTAAACCTACACGTGGAGGTGGCAAGTCTTCCGCTACTCGATCAGAGTAGAGCTGGTGAGCCGCGCCTATTCTTTGAAGAAAAACTTAAAATTCTTAAGTTTTACGTGAAATTTAAACATTTTTTCAGCAGCCACCCAGAGGTGTTGAAACACGCAAGAAAGCAAGGATGAGGTCGGAAAAGCAGCTTTTAGACTAAATCATATGCACAACAGCTGCGAGCTTTGGTTTGGGTGCCCTGAGGCTGCGTTAGCAGCCTTCAAATCAGAAAATCGCGATTTTGACCATGAAAATAAGATTTTTCGGAAAAGTTGCAAATAATAAACCCATCTTAGAATTAATTTTTACATAGGAATACATATTAGCCACTTTGTTTTTCCAAAATATCAACCCTGAACCCAGAGTATGATATGCCCTAATGGCCATGGAATGTCCCCAAATTCTGAAACGACATGATTTAGAAGTTGCACCATCCTGTTGGGAGAAAATATCATTGAAGTCTGGGTTGCAGGGACGTAATTCAGGAATGAAAAATTCTCCTAGCATTTTACGGGATCGTCCACCATTCACAGTTTCTTCTCGTTCATTTTCAAAGATATATGGGGCTATTATCGAAGATTTGGAGATGGCACACCACACTGTCACTTTCTGGCTGTGTAAATGTTATTCGTGGATTTCGTGAGGATTTGTGTTGGACAATATTCGACAGTTTTGTTTGTTAACATACCCGATAAGTGAAAATGTGCTTCATCTGTCATTATGAAGTTTTCGCCGAAATTTGGGTTACCTAGCAAAGGTCCTATGATAGTGTTTTGTTTGTCTGCCGGTTTCAACTGTTGTGTAACTTGCATTTTGTAGGATACAAACTAAGATCCTCATTCACAATTGTATGCACAGTTTCCCTGTTTATGTCTAGCTGTAGAGAATGCCTTTTCACCTACTTCTTTGGGCTCTGTTGGATTGCTTCTCTCACTCTTTCAATTGTTTCTTCAGTTCTTACTGTTTTCCTTCTCCCTGATCTTTTTGCACCTGCTACACTGCCAGATGTCCTATGTGCTTTAACTATATATATTGAATTCCTTGTGGGACATGTCCGCAAACAAAACTTTGCCCGAAACTGTCTTTGAGCAATTGTTATTGGGTAGTTATTGGCAAAATAACACTCCACAATGGCGGCTTTGTGCTCCACGCTCCATTTGTCCCTTTTCAGTTGTAATGGTGCAGTTCAACTTTCCAAAGGGTAGTGCTCTAAGTCAACTGGAACAAACAAAAAGACAGAGTTAATATAAAGAATTGTTTATGATTAAAATGTGTCCATGAATTACTTGTCACCCTGATATATACAGGGTGGGCGGAAAGTAGCTCCCTATTTTGGATTGGTAAAAAAATACGTATATTATCCATTTATTTCAGAAAAAATAATATGAAAAGGTAGGCATACATGGTAGGTTTTCTCTAAAATTCAATGTGGGCTCCAACTCTTTCCACCAGTTTCTGGAGCCGCCCAGGAATGGCGTCCACTGACTTTAGCAGGAACTCCGGCGGGATGGAGGACATGACTTCCCGAATTCGGTCCTCCAGTTCTTCCAATGTCCTCGGTTTGGTGCGGTAGACTTCTTCCTTTACCCACCCCCAAAGAAAGAAGTCGCACGGTGTCAAGTCGGGGCTCCTGGCTGGCCATTGATGTGGACCACGACGACCCATCCAACGCCCAGGGAAGTGGGCATCCAGCCACTCACGGACAACAAGAGCGAAGTGTCAACCGCCACAATTGCCACTACTGGGCAGGAGAGGATCCCATGGTTACCGCTGAAAAACGGCAGAATCGGTTCAGTGTAACGGTGTGGTGTGGTATGACCTCAGATAAGGTTGTGGGCCCGTTCCTTCTGCGCAACACCATGAATGCTGAGCGGTACCTTGCTATGTTGCGAAACGAGGTCTGGCCGGTTGTCAGCACATGGGAGAACATCGACGATCTGATATTTATGCAAGATGGCGCCCCTCCGCACTTCGCTCTTGTTGTCCGTGAGTGGCTGGATGCCCACTTCCCTGGGCGTTGGATGGGTCGTCGTGGTCCACATCAATGGCCAGCCAGGAGCCACGACTTGACACCGTGCGACTTCTTTCTTTGGGGGTGGGTAAAGGAAGAAGTCTACCGCACCAAACCGAGGACATTGGAAGAACTGGAGGACCGAATTCGGGAAGTCATGTCCTCCATCCCGCCGGAGTTCCTGCTAAAGTCAGTGGACGCCATTCCTGGGCGGCTCCAGAAGCTGGTGGAAAGAGTTGGACCCCACATTGAATTTTATAGAAAACCTACCATGTATGCCTACCTTTTCATATTATTTCTTCTGAAATAAATGGATAATATACATATTTTTTTACCAATCCAAAATAGGGAGCTACTTTCCGCCCACCCTGTATATCTAGAATAATAATAAAAGGACGTGTGTGTGTCTGTCTGTTCCAGCCATAACTCCAAATTGGAAGCAGTTACAAACATGAAACTTCACACACATATTGATTAGGTCGCCAGGTTGTGCACCTGGGTGTTACTAAATTAAATAATTAAAATTACTGGGCCCGAAGGCCCCAGCACCGCGATTAAACTACAGAAAAGAACGCAGCCGTGAAAATTTTGAGCTTCACATTGTGTCAAGATTTCTGAATCTTAAGATTTTCATGACTAATTATTTGGTCAATAAAACTATAGAAAAGAACAGTCATGAAAATCTTGAGCTTCACATAGTAAAACTAGCGGAGCGACCCGGCGTTGCCGGGGTGGATGTTGAACGCTATATATATATATATATATATATATATATATATATAATATATATATATATATATATATGCCACGCCACGTTAGGTTAATTGAATGCCCGGTTAGGTTAATTAAATGCGCGGTTAGGTCAACTGAATGCCCGATTAGATTGAATACCCGGGTAGGTTAATTGGATGCCCGGTTAGGTTAATTGTACGCCCTTGACGATTAGTTAGGTTGAGTCGTGATATTTTCGTTAAAGCTAACGAAAATATCACGACTTAACCTAACCAATCGTCAAGGGTGTACAGTTGACGATTGGTAAATTGAATGCTCGGTTAGGTCAACTGAATGCCTATTAGATTAATTAAATTCTCGGTTTGGTCAATTGAATGCCCGATTAGAGTGAATACCCGATTAGAGTGAATACCCGGATAGGTTAATTGAATGCCCGGTTAGGTTAATTGTACGCCCTTGACGATTGGTTAAGTCGTAATATTTTCATTAGCTTATAGAGTTCAACATCCACCCCGGCAACGCCAGGTCGCTCCGCTAGTATATATATATATATATATATATATATATATATATATATATATATATATATATATATATATAGCAGCGAAATCCATGGTTTTGGCTCAGTGTTGAAATATTTCACGCAGGAAAATGAAAGCAGGAGTAGCGACGTTTCGCTCCAATCACTGGAGCATTCCAAAGCCTCATTAACCGTAAAAACAGAGACAATCTTTTATATACACTTAGAAGGCTTAAAAAGTGGGAAGGCAAAGGGGGAGCCGGAAGTTGGGGTGGTCTCAGATAAAGTTACAAAGATTAATAAGTGGTTAAGGTTACAGAGATTGACAAATGGTTAATACAGGTAGCCCAAGTGTGAGTATAGAAATGTTTATAAGATAATAAAAAGAATTAACATTATATAAGGTTGCAAAGATTCATTGAACGATACAACAGAGAAGTGTTTTCGGTTAATAAAGCTTAAGAATGCTCCAGTGATTGGAGCAAAACGTCGCTACTCCTGTTTTCATATATAAATATGAAAACAGGTGGTGTAGTGGTTAGCATCGCTGACTACGAATCCATCGGCCCGGGATCGAGACCCGGTGACGGGGGGCGGCGCGGAGGAAAACCCAGCTGTTGATCCTTCCACACAATAAAGAAATTGGTTTTTAGATAAATGGGTCCCCTGGGTAGTCCAGTGGTTATGACGCTGGGTTGCTGGTGGTGCGTGGTTCGGATTGCACGTTAATCTAAGGTGAAGTGAGAAGCT
This sequence comes from Bathynomus jamesi, assembly GCA_023014485.1. Taxonomy (NCBI): domain Eukaryota; kingdom Metazoa; phylum Arthropoda; class Malacostraca; order Isopoda; family Cirolanidae; genus Bathynomus; species Bathynomus jamesi. Next base: position 16,812 of record JAJOZX010005138.1, read on the forward strand.
TGACCTTCATCAGCATGAAATCCAATGACAAGGAGAAATGTAAATGCCATGAAAAGACTTCTTTAATGCGCAACGTTTCGAGCAAATACGCTCATCTTCAGGCTGTATGATAACAATGTGAAATTAAAATCAATAATTGAATGAAAAACAAGACAAAGAAAATTTCTATAACCTATTCATAAAGGCAAACTTTAAAAGACTGAAAAAAGAGGGTTAAATTCTAAGTTATACAGATTTACATTTAAAATTAAGAAGCTATTTTTAAATACATATAGTAAATGTGAAATTAATACACTGGAAAAATTAACAATAGTACACTGGAATAATGAAACTAACTAACCTTTCACTGCAATTTCCGAGGCTAGACTGATTTAAGCAAAGGCAAAACGAGAAAACATAAGATAAGATAAGATAAGATACGATAAGATAAGATGGTGAGGGCGATTGGGGAAGGGGGGATTATAAGGAATTGGGGGAGGAGGGATTATAAAAAGTTTAAAGGGACAGCTGATGAGTCAACATTTAGCGTAGGGGTCAAAGTTTTAATGTAAAGCGATTCCAAAATTCTAAGTGAGTTGGGACAAGTATTACAACCAAGAATTTTAAAATTGTCTAAAGTGACATCAGTTTTACATTTTATACTGTGTTCCCGAATACTAGAAACTTCTTTAGTTTTTAAAATTTTACCTGTTCGGCCACTTATTCCCATATGCGAATAAAATCTAGCCCTGAGAGAGCGAACAGTGCTGCCAATGTAATTCCCAAGGAGACACCTAGGGCAGGTAAATAAATATACAACACCGCTACGCAACGAGTCAGGGGTTCGATCCTTCGCTGAGAAAAAGCTACCTAAAGACATTTTATTAATAAATATGATGCGGAAATCAGTATGATAAAAAAATTTCCTTAACAACTTTGTAAATTTAAGCTTAAATTCCTTATTCAAAGGACCCATTTCAGGTACCAAGAAATATTTTATATCCTTCGGCACTGTAATACAAGGAAGTTGAGGGCTATAAACATTATTTAAGAAGGATCTAATTAGTTTATCTACATATTGAACAGGAAAACTATTATTGGTAAAGTATGATCTTAGATTATTAAATTCATCATTAAGTAAGGTAAAACTAGAGGTCAAATTATATCCTCTGAACAGGAGTTTTAATACAAGACATCTTATAGTTGAAATCAGTAAAACTAAAAAAATTTAAGCTTAAATTTACAAAGTTGTTAAGGAAATTTTTTTATCATACTGATTTCCGCATCATATTTATTAATAAAATGTCTTTAGGTAGCTTTTTCTCAGCGAAGGATCGAACCCCTGACTCGTTGCGTAGCGGTGTTGTATATTTATTTACCTGCCCTAGGTGTCTCCTTGGGAATTACATTGGCAGCACTGTTCGCTCTCTCAGGGCTAGATTTTATTCGCATATGGGAATAAGTGGCCGAACAGGTAAAATTTTAAAAACTAAAGAAGTTTCTAGTATTCGGGAACACAGTATAAAATGTAAAACTGATGTCACTTTAGACAATTTTAAAATTCTTGGTTGTAATACTTGTCCCAACTCACTTAGAATTTTGGAATCGCTTTACATTAAAACTTTGACCCCTACGCTAAATGTTGACTCATCAGCTGTCCCTTTAAACTTTTTATAATCCCTCCTCCTTCCCCAATTCCTTATAATCCCCCCTTCCCCAATCGCCCTCACCATCTTATCTTATCTTATCTTATGTTTTCTCGTTTTGCCTTTGCTTAAATCAGTCTAGCCTCGGAAATTGCAGTGAAAGGTTAGTTAGTTTCATTATTCCAGTGTACTATTGTTAATTTTTCCAGTGTATTAATTTCACATTTACTATATGTATTTAAAAATAGCTTCTTAATTTTAAATGTAAATCTGTATAACTTAGAATTTAACCCTCTTTTTTCAGTCTTTTAAAGTTTGCCTTTATGAATAGGTTATAGAAATTTTCTTTGTCTTGTTTTTCATTCAATTATTGATTTTAATTTCACATTGTTATCATACAGCCTGAAGATGAGCGTATTTGCTCGAAACGTTGCGCATTAAAGAAGACTTTTCATGGCATTTACATTTCTCCTTGTCATTGGATTTCTCTTAAATATATATATATATATATATATTATATATATATATATATATATATACACCTTGGTTAACCAAGGTATATATATATATATATATATATATATATATATATATATATATATATTAGTGGGGTAGATTAATGCAAAAATCGTTCAGATCTGGCAGAAAGTGTGAAATTTGGCATGAAGTTACCTTTCGCCATATAGAAACATTTCCAGGTTGGGGACACGCTGGGACCTCACTCTGGGAGCGCCGACAATTCAGCGCAAGTCAGTACAGTTAAAAGTTGTTAAAAATAATAAAAATAAACCGCAATAAATAAAAAAGAGAAAAATTTGTATATTTATATATATGCTAAATTGTATAATTGTATATGCTAAAATTAATATAAAAAAAAAAATAGGAAATAGGAAGTGAATTTATAAATCATTGATTTTATTGAACTATAAACTATAACTAAAGGAAACTATAACTAAACTATAACTATAACTAAAGGAAACTATGGGTCTGTATCGAAGGAGTGACATTTCAAAGGAGTGACATAACAAAGGAGTGACATAAATACCGTAACGAAGGAGTGACAAATCGGAGATAAAATTCAAAGGAGTATAATTATTAAAATTTTATTTAAAAAAACAAAATTTGTTAGAATTGTTAAAATTAAGATTTTATTTCAAAAACTAGAAACGAAACCTAACCTAACCTAACCTAACAGTTGCAAGCCTCTCTTCCCTCTGTATTTGTTCTTTCTTCTTCTTTGTTGGTATTTTCGTGTCACTCCTTTGAATTTTATCTCCGATTTGTCACTCCTTTGTTATGTCACTCCTTCGTTATGTCACTCCTTTGAATAGGACCGGAAGCTATAACTATAATATAAACTAAAATCCTTGATTTTATTTTTTACTACTCTTAATAAATCAAATAAATCGTCCCTCCATTCAACAACATTCATGAACGCTGAATTGTCTTGCGCTGAATTGTCTTTGCGCTGAATTGTCTTTGCGCTGAATTGTCGCGTCGTCTCAGGAATTACTGGGCCGATTTTGATGACCTTGGGCTCGTTTCTTATACTTTTGAGGATGCCTGTTCAGTCTATGTTTCGGAATGTTTCGAGGTCAAGGTCAAGGTCATTTTTTACCCTAAAACACCTAAATCGCTATCTCTGAAACGGCTGGGCCAAATTTGATGATCTTGGGCTCGTTTCTGTCAGATTTCATAGCTCCGCGGTTGCGGTTGTCAGGAAGTCACAACCGCGCGGTTGCGGTTGTTTGGTTTAAAGTTGAATTATCACTGTAACCTGTGGGAACTTATGGAAAATAAGAGCGATACCGGCAAATCAAAGATTAACGCGTTTTAGCCACACTGTCTGACTACAAATTCAATCATTATTCGATAGTCAAATGTGTTTCCAGGGTGCGGGACGAGGACCCAACGCGTTATGCACCCCACCAACCACTTTCCCCAACCTCTGCCCATCTGAAAGTGGTTATATTCACAGTTACACAAAACTAATCAAGAACACTGGGCAAGATCATCGTTACTACAAGTCAAATTATGACACAGGGAGGGTGTCAAAACTGATCATACAATGAGAACACTAGGTAAGATCATTACTGTTAAAACAAGCACCTTGGCACTGGTATAAGGAGGTGCAGTGTAAGTGCGCTTTGTTGCATTTGCAGTTGCCAATGCATGATTTCTTACATCTACAGTGTCGGAGGATGGCGCAAACCTTACTGACATCTGCAAGTGTCGTCCAGAACGGCACCAACTCCTTCTGAGCTGAGATCATCCATCCCCAGTCAGTAGGACCAGGGATTTCTTGATGAAACCGCAGCGCCTGACCCCAAATGAAAGCTGCCTGAAGAATGGCTCGTTTCACATGCTGAAATAGAGCTGCCTGGGTAGGTGGGATATTGTCGAGGGTTCTGCTCCCTTGTGAGAACATCTCCTTCCGGGCTTCGTTTACGGTAGCAGCTCCACAAGACTTACTGTAAAGAAGGTCAATGAAACGTTCGATGACCTGCATAGGTACAGATGCCATGGTGAAGCAGTCGGGATCACGCAATATTGCGAGCAGGCTACCCATGAGTTCCGAAAAGAGCTTCCACACTTCCCAAGCACTCTTCTTACCAACTCCTACAAAGTGCGATGTTGTGTCCGAGCCTGTCAGTGCATAGAATAAGGGAAGCGTAAGTCCAAACTCTGGGCCGAGCTGTAACGCTAGCACGTGAATGGGGAAACATTGGAAGTGTTTTCCAGTCCCAAAAGCCACCCATAGTTCAGACAATGACAATTTAGGGAACGATGATATTGCGACAACTACGACATCAGTGTCCACTATGCGGAGGTATGCTTTGTCATGGCCGTGCTGAGCTGCGTGTTTGAGGTGGAGGATCATCCTCGTGTCAGCTTCTTGATGGTTACACGGTTCCAGACCCTCCGTGTCACAGTGTGGTTGTGTGAGGACCCTTTCCTCTTGTGTTGTGATGAGTTGCACACCCAGGTCTTCCTCAGCTAACCGTTTACTCACAAGTGTAATGAGTTCTGTTTTGTTCTCTGCATTTTTGAGGATGGCACTGCACTCTTTTCGGTTGATGGGAGTCTTGGAGTCAATTTTTTCCTTGGACCATCTCGATTCTCATGAGCTTGGTCTTTCAGGTTTCTCTCAGGGTAGATATCTCATATCCGGTCCATACGATCCACACAACCAAAAGTATGAGATCTTGCAAATGGCACTAGTTGCTTCTCCATATATTAACCGATCGTGCTCACAGTTTGGGCGAGTTGAATAAAATGGATTACAGCAGGACCATTGAAGATTTTCACTGTTGAAACTCTATGTGGTTTTTCATTGACCTTCTCGAAGCATTTCAGGAGATCCGACTTCGTACCAGTTCGCAAACGACCAGCAACAGCTAATGATGGGGGTTCTTTTTGGTTTTCATACATGAAAACCTCATCAATATCTGCATCTGGTCGTGATTGCACAGATAGGAACAACTGAGTAACCAAAGCTGAGTTGTGTTGAGAGTTTGACCTTTTACATGTTTCTGTTTGTCAGGTACTTTTTTGAACGTGTTCAGTCCATCACGCTGGATAGTTTCAGTGTTGGCCTTTGAGGCATCAATGAAGTATGTCTTGACAAAATCATTGTACATAGCAGATCCGATCTTATGAGCATCTCTTAACGAGTTGGTCACACATGCATCCATGACCAATTTAGTGTCAAGGGTAGTAAGGTAAGAACATGTGTCACTGAATGGGTTGCCATGCTATTTTAGGACTAGCACCAGAGACTTCACGTCACTGTGAAAACGAATCTAGAGGCTCTGTGCCTCTTCGTGATGAGAGGAGCAGCTCGACGTGTGGTGCCATGACACGAAGTCCTCATAAGTGGAGATGATGCCTGCGCGCTGAGAAGCTATCATCCATGTGAGGAGGGCAATCAGCTCGTCGTAAAGGCCAGATGCACCTCCATCTGCCTTGATGTGATCGTTTGAGTGTTCATGTGATTGGTCTTTTGCCATCATGGAATACCGGTTCTCTGACCTCTGTACAACGAAGTTGCCCTTCATAAACTCGTGGCACACTGTTGGATGTTTGTCCTTCAACTGCACGAGGTTTCTCACGTGTATTGGCAGCCACCGTGCGTAGTTTTGGTGGTCGAGAGCGAAACACCATGGGATTATCTCACCAAGCACTTGGACAGAGTTCAAACTCTCCCTCTCTCTGAGACCTGATGAACCTGCAGTACATTAGTTGGAGATCCTTTGTCTGTGTCCAGTATTGGACTGTTGGATATGCTGCTTGTCCTTGTGACACTGAGTACACCTGTCTCCTCAATATGTGAAGGGCAGCAAGGGACACTTAGTGACAGGTTTCATTAACGTGAAAAGAACTCGATATGCAGACCAAGTTGGTGTGCATATCGAGTTCTTTTCAAGTTAGAGGCACTCAACGCCGAATGAGCACGACCAGGTGATAGAACGCCTGCTTCAGACAACGCGTGATCCCACCCTGAGCCACCAAGCCACTTGCCCAGATCTCCTGCAGCACCATCTCAATGTGAAGCCCTCCCATCATCACAACGTACTTGTCTTCAAGTTGCTCTGGGTACTTCCATTGGATTCATTTTGCCAGACTATACAATGATTGGTCCATGCCAATGACGGGGGTTTGCCCTGGATTTAAAAAGGGGATTCCATCTTTTACAACCTCCAGTGAATGTTTGATCATGGATGGGGATTGCGCTTTCTCTACAAAGAGTGGTAAAATCCCGATCTCTGCGCAAGGGCGCACATTGTCTTTCTGAAGGCTAACGTTATAACCTGACCAGGTTATGACGTCTCCCACCTCAATTCTCTCCTTGTCCAGTATGTGAGACACATGAGCTAACCAGGCCTCCTCCTTCACGATGGATCTTGGGATTCTGGACGCTCCTGGAACAACCGGGTCATTGCAAGGGGTCATGAAAATATTTGTGTTGGGTAGTTCAGTTGGAGGTACTAGAGCATAGGAAGCTGATAGAATAAGATTTTTCCGATCACTGGGAGTATCAGCATTAACGAAACAGACGTCACGCTTGATTCCCTCGTTAGAAGTGCTCAGATGATTTGTTAGGGATATTATCGTACCATGAAACTCCGAACGAGACAGATTTGATCGTTTCTTTTGATCGATATTATCCACATCACCCGTAGTGAAGACATTTCTACGCATATTCGTGGGAACAACCACACCATCTTGGCGGAATTGGTTGGATACACTAATTGCCAAATCCAACGAGACCTCCGATACTCTATCAAAAGATATTGACAGCACAATAGATGAGAAGTGATTTATGAGCGGCTTGGACCGAGCCTAGTTTTGTAATTTCAACTCAACGTAGAGGGGTGTGGGTGTTTCACGTTCTTTGGAATGACGCTTCTCATTACTGGTAGGCTTAACAACACGCTTTACAGTATTGTGGGTGATAAGGTGAGACAACGTACACGCAACCTTAGCCCTAGCACCCTCAATGGAGTTCTGTGACTTAATACTAGGGCCTAGCAATGTCATTTTCATGAATGCAAACAGTAGAGGAGGGATAGATTTGAGGAGACAGTCGTCCGCCAACGAACCTGAGAAAGCCTCTAGATGATTCTCAACGATGTGCCTCCTCAGTATATTTGCTGCTTTAACGAGGATCATCACCTCGTCATCGCACAAGGTGGTTTCGCTGAAATGAGACAGCACAGATCCAATGGTATCGCTATGCGTAATCAACACGTGTCTTCCTGCAGGTTGAGCAACTAATCCTGGCAATTTTTCCATCAAGCGCACCTTCAATCTTGTAGAATTGCGTGTGGATGTGCTAGTACACCCTAATTGTGTCAACTTTTCGTTATAGAGCTTGTAAAGTTCCCTCAGTTTGCGAACTTGTCCTTTACACTCAATAACATAAGCAGCTAACTCAGCAAAAGCTATTGCCGCAAAAGATGTTGGTGGATTGCTACTATTACCACAAGTTTCAGATTTGACTGATGGTGTTTGTCGATCACCTGAACGAGCAAGGTTGTATAGTTCTGTGTGGCAGGTCTTATGGTAATATGCATCCATGGCATGCATATCAGATGCAGTAGCTAGTCTTGCTAACAGATGGGAGTTGTTGGTTTTTGGGGCTAAGTTTCTGAATGTGATATCAATATAATCAGTTGATGTTTTGATAAGTTTTGCCTTCAATTCAGTATCACACAATATGCACTGGGGCTGCTCACGATTGAAAGACGAACAAAACTACTGCGTGTCTTTTCTGGACTGGAACTTCCTCATTAGAACACTCTGACTTCACTAATGCCCGTTCCTTTGCTCGATCAAGCTTTTGGGCATTACATTTTCTCGTGCAATTTCCATGAATGACAGCCTTATTCTTCAACAACGTACTTTCTATACCTGAACCATCACCCAAACGCCTAGTATTCATAGGAAATGGCAACTCTTTGATCACATCAAATGATGTCAAATTTTCAATGTTTTGTACACACCTTTAAAAACCCATTTTCAGCTGGGCATGTCAACTTATCATTCCAATTTTCTTGGCATAGATAGCAAAGTTTCCAATTAGTGATCCGAGATGGAATTGTGCTATCAACTGAATCACTCATAGGTTGACGTTCACTTGGCGCAGCCATGGTCAACATGTTGTTCGACACCCCCTCGATTAGGTACTCCGGCTTGCCGGGCCGAGGGGGCTCGCACACCTCGTGGTTGTTGGGGTTTCCTCAACTCCTCGTGGGCTGTGGGCGAAGAGTTACCTAGTTGCGTTTTTTTTCCCTTTTCTTTTTGCTCCCCTTTTTTTCCGTATCTCCCGGAATTTCTTTTGCCTTGACTCGGTCTTGGGCCTCTGTCAATTGTAGTATTCCCCCCCTCTGTATTTTGCAGTCTTGGGGTCATCGGGTGCACCCGCTGGGGGGCATCGCTCCGTGGCTGAGCCGTGCTCTGGGGACGGTACGGGCGCCCGAACCGCTGCTGCGTCTGGATTGGGTCTTTGCTAGGCCCTTAACGGACAAGTCTCCGTAGAGCCAATCTGCTATTTTTAAAACGACAGTCAGGTTGGGGGGCGGGCTACCCGGGACGTTGGGCCTGCGCCTTGAAGGATGCAGCGGCGGATGGTGCATTGCCTTGGGGTCGAGGCTGTCTTTTTTGTAATGCTATTGTTTATGGGTTCAATTTCAAAACTTCAATCCCCTCCTGTTGACGACTCCGGCCCGCCCTTGGATTTGGATAAGACTTCTACTTCTGGTCGTTCAGCGGCCTCTGCCTCCGTTGGATTGACCTTAAAGCCGTATGGCCCCCTCTCGTCCTCTGCGGCGTCTGGCTCTCGTGGCCGGACTCGTGGTGGCCGTAGGGCGGGGTCTTCGCGGCCCTCGTTCTCTCGCCCACTCTCGGTTACCGTCACACATGAACCTGTCTCTGCTGTCAATTTCTGTCCGGTGGACAGGTTCCTTGTTCTCCGCCCTTCCGATGGCTCCCTTCCGGGCAATTCGGAACGGGTGTTTCAGCGTGTTAAAACGGTGGGGGTTCCCTGTCGTTATGATATCCGCCCTCTGAAGGATGGGTCTCTTCTTTTGAAGTCCCGTTCTTCGGGGGTGACTGAGTCCCTTCTACAGTTGCAGGATGTTTTGGGTTGCAGAGTTTATGTGACACCCCATCCGCAACTGAATAGCTGTCAGGGCACCATTTCCGCTTCCCGTCTGCTGTCAATCCCGGTTGGCGAGTTGCAGGAGGATCTTGCCCCCAGGGGGTAACGAAGGTCTTCCGCTTTTCGTCGCGCCGGGATGTTCTTACCCCGTCCGCTCGTCTGCTCCTGACCTTTGACTCCCTTGTGCTTCCGGCCCAGGTGTTCTGGGGCGTGGGTGATCACCGGTCGTGTGAGTTTTCGGTGCGACCGTATGTGCCTGACCCGGTTCGGCCATGTTAGCTGTGCGTGCCGCCGTGAGGGTAAGCTGTGTCCGCTGCGGTGGGCCTGCGCACCCTACCCCGTGCACGAAGCCCCCGCGGTACTCGAACTGCTCGGGGGCCCACCCTTCCTCCTCTCGGCACTGCCCCGCTTTCAAGTTTGAATTCGAGGTGCGGTCCTTAAGGACTACCGAATTCCTTAGTGGCGGTAGGCGCACGATAGGGTCCGTGACGGGAAGCCCCGGCGGGGGTTGTCTTATGCTGCGGCTCTTGGCTCCGGCGGGTCCTCCAGCCCCTCCCGTGCTACCCCGGCGCCTACCGGAGTGGTGCCCCCCCTGGAAGTTCCGGGGGTTGGTGGTCCTCCTGGCGCCGCGGGGCCTTCTTGTCCATCTGCATCACCTTCAGTCATCCCATCTGATTCATTCCCTGCCTACAAGTGCCCCTTCTCCCTCTCCGGCCTTGGGGTCTGGATCCTTGCCTACCCGTCTCTCGGGTGGGGAAGGTGATGCCCCGAAGGGGAGGAGGAAGCGTCGCCGTGGTCGGAGTCGGAGTCCTCCAGACCCGATCATGACCGCTGCTCGCCCTGCTTCCCCTTCTTCACCGGAGGGGAAGCGGCGCGCCGCTCCTGGTCCGCTCGGGACTCCCCCCCCACTATACGGAGGGCTGATGAGGCGTCACCTCCCGGTGCCCCAACTAGTGTCCGGGTGTCGGTTGAGGTACACCGCCCCATGACACCCTCGATTACTGACTCGGTTCCCATGGCGGACCCGGTCGAGAGGAGCCTGGCCCTTCTTCATGGGGTCTCTCTCCCTTCGGCTCCTGCTGAGAGTGGTCGGGTCTCTCTCCTGGATCTACCTTTCCCAGCTGTGGTGGACCTTTCCTCCCCCCCCCGTCAGCACTTGTCTGGTGTGACGAGCCCTCGAACATCTGGTTCCCCTTGCCCCCCCTCTGGTGGGGAGTCGGGGATTTCGGCTGGGCCCGTCTCGTCGTCTCCTCACACCCCCTCTGAACTCCCTGTTCCACTTTCCACCTCTCGTTCTACTACGGGTGAAGCAGCTGCGGAGTCGGTGGCCCCTACCCCCCCCTTTCGGGGTGAGTGGGAGAAGCCGATTCCGTCCCTGGTTACGGACCGTTGAGTTTGTTGCTCAGCTTGGTCCGTGGCTATTTCTCTGCTTTCTCTGCTTCTTATAATGCCACTTCCGCTTACAGTTCCATTTTGCATTGGAACTGTAGGGGGCTTTTAGCTAACTGGGAGAACCTTGCCTCCCTGCTGGAGAGCGAGCGGCCTTCCTGCGTTTGTCTCCAGGAGACTATCCTGGCTGCGCGGGGGCTCCCTCGTCTCTCTGGCTATGTTGGTTTCCCTTTTACCCCGGATGAGCACACACGCGGCGGGATTTATGAACATCATTCATTACCCTCGCGAGGTGTGCCTCTTCGTACTTCCTTGCAGGCTGTGGCTGTGCGGCTCTTTTTAGGTCGCCAGTACACTGCCTGCTCGATTTATATTCCTCCCCATAACCCTCCTTCTCGCGACGCGGTTCGCGAGTTGGTGCTGCAACTGCCTCGACCGTTTCTCCCACTCGGGGTCTTTAACAGTCGCGACCCGGCTTGGGGAGATGTCCGGTCGACTAATGTTGCTGGTATGTTGCTCTCCTTAATGGAGGAACTTTCCTTCGCGTGCCTCAATTCCGGCGAACCTACCTACTTCCACGAACCCACGGGTTCATCTATCTGTATTGATCTCTCCTTGGTGTCCCTCGATGCCTTACTCGATTTTTCGTGGAGGGTGTTGGGGGACTCTTATGGCAGTGATCATTACCCAGTCTGTCTTGAGCCGGTCGGACCGCAGCCGGGTGTCTCGTCTCGACCGAGGTGGTGCCTGGCGCGGGCTGATTAGCCATCCTTCAGAGCTCGTTCTGTCATTGAGCTTTGGCTCGGTGGATGAGAGTTTGGAGTTCTTCGAGCGGGTGGTGATTGGCGTCGCGGAGGGCTGTATTCCTCGATCTTCCGGTAACCCGCGGACGCGTAGCGTCCCGTGGTGGACTCCAGCATGTCACCAGGCGGTGTGTGAGAGGAAGAGGGCAACGCGCCGCTTCCACCGAACGGACCACTTGATTGAGATGCAGCGGGCGAAGTCTTTCGTCCGCCGGACTCTCAAGTTGGCCCGTCGGGCCTCTTGGCGTGCTTTTGTGTCCGGCATTTCCTCGTCTACCCCTTCTGCTGCTGTGTGGCGGAAGGCACGTAGTATCGAGGGGAAGCCGGTCCCTGCTAGTCGCCCTGTCCTTCGGGACGGGGACGGCTTCCTTTCGGATCCTACTGCTGTGGCCGATCGGCCGGCCGGGGCTTTTGCTGCGGTTTCCCGTTCGCCTTCAGCTCCGGATCGTCCTTTGTCGGATGTTACGTTCCCACCGCCTGGGAACGAGCCCTATAACCGTCTCTTTACGATGCGGGAACTTCGGGCTGCCTTGGTAACCCGTCGTTCTTCCGCCCTTGGCACTGATGACATTTCGGATGACTTTATTTGGAACCTGCACCCGATAGCCCTACACTTCTTGCTGGATCTTTTCAACCGGATGTGGGTTGAGGGGTCGTTCCCTTCCCGTTGGAGGGGGCGATTGTTGTCCCGATACCTAAGCCAGGGAAGGATCTGGCGGAGGTGGCGGGCTATCAGCCTATTGCCTTGAGGAGCTGCTTATGGAAGCTCCTTGAAAAGATGGTGGCCGTCCGACTTTCCTTTACACTGGAGTCGCTTGAGTTATACCCCCCGACCCAGTATGGCTTTCGTCGATTTCGGGGTACTCTGGACCCCCTTCTCCTCCTTGGTCATGATGTACTGGAGGCCTTTTCCCGCCGGAATCTTGTTCTGGCGGTCTTTTTCGATGTCCAGAAGGCCTATGACACGACCCGTCGGGGAATTGTCATGGACCATTTGAAGTCTCTTGGTTTTGTGGGCTTTTTGCCCACATTTTTTCGCAACTTCCTCTGCCGTCGCACTTTCCGCGTCCGTAATGGGGCGGCCCTATCTGACCTGTATGTTCAGGAGGAGGGGTGCCCCAGGGGTGTGTCTTGAGCGTCTCCTACTTCAATTTGGTCATGTCTGCGCTACCGGGGGCCCTTCCGCCCTCGGTGCGTTGTTCCATTTACGCCGACGATCTGGTTGTCTATGCCGCAGGGACGAGTCCCCCCCCTCGTGGAGAGGCAGGTCAAACTCGCAGTCAATCGGGGTGAACGTTGGGCGTCCTCGGTGGGCCTTACGCTGTCTTCCCCGAAGACCGTGTGTGGCCTTCTTTCCGTCGAGGAGACGGGGATCCGGCTCCGTCCCGGCCTTTAATCTTACACTCGGGGGTCAGCCTCTGGCCCTCGTTCAATCAGTACGTTTCCTGGGCATGGTCTTCGACAGCCGTTTGAGCTGGGTTCTCCACTTTCGCCGGCTGCGCGAGTCTACAAGACGTACCCTGGATTTGCTGGGGCATCTGTCACATACTACATGGGGCGCGGATAGGCGGACACTCCTCTGTTTCTACGTGTCCCTGGTACAATCAAAATTAGACTATGGTAGTGTGGTGTATGGCTCCGCCTCCCGTACGGCCCTTCGGATACTGGATCCGGTCCTCTCTAGAGGACTGCGCACGTCATCTGGCGCATTCCGGTTGATAGTCTGCAGGTTGAGTGCGACATCCCTCCCTTGGAGGATCGGAGGTCGTTCCTCATTGCCAAGCACTACCTCCGGATTCTCCGTCTTCCCAACTCTCCTCTGTTCCAGGTGGTTGAGAGGGTGTTCTGCCGGGATGGGGGTTGGTATTTCACCGACACGGTCACCTCCCTCCTCGGTGGTATGGGCACTCCTCCTCCATCCGTTATACCGGTCTCTTTCGAGGGTGTTGCACCTTGGGAGAGCACCCCTGTTGCGTGCTGTAGGGCGTTGCGCCCCGTTCGCAGGGCCGATTTTGACTCTGCCTTGCTTCGGTCTCTCTTCCTTCAGCATGCAGGGTGTCACTCTGCATGTGTCGCGGTCTTCACAGATGGCTCGAGGTCGTCGGGGGGGGCGTTGGGGCTGCGGCTGTTCCCCAGTCGTCTGCCCTTGCTCCCCGATGTAGTCGCCTCCCTGAAGAGGCTTCCGTTTTCACGGCGGAGCTCAATGCCATCCTGAGCGCTCTGGAGGTGGTGCGGGAGCATCCGCATGGGTCGTTTGTCATCTATTCAGATTCCCGCAGTGCCCTGGATGGCCTGGAGTGTTTCGACCCTGTCCACCCACTGGTCCGACGTATCCAGCTACTGTGCCATATCCTTGTCACTTTTGATGGCAAGGAGGTGGTATTTTGCTGGGTCCCTGCACATGTTAACGTGGCTGGAAATGAGGCTGCCGATCAAGCTGCCCGTTCCGCGTGCCGACTACAAGTTTCACCTGTGTCCCTTCCCTTTTCCGATTATATCCCTGGCTTCCGTAGATTTTTGCGCTCCCGGTGGCAGAGTTGCTGGGATGGCGCTACAAATAACAAACTCTGCAAGATTAAACCCAAATTGGGACGTTGGGCCTCTTCCTTCCATCGGTCGCGCCATAAGGAGGTGGCTCTGGCCCGCCTCCGTATTGGCCACACCCACCTGACCCATGGCTATTTGATGGCCGGGGATCGGGCGTCCCGATGTCCCAATTGTAACGTTCCACTTACAGTTGCCCACCTCCTGGTGGAGTGTCCGCTTTACTCTGCGCTGCGCAGAGTATTTTCCCTTTTTGGTGAGCGTCGGGCCTTGTGATAGGCTTGGCGCTATTCTATCTGAAAGTCCCTACTTTTCGGTAACCGGGTTGTTCTCCTTCCTCTTTCGCTCCCGACTTCTTTACTGGCTGTGATTCCGCTATGATTTTTCTGTATCTGTTTTTTTTTTTCCTCCTCCTCCCCGTCTATTGTTCATTTCCGTTAGCTGTTCCATAGTCTTCGTCTTGTGTTCGCTCTGCTATCCACCTTTCTTTTGGTGGCCATGAGCAGTCATACTTTAAAAAAAAAAAAAAATTAAAAAAAAATTAAAAAAATGTTCGACATCATACGTCAGATGGAGCGACAGGGGGTATCACTTGAAAGGAAGAAAGTCTGAATGTAAAATATGAAAGCTATTTTGAGTCATACATTATCATTTTATTACACCAGTCATTAATTTTAATAATACTTTTTAATAAAAAATTTAATAATATTAATAATTATATATATATACAGGGTGTCCGAGAATTATCTGTACAAGTTTTGGCTGTTATTAAAAGTCAACCATGAAGTGTAGAAATTCCAGTGTTGTCCCATTTTACAAAGAATCTCATTAATTTTTTTCTGATACCAAGTTTTGACAAGTTTTTTAGAAATTCCAGTGTGTCCGAAAATTATCTGTACAATTTGATCTTTTAATAAAATTCTTGATAACACGTAAAATTCTTAAACAAGATTATTTAGAATCTGTATTTTCAAAAGTTTCTTTTGTTAAAGTAACGTTGTTACAAACATTCGATATGTGCACCATCAGTGATTCGCAAAACATCCAATCGATAATCCAAATGTTGCCATGTACGCTACAGCATATCCACA
Organism: Bathynomus jamesi; assembly: GCA_023014485.1. Classification (NCBI taxonomy): domain Eukaryota; kingdom Metazoa; phylum Arthropoda; class Malacostraca; order Isopoda; family Cirolanidae; genus Bathynomus; species Bathynomus jamesi. Next base: position 31,927 of record JAJOZX010005138.1, read on the forward strand.
TCAATTCGCTCAATAGCAGCTGTGATTCTTGCTTTTAAATCATCAATGTCTGTCACCCGCGTACAAAAAAGAAAAAACTTGTCAAAACTTATCAGAAAAAACTTAATGAGTTTCTCTGTAAAATGGGACAACACTGGAATTTCTACACTTCATGGTTGACTTTTAATAACAGAAGTACAAATGACTGTGATTTTCACCTTGACATTCACCGTAGCCGCACGGTTACATAACATTGGGTTTGAACAATAATTGCCCTAAATTTTATTACTGAATACTATATTACGCATTATTATGCGCACTGCATTCTATTATTTTGTGTTTTGGTAATAAAATCACTTACCTGTACTCTAAAACCGTTGAAAAATGATAAAACACTGCAGAAATTTCACCATTCACTGACTGAAGCGTAATGGCGACGAAGTTACTAAGTCTGAATAATGCTTGTGGAAGGGCCCACACAACGCTGTTATAATTTTTTTTAACTAAAATAATGAAACCGGATGACAATGTGCTCAAAATGGCCGCCTAAGATCATCTAAATCAGCCGAAGTAGTTTCTGAGATATGACATTTTATGGTTTTGGCTGTGGAATGGAGGCAGCCATTTTAAATTTACTTAAAATGGCCGCCAGAGTGATGTCCCAGCGTGTCCCCACTCTGGAAATGTTTATATATGTCAAAAGGTAACTTCATGCCAAATTTCACACTTTCTGCCAGATCTGAATGATTTGGGTGTATTTTTGTATTAATCGACCCCACTATATGGGACCCAATATTGCACGATATATGAGGTTTGTTTAACATAGGGCCCGCGTTATATATATACGGGGCTCCAATAAACCTTAGCCCCCGGCCCATGGCCTAAACCATTAGAGGTACAGTAAAACTAAACATACCTTACAAAAGAGAATTTAATCCTGCATTTAACGAGAAACAATTAAAACTTGGTGTTCCCGCCATTGGCTTCCAAGACAGCCTGAATTCGCTTTGGGTAGCTTGCCAAAAGTGACGTGAATAGATCTTGATCATTACGCAAATTTGCTAAAACAATTTCAATGTGTTGCGTCATTGTATCCTTCGAAAATCGATTTGCTGCAGGTTCTTGAAACAAGAGACATTCAACCTTGTCCTTTATAACTGATCCAATGTGTTCACAGACGTTCAGGTCAGAAGAATCTCCTGGCCATTCTTCATTTCCAAAGAAATCGATCTCATGGTTCCGCAAAAACTGTTGAGTGGTTAATATCTTAAAGCAGGGGGCCTTATCGTGCAGAAGTGTGACCTGATCGACATCCATAACATTGTTTGGGTTTCTTAGAAAAGGAATGACATGCTGGGGTTGAATAATATCACGAAAATACTGTCCATCCCAACTCTGACCATTTGGCTTCAGCACCCACATGAGCTCCTTTGCAGTGAACAAAACAAACACTCAACACAGTCTGGACTTTTTAATAATTCGCGATAATGTTCATTGTCATCGATTTCATCTGGTGTTGTGGCCCCCACTCGATCATTTTAGTAGTTAGGCCGACGTGTTACGTAAACAAAAAATTAATCGGAGACAGCTAAATGCATGAAATCATCCACATCCCAATCTTCAAGATAATGGGCAAACTACATTCTGTCATCGATGTTAAGTTGAGTTTTTCTTGGCTTTGGAAGTTCATGCCAAGGCTTTAAACCAGGGTTTCGGAGCCGGTAAAAAAACTTCTGGCTCCGACTCCGGCTCCGGAGCAGAAATTTTTTACAGTCTGGCTCCGGCTCTTTTATAGTAAATTCTGTTCATTATAAAATAAATATCTAGATTTCTATAACTAATTGTCCAATTTAAAATATTGCACAAAAATATTTTATTATTAAATCACTTTAATACTCAAAATTTAAATTTCTTATGATTTTAAATTAGGCAAATATAATGATAGAATGAAGTTATTTAAATAACTAAAGGAAAATGATGAAAACTAAATGATATTAAATATTTATTAACAATGGTAGCTTATATAAATTAGAGAAACTTGCCTCCTAATTAGTTCAAAGTTCAAACTTAAGAATTCTCGTATGGAAAATAGTAACAATCAAACTTTCTGAGATAATATATGCATCTTTTTTTAAGTGTTGAAACTTGAAAGCTTCATGAAAGCCAAAACTTGGCTTGAAAAAGAGCTGAATATTTCAAAAAATTCAGTTTTTAAATTTTTAATAGGTTATATTATTTACTTAAAAAGAGATTTTCTTTTAGTCAAAAAGTTTTGTAATTTAATTAACAAAAGCAATTCAACTAAAAGTCAAAAGTTCAAACTACTAATACATATTATAAAAGAAAATTTACAAAATCATTTACCCTACGCTTATAAAATCAATACTACTCCTTGGATTAACAAATGAAAACTAATGCAAAATTTTTTTTATTCTAGCTAAGGTATAATCAAACTAATTTTAAACATAAAATCAAGATATTCTTCTTGTAAATCTGTTTCCTTAAAATAATTGAAAATGAAAATTACTAAGTTTATTTATAATTTTTTTTTTTAAAACAAGATGGCCTCAATTATATTTTTTTTAAGTGTAACCTTAAATCAGACTTGTAATATATTACAAGAATTATAATTTGCAACTAAACCTATATTTAACAAATAACAATTTAGGTAGCAATATATCGCCCGAAGCCAGACCATGGAGCCGTATTTTCAAGGTTTCTGGCTCCGGCTCCGGCTCCGGCTCCGGCTCCAGGTAAGTAAAATTCACTGGCTCCACCGACTCCGGCTCTGGCTCCGACTCCGGCTCCGAAACCCTGCTTTAAACCTTGCCTATGACGATACAGTCGAATGATCTCACCACTAACGATCTTTCCTCAACACTTCAATCTCTAGAAAGTTTAGCACAGCTGTTTTTCCGCTTATGCGTACCGCTTTCAATGATGTCCTTTGTTTCCTGAGAGAGTGGCAAATTTGGGCGCCCAGATTTGGTTGTATCCATTTCACATTCATCTAAAGTTTTATTCCAATTTCTTTTGACGAAGTCCTCACTTCTTCGCAACTTTTTGGCAACCCATGAACGTGTTATAAAGGTGGCTCAAGCATCACGAGCTTCCCGAAATGTTATTGCTCGTATGCGACCTATCACACGTTGCCTCTCCGAATCACCAATTAATTGAGAAGCCATTATATTATCACTTTATCAGCGAGAGTAATTTTAATACCTGCAATAAATAAAGAATTTTATATATTTTTATAATCACTAAAAACTATTTCGATATAAGTAAACATGTAAGCTGCAAATGGGGGGGGCTAAGGTTTTTTGGAACCCCTTATATATATATATATATATATATATATATATATATATATATATATATATATATATATGGGATGAATTTCACAATTAAACACGTGAAATGAATGAATGCTGCAAACCCACAAGGAAAAAGAAAAACGATTCCAAGGCCTTTCTGTATTCAGAGCTACACCTCGTCAGGGAATGAAGAGAAAAGGCAAGATGCCCATAAATATATATACAACGTAGCGGAAACCAAAGGAATTTGCACGTACTTAACAAGAGTTAATGAGAGCAAAAGGAATTTTAACAAGATATTGTCAATTTTATACATTCCCGCACTGTTATTGAAATTGTTTTTAAAATGAATAAATGCACATTCTAGAATATTTCTTTCTATTATATCTCTGTTTTCAACAAGCGCTTTAGAACTATCCCACTTGATGCTATGATTACATCTATACATATGGTTAAACAAAGCATTGGAATTATTAGCTGTTCTACACGCATATTTATGCTGTTTTACCCTAATATCTAACGTTTTACCCGTTTGACATATATATACTGAGTCACATTGTGTACATCCAATCGAATACACACAACCAACAACATTTTCCGGGCTATTCTTTATTAGGCGTGATTTAACAGTATTATTATACTTAAAGACTACATTGATGCCAATTGCTTTAAGTAAAGTCGGAAGATATTGAAAATTAACATGGTAAGGTAGGCTAAGGATATTTTTACGGTCAAATTCCTTTACAGTTACATTATTGTAATACCTATTCTTGGCTTTCCTTGGATAGTTATCTAAAAATGAAATAGGATAACACAATTTAGTACCAATATTCATGATATTGCATAACTCGGAATCTAAAAATTCAGGACTGACAACTCTCAATACTCTAAGAAACATAGCAGAGAAAATAGAGGATTTAATCGAGGGATGATGGTCAGAATAAAAATGCACATAAGAGTTATTATTAGTAGGCTTGCGATAGACTTCAAATTTGAACTGATTAGAGCATCTCCAAATTTTTAGATCCAGAGAAGGTAGGCTTCCATCATTTTCTTTTTCAACTGTGAACTTAATAGATAGGACTAAATTCTTTGGTTCAGGTATATAGATGATATTTTGTGCCTTTGGCCTAATAATTTGGATGTTGACTTATTTCTTGGTAGGCTCAACAATTTACGCCTTGGAATCGTTTTTCTTTTTCCTTGTGGGTTTGCAGCATATATATATATATATATATATATATATATATATATATATATATATATATATATATATATTACTGATGGGACGATTGTCATATTTCATACAATCGCTGTTGCGATTGTCAGAATTTGAAAATCGCGCGATTGCGATTGCGATGTTTTAGCTTTAGCCTCACATAACGCTCATTTATGCTTTAAATATACCTAAACGCGTTACCTACCATAGGGTTAGCTTGATTTTTTAACATTCCAATTTTACATAGAGCAAATAAAGAGGTGTACTTATTGTTATTATTAAACCAATTTTTTATTCTGTTTTCAACTAATTCGCAACCCGTTTTCATTTCTGTTTTTGACTTATTTATTATTTATTTATTATTCCGTATTGTTGTTAGCTAAACTTTCCTTTAAGTACGCATGAAAGAGCAGCTTTCATAGCAACTTTTGTACAGATTTAAATCTTTTGTTCACAATCGCACTCATTAAATGCGATTGCAATTGCGATTGCGATTGTAAAAAATGTGCGATTGTATCGCGATTGCGATTGCGATGCATCGTCCCATCACTAATGTATATATATATATATATATATGTTCCATGTCATATTGCTCCAGTTCGACCTTTGGATCCTGCCAAGAGGAGGCACTTTTGGAACTTTGGCGCCGTTGAATGCGAGGCCCTTAGGCAGTAGTTTTCTGATTTTTCATCAAATGATAACTGCTACAATGGCCAGGGCCCTTCCGAGTGCGCTGACTGCGTCGCGGAGGTGATTCAGTGGGGTCAGGGATGGGTACATTACATATTCTTTTTCTGCTACTAATGCAAAAATACCTTGGTTTAACTTTCCTTGTTCTAATGCTATCTGCAATAGAAAGGACGTTTTCAGATAGTACCGCCCTCATCCAGCTTCTGACTCTCACTCAGCTTACATTTCTACCCGAAATCGTGCAAAATCCAGAAATTCGTTCATAAGACAAAGTGAAAGCCTGTCTAAAGTAATTCTAATTCTGCTCGCTCTTTCTGTCACCTAGCTAAGAATGGCTCAGTTGCTGTCTCTTCTCCTGATAAAGCTGAACACTTCGCTCGAATTTTCGCCTCCAACTTAAACCTGGATGATTCCGGTGCTGTTCCTCCATCCTCCATCTCCACTTCCCTCCAAGGTATGTCTGAAATTAGAGTCTCTTCCCGAAATGTTTTTTTTCTGCCCTTTCCCGGTACAACTCCAGGAAGGCAAACGGTCCTGAGAGTGTCCCTTCTCAGCCGGGGCCTTCTGTTGTTCTCAAGAACTGTGCTTCTGTGCTGACACCCCTACCAAGGAAAATTCTTTCATCTTTGTCTTTCGACTGGCATTTTCCTTCCTGCTGGAGGTTCGCTTTCATTCAGTATGTGCAAAAGAAGGGTGACTGTTCTCAACTCTCCAACTATCGTCCAATTGCTTTGATTTCTTGCCTTCCTAAAGTTTTTAAGTATATTCTTAATGGGAAGATTCTTAAACACACCTCTACTGACAATATTCTTTCAGATCGTCAATATGGGTTCCACAAAGGATGCTCTACTGACGATCTTCTTGCCTGTCTCTCTAACTCTTGGTCATCCTCCTTTCGGGATTTCGGTGAAACTTTTGCTATTGCGCTAGATATATCAAAAACATTTGACAGAGTCTGGCACAAATCCTTAATCCACTGTTCTTCTAAAATTAATAATAGTGGTGTTCCTTAGGGCTCTGCCCTCTCACCTACTCTCTTCCTTTTATCTATTAATAATATATTAAGTCGTACTTCCTGTCCTATCCACTTCCATGCCGATGATTACACCCTTCAATTCTCCATCCACTTCACTAAGCGTCTCTCTCAACAGTCACTGCTTCGCGTGGGATGGCTATGATGCACCTGACCTCTGATCTTTCCACTATCTCTGACTGGTGCAGAGAAAACTTTGTAGCTTTCAGTGCCTCAAAACCTAGCTCCTTCATCTGTCAACTCGTCACAACCTTCCACACGACGATCCCTTACCTTCAACTGTACACAACTCAAATCCTTTTTCCTCTCTTAACATTCTTGGTGTTTCGTTTTCAAGCTTTTTCAGCCTTCGCACATACTCTCCACTGATTTTCTCTTGCATTTGCCCATGGTTCTATATTACCACTTTCTTCTATTCCAAGGTATTTGTAGGAACTATCCTCTTACAAGTCCTTAATCTCAGTGTCTCTTCCTAAAATGATGTTATATGTTTGTATTTTCTTACCTCCCCTAAGTGAACATTTAGCACATTTATCCAATCCAAACTTCATTTTTGTCACTGGAGTATGTATGTATGATCCATAATAGGTATTCTATGGTTTTGGTCAGAGTCCGCATACAGCTTCAAATCATCCATAAACAGTAGATGGTTCAAAACACTGTCTGGATTTCTTCGCCTAGTTTGACTGAGGTTGTAGCCCTTGTTGTTACTGTTAAGTAATTTGCTTAGGGGGTCCAGGGTGAGAGAACAGCAAGGGTGACAAGCTGTCTCCCTGGAATATACCCCTCATAATCTTGACATGGGGGATGGATATTTTTCTATTTTCATGGATGAGATTGATGTTCATTCTCCATTTTGTAATCTGGTTTGTTTAAGTTCTAATAATGGTAGGATGGATTTTGTACAGCTTGAGGCATTCCAAAATCCAGGAGTGTGGGACACTATCAAATGCCTTTTGATAGTCTATCCATGCCATACTTAGGTTTCTGCCTCTATTCTTACAGTCTTCAAGGATAGTTTTGTGTTGATGAGCAGCTGATCCTTTGTTCCAGAGCAGTTTCTTCTACATCCTTTTTGCTCTTTCTCCAGATAGTCTTCAGCATTTAGGTGTTCATATATACTGTCTGCAATTAGGCCAGTAAATAGTTTATAGGTGGTAGTGCATAGGCTATTCTAAGGAAATTTTAAAAATAAAATACACACCTGTGACAAAGTACAAAAAAAACGAGTCAGACTTTCAAAATTAGTAGTATATTCAAAATTAGAACAATTTTTTTAGTATTGGTAACAGTTTTTTCAATACCTGATGCTTCTAAAAACACTGACCCATACCATTGTTGAGTCTTGTGCTTTGTTGGTTTTCTTACTTTGTCATTCAACCATAACAACACTACACTGCTTGGATCAGTGTGTGAAAGAACTGGCATGTTATGCCTAACATAAAGATAGTTCACGAGCACATCTGAAGACAGCTGTGGATGATCAGCTGTTTTGAGAACATTATAAGACTTAATGAGCCTTTCCACATCTGTTGAATGCGGTTTTGCTGCAACAATCCGACCAAGTGCAAAGATCAACACATCAAATTCCTGAACGATACAGAGAAGATTAGCAAGGCCCCTGCGCAAGGATGACACGCAAAATCGTGAAGCATTCCACATTTTTTTTCTTAGGTTTAAGTTATTGATAGAAAACACTAAGGATAGTAACGTAATAGAATATCTGCGGATCGGATGAGAGTAGTGGACTAGGATAACTTATTTATGGGTAATGACACAAATTTGCATTGGGAGGCGTTTAAAGAAAGTTTTATGAATATTGAAAGGGAGTTTATTCCTTGTAGGCCCAAGCGCGCTAGAAATCATGGTAGGCCCAAGTGGTGGACAAGGGAAATAGGCGACTTCATAAACGCGCGTAACAGCGTATGAACTTAATAAGCGCAATGGCACGGCAGCTAACTTTAATAGATATATCGAGCTTAGACGTCAGGTTAAAAGATCAATTAGGAATGCTGAGCGTAATTTAGAGATACTTATAGCTGCGGATAGTAAACATAATCCGAAAAAGTTTTTTGAATACGTCAATAATCGTAAGCCAATAAAAGATAACAATAACATAGGCCCTCTAGTGGATGTTAACGGCGCTTTGGCTTCTGACGTTCAGGCGATGGCGGGTATTTTCAATAACCTTTTTACGACAGTTTTTACCGTAGAAGACGTAACTAATGTCCCCGACGTGGACGATATCGTTCCATTTAGTAGCTAGAATATTTTGGATGAAATAACTGTTTACGAGGGTGAGATTGCGCATTATATCGATAGGCTAAAAGTTAGCAAGGCTCCAGGCCCTGACGCTTTTTATCCCAGACATTTCAAAGATTTGAAAGACGTTATTTATTGTAGGCCCCTTAACGGAGATTTTTAATCAGTCACTCGAAACGGGGATTATTCCTGGACTTCAAATTAGCTAACGTCACGCCTATTTTTAAAAAAGGCGACCGCACAGTAGCTAGCAATTATAGGCCCATTAGCTTAACGTCAATTGTCGATAAAGTATTGGAATCCGTAGTTAGGGATCGTATTATCGATCACTTAGAAAGTAGAGATTTGATTAATAGTAGTCAGCATGGGTTTCGACGCCATAGATCTTGTTTAACTAATTTGTTAGAATTTTATAACGAAATAGTGCGTGAATACGATAGGCATAGAGCGACTGATGTTATTTATTTAGATTTTAAAAAGGCGTTTGATACAGTTCCGCATAGAAGATTAATTACGAAGGTTAAAGCGCACGGTATACGTGGTCAGGTAGCTAACTGGTTAGAGGAATGGCTTCGTGTTAGGAGACAGAGGGTCGTTGTTAATGGTAGTGAATCGGGCTGGTTGGATGTAAGTAGCGGTGTCCCACAGGGTTCAATGTTAGGCCCATTGCTATTCGTAATTTACATTAACGACATAGATGTAGGATTGACTAGTAATGTGTCAAAATTCGCGGATGATACTAAAATAGGCGGTAAGATTGTTAACGAGGACGATAGAAATAGGCTCCAAGACGATGTAAATAGGATTATGGAGTGAAAGGATAAGTGGCAGATGCAATTTAACGTAGACAAATGTAAAGTTTAGCATATAGGTTCTCTTAACAATAATTGCACGTACACGATGGATGATTGAGTGTTAGCGAGCATTGACGAGGAAGTACATTTAGGCGTACGCGTATCTAAGGATTTAAAAGTTAGGAAACAGTGCCTGGAGCTGGGCTGCCACAAGATTTTAGGTGAAGGTAACAAAATTGACAAACAAAAGGTAACAAATCAGCCAAAAAGGTAACAAAATATTAACAAATTTAAACTGATTATAAAATAAAGTTCATTATATTTATTTGTGCTTCAATTATATTCACATTCAAAAATGTTACGAACGTAACAAATGTGGCAGCCCTGGCCTGGAGTCTTGCGCAAAAGCTAATAGGATGTTAGGCTTCATAGCGCGTAATTTCGAATTTAAATCGAAGGATATTATATTGCCCCTTTACAAATCCCGTCAGGCCTCATTTAGAATGACATTCAGTTTTGGTGCCCATATTTGCCTGAGGATATTGATAGGTTAGAAAGGGTTCAGCATCGTGCCACGAAACTAATTCCGTCATTGCTCAACAATCCTTATGAAGATAGGATTAAAGAGTTAGACTTGTATTCACTTGAAACTAGGAGATTAAGGGGGGAGCTTATTGAAGTTTTTAATCGTTAATAATATCGATAACGTAAATTTTGACAAAGTGTTCACTTTCGATAATAGCAATACTCGTAATAACGGATTTAAGTTGCGTGGCAGACGTTTCAGTTACTAATATCGCTAAAAACTTCTTTACGTTTAAAGTAATTGGTAAATGGAATAATCTTCCCGCACCCGTCGTGAACTCTACCAGCGTTAATGTGTTTAAAAACAGTCTAGATATACATCTTAAAAATATTAATGTCGTTTAAAATAATAAAACAATTGGCAACAGGAGCTCTTGGGGTCATAATTGGGGATGAGTCTGTTGACGTCTAATGCCAGCAAAAAAAAAAAAAAAAAAATTAGACTAACACGAACTTAGTTGTACTTTGTTGAGTAAATTAACCCACTATTTGTTATTCTTTATACTTTTTTCCTTCTCTCCTTAATTGCATGTCTGTAACTCTCGTTATTGCATGTCTGTAGTTTGCATGGTATGATAGGGTTTGAGTTAAGAATTTGTTGTAATGCGTTCTTATTTTACTTCTTTTCATCTTTCACGCCTTTCCAGCCTAGTGGGCTGCATCCTCTACCTCCCTGTGGAGTAGAGGATCGGTCTGCAACAGCTGAAAGAATGTGTTGCTTTGAGTTAAGAATGTGTTGTTCTTGAGTTAAGAATGTATTGCATGGTTTGTAAGCGTTCTTATTTTACTTCTTTTCATCTTTTTCCGGCAGCGTGGGCTCTAGCTCCCTATGCAGAGCCGGATTTAGACGTGTGGAGGCCCTGGGCAGCCTCCATGTGGAGGCCCCCCTACCTTAGGGGAAGACATAATTGAAGTCATCCATAAGATTCATAATATAATTAACATACATACACTTTCAAAACATCGTGCACTCTTGTGTCTGTCCATTCCACTCATTTCTGCAAAAAATGAAAGCCTCGGGTTACTCGGGTATTCCATTATAGTGAGAGTAGGCCTAAAAGAGTAATAAAAACAAAATAATAATCAGTACACAACAAATAGTAATTGGTAAAAGTTTATGTACTACAGTGGTATTGGATGCGCGTGTTTTTTTGTTGATCATTTATCGGGTTTTTCTAGTTTCGGGTTTTTTCTATTTTGATAATGGCTTGTCAATATGTGGAGGCCCCCAAGATGTGGAGGCCCATGGGCAGCTGCCCACTTTGCCCACTCCTAAATCCGGCCCTGTCCCTATGGAGTAGAGGACCATTCCGCAATCTTTCCTATTCTCTCCGACTATTTTTCTGACTTGTCGGCAGTGGCCGGCGGATGATGATGGTGTCTTTTTTCTCTTTTCTGAATGAATGTTAACCCACGAGTGATAGGTGTTGCTACTTACTTAACCCACTACTCTTTCCTTTCTCTCGGGCTAACCCTAGAGTGGATCTTAGGGTCTTTGTTAGCTTTAGCTTCTGTAGATCTCTGTACTGTAGTGCAAATGTTGCTAAGTGAAAATCTGGAATAATGAAAGCATGGCATTCATTACATTGTAAGTTCGAGATAACAGGAAAGTACAGTACCATTTTTTATACCAAATTTTATAAATATTTAGGAAAAATAATGTACTTTGATATTCTATGTTATTTTATTAATTACCTATTTATATCTTTATATTAGTGTACTCCAACTCAATACCTGGTGTCCTGGCATCAGATTATAGTAGGTTTTGCAAGCATTATTGTAGAAGCCATACATGCACTGAAAACTGCTATAGTCGGTATTGACTTATCTTCATCACTGTCAGTTTCATATGATATACCAGTGATATCCTACTATAATTTCTAAAAATTGACTATAACCCTATAATTGTTGACTGGGTACAAACTAGTGATGGGACGATTGTCATATTTCATACAATCGCTGTTGCGATTGCGATTGCGATTGTCAGAATTTGAAAATCGCGCGATTGCGATGTTTTAGCTTTAGCCTCACATAACGCTCATTTATGCTTTAAATATACCTAAACGCGTTACCTACCATAGGGTTAGCTTGATTTTTTAACATTCCAATTTTACATAGAGCAAATAAAGAGGTGTACTTATTGTTATTATTAAACCAATTTTTTATTCTGTTTTCAACTAATTCGCAACCCGTTTTCATTTCTGTTTTTGACTTATTTATTATTTATTTATTATTCCGTATTGTTGTTAGCTAAACTTTCCTTTAAGTACGCATGAAAGAGCAGCTTTCATAGCAACTTTTGTACAGATTTAAATCTTTTGTTCACAATCGCAACAATCGCACTCATTAAATGCGATTGCAATTGCGATTGCGATTGTAAAAAATGTGCGATTGTATCGCGATTGCGATTGCGATGCATCGTCCCATCACTAGTACAAACTATTCAGTAGGTTTTTGAAAAATTAGGCCTTGTGGCCCTGACACGTAGAGGATAATACTAAAATATATTTTATCATTCTAAAATAGAAAATAGGTTGATTGAGTTGTCACTACATAAATATCGTTTTTGAAATGTAGCGAATCTAATGAGTTGAGCGCACAGTTCATAAGGTTTTCGTATTATATCATATTTTAATGCATTATTTTAAACGTTACAGAAATGTCACACATGTCCATTAGGGTGGTCCATAATTTCAATTTTTAAAATTTTTAATGGTCCAACATGCTAATGTTATGGGCATTGGTGCAAGAAACAACATGGTTACCAGTTTTTGGAGTTCCGGTAATATCAGATCCCCCCAATTTATATTGCATAGTAAAAAACTGAGTAAAAACGACATCTTTTAAGCATTTTTTTAAGATTAATCATATTTAATCTTAAATAAAAGCATACATATTGCATATCAATTTATTCAGAAATCAACTTTGCACATTTTGGTGTATAAATTGATTATTTATTCGTAATAGTATACATAGAAATGTTCTATAACAGCTGATTAAGCCAATATTTTATGTTTTTCAGATATCCAATGATGTACTGTATATAGTATATGATGCATTTTTCACTTGGTTGATTCTAATCTTATTTTAAATGAATATCGTGGCTACTCCTAAGAAATTAAATATAAAGTTAAGAAAAAGCAGTTATGATCCAATTATTGGTAATCTTAAAGATGAACTGATTCCTACAGGACTATTCCAGCTACCATCCCAATCAGATGCACTTCAGCATTTCTAGCATTTAAAAAGAAATGATATGGTTATGAACAATAAAGAAGAGGCTGCAACAGTTGTACTTAATAAAGTAAAAAAATTCTGGGACTTAACTGGCATTAAAACGCAAGATATTTCCAAAAGCAGAAGACCAAAAGAAAAGATTCTGACTTTAGTTGATGAGTATGAAACACTGAAAAAAAAACAAAAGCAGGAGTACTTTCGAAGATAAAAAGGATATTTTTTGTAAAAAATTAGATATGCTATTGGATATATCGGCAGCAGATGCTATTGAAACAATAATGAAAGACAGAATGAGAACAAGAAACAAAAGCGAAGATATAAAATTCCTTGAAGATCAAAGAACTATTCGGAATATGTACGTCTCCAGCCTTGATAAGTCTTATGTAACTCGGACAGAAAAACGAAACCAAAGAATTCGACATGACGTAGAGAGAAAAGAAAAACTCTTAGCAGACATGGATGCAGGATCCAGTGGTGAACAAATGAATATTCCACCTGATGATATTCCTATAGATAATGATGAATCAAGTAATGAATCAAATGATTCCGACTTTCAACCTTCGGCTCAAAGAAATCCTAAAAAAAGAATTCGCATTTTCGATTCTCAAATGGTTTCTGACACGGCTGATAGGCTGAATCTCTCGCATAGCCAAAGAACAGTTTACGCTGCAGCAGTTGCCTCAGAATTAAATATAAATATACATGACATGAGTCTGTCAAAGTCTACTTCTAAACGTTCATGTAAAATACAAGAGCATCTAGTGCAAAACAACTTACGGCATCATTCAATCCTCCAGAGCATTGCATTATTCACTGGGACAGTAAATTAATATTGAAAACTACAACTGACAAAAAGGAAGAAAGAATGGCAATCATTGTTTCTGGTTCTCCGGGTTTAAAAGAAGGCAACATTTTATCAATCCCAACTATAGATAATAGCAAGGGCAAGACACAGGCCGAATGTGTATTCAGAATTATCTCTGAATGGAATATTGATAAAAATATTCGCGGTATGATTTTTGATACAACAGCATCGAATTCTGGATGGAGACAGGAAGCGTGTAAGATCTTAGAAGAAATTATTGGGACTCAATTACTGTGGCTAGCATGTAGACATCATCTATACGAGCGCATTTTGTGCCCAGTCTATACAAGTCTCTTCGAAAGTACAACGTCCCCTGAAAATGAAATGTTTAAAAGCTTCAGATTAAATATTTGGCCAAAACTGGACATAACACTACCAACAAAAACACTAAAATTTAAAAATCGCCAATTGAGAGCCAAAGCTTCTGAGGTAAAAGATTTTCTAAAAGATGAACTTAATTCAGCCAGTTCACCTCTATTTCCCAGAGGCGACTACAGAGAATGTGCCGAGGTTGCTCTATTACTTCTTGGGGAAAACGTCTCAAACACTGGTGTGAGATGGGCTAAGCGTGGGGCAGTACACTATGCGAGGTGGATGCCATCTGTATTGTATCCGGCAAAGATGTACGCATTCTCTGATCAAGCTAGGTATGATTCAAATATGATAGCAAAACTAGAGCGAATGTGCATATTCAACTGCCTCTACTGTATAAAACCTTGGTTGCTTGCTTCCGTCGCCTGTGATGCACCTGTCAACGATTTAAATCTTTTTAATGAACTCATTGAATATAAAAATTATGATCACGATGTAACATCCAGTGCTCTTAAGGGATTAAATGGTCAGCTATGGTATTTGACTGAGGAACTAGTACCACTTGCTTTGTTTTCCCGGCAAATTTCAGATGCAGAAAAAAGTCTGATTGCAAAGTCAACGAAGAAAGTCTGTCAAATCAACCCGCAACACCCTCCTCCCAAAGGTCAGCCAATCTTCCCTAAGCTAACAAATACAACCTAAGCTGTGTCAGTTAGTTGGTAAGGGCTCTTCAATTGTTTTCCAATGCTTGGGTACTAGTGGTGACTGGCTAAATGAACCTGTTACTTCTTGGAAAAATTGCAAATCTTTCCAAGTTATGGAGAACTTTGTCAAAAATATGAACGTTGTGAATGATCCTGCCGAGAGAGCAATGAAGCTGAATGAAGATTTCAAAGAGAGAATTGTTAATGATGAATCACAAAAACAATTTCTGGTAAAAGTTATAGAGCAATATCGACGCCTTCTTCCAGACTTCAAGAAAAAATCTTTGGCTGAAATGTATAATTATGTTAAGTGAGCGTTTATTGTGTAATGTTATGCAGAAATATTTATCTTTTTAATTAAACTTTGGTATAATTTTTTAATCATTGTAAAAGGAATTCATTTTTGTTTAACAATAAATGCAAAAAAAAAAAAAAAACGATGGGGACCTGGAATCAGGTTTGTTCCCACTCGAAATATACTGTAGCTGGCTTGATAAGCTGGTCTAATTTCGAGCCCATCGCCGCGAAGCTGCCTGGGATGATGCTTCAGGGTGGCGGTAACACCCCTAGAATATATAATTAAAATAATATATTATTACCAAGAAAAAATAATATAGTCATATGTTTATTCACAGAGAAGCAGAAAAACTTTCGTTTTCTGTCAAATTTTTAGGTCCCATATAAATTGGGGTGGGTGGGTGGGGGGGGGGGTATTACCGGAACTCCAAAAACTGGTAACCATGTTGTTTCTTGCACAAATGCCCACAACATTAGCCCGTTGGACCATTAAAAATTTTAAAAAGTGAAATTATGGACCACCCTAATGTCCATATAGGGTTAAATTTAATACTGCACAAATTTAATAATACACAAAATAATTTTTAAAGATACACAAAATTTTTTTTAATAATGCACATTTTGTGTATTAATACACGCTAAAATACCGTATGGGTAGTGTGGCAGAAAATTGGGCAGTATTTATTTGGGAGATGTGTCTCACGAGTCTTAGGAATGAGGGTTGTATCTCCACTTGTAAGCCATTCTGATGTTTCTTCTTCTCCCTGCAAAGTTCTGTGAAAGGCAGCAGTGTAATGATAGTGTAATGCCATGATCTGTTTCAGCCAGAAATTTGGGAGCTTATCTTGGCCAGGATTTTTAAAGTTGAAGAATTTTGCCAATTTCTTTCTTACCTTATCTTCCATCATAAATTGAACTCCTCCATTTCTGGATTATCCTCACTTGCTACCCTGATTGTCTCTACCCAATCAGCATTCTGGTTATGCTGTTCTGGGGTTTCAAAGAGGGGCTTCCAGTATGACTCCAACTGGATCTGATCTGGTGGGTCATGGACTACTATTCTTTCTCTAATGAGATTTTGGTAAAAGCCTCTAGGGTTGAATGAAAATTGTTTGTTATGGTTTTTCATGTTTATTTGCTTTTGTTTATTCCTGATTCTATTGGTTATCGCTGGGATTATTCCCTCCAATTCCAGTGCCTTGTCATGTAGTGATCGTCTCTCAGACTTTATCTTTATTTTCCGTGTTTGTTTTTTGTTTTCTCCTTGTTGTGGGGATGCTTGGAAATATTGTTTTATTTGGTTCAGTTCATGCCTGGCTCGTGTAAGTTGTTTAGTTAATTTAACTTTCCAGGGAGGAGGTTTTGATTTACACTTGCGGTTTTGACTGGGGGTTTCAGTTTGAAATTTGGGACAAGTTATTTTGCATATATAGGCCAGCAGCATAATTTGATTAAGTTCAGTAAGGTCTGTGTTGACTGGGAGAAGTCTATTAATTGCTACATTCACTCTGCATAATAGTTGTTTAAACTGTCTATTTTCACTAAGTTTGATCAATTGGGGCGTTTTCCATACTCATGGTTTTAACTATTTCAGTTAGATTTGCTAATTGTTCCTGTTTCTATTTGCTGTAAATCTGTATCTTTATGGCGTGGTGGTGGTGAAGGGGGAGGGGTCCTTGATGTGGCTGGGGAAGGTAATGGTGAGTCAGAGGATCTAAGTGAACTGGGTGGTGAGCCACCCATTCCTATCTGGTGGCTTGGATTGGTTAGAGAATGCTGGCTGGTATGCTATCTGCTTTGTGTGCCCAATGGGCTATCAGATGAATCATCTCCAGCAGTTTGTGCTGTGTCAATGCAGTGGAATAGGGTTCATTATTGGGCTGGTTTCATTGTGGATAAGCTTATCTATTTCATCATTCATGTATTCTATTTCTTGTTCATTAAATACTTTCTGGGCTATGAAATTGTACTTCTGAGAAGTCAATCTTGCAGCTGGAGTCTCTCTCTTACATGGGCAAAAGTGGAAGAAGATCACTCTCCATTCCCTTATGATGTCCTTCTGTCTCTCATGTTTCTGTCTGGCATACTTTGTTGTCCACTTCTCTTCTCTTGTCCATAATCTTTTCTTCTTTTCATCCCTTTCTTCTCTGGCAATGTAGTCCTCATTTGCTTCCTCAAGAGCACTTTGTTTAATATTACTAATTTACTCCTCTGTAAGGTACTTATGCCCTTGTGAGGCTAATAATTGTAACTTCTTGACAGAAGTGTTTTTCTTTTCTTCAGGTAGGTTGGTTTTCCTGATTTGTTCTGCTAGGATTACATTCTTCTGTCTGCTCCATTTCTCAAACCGTGAGTATTTGGAGCAGTGTAAAATTGTCTTCTTTAATTCAATGGTTCACTTTATCATATCATACCTACATAGGTTCCTTTCTGGGGCCATTTTTCGTTGATACTGCTGGGGTCCCCTGCAATGATCCCTTTGGTGAAGTTTCTTCTCCTCTAGGCCTGAGAAAAGTTGCACCAGTGTTTTCCTCAGCCACCCTGGTGCATAAGTGGGTTGAGGGGACCTTTTTATCCTGGCAACATCCTGCCAGTATGAGTCTTCCTTAGTAGATGTTTCCATACTTCTTTTTGTGTTTGGTGAGTTTAGTCGGGGTTACACGTTTGTATTCCTCATACCCTATCGCTAAACCCTTTGATGGCAGGACTGAAAACACAGGGAATATGCATAATAGGTATCGCATATCTTTCCTATAGTATGAATTCTTAAATACATTCGAAGCTGATATTTTCGTGATGTAGTGTAAGAACAAAGATCACATTTAAAAGGTTTGTCTGTCTTGGTTTATACTCTTTTTAGTACTTTTTATAGCTGTAAGTGGGGCTTCCACCCGAAGCTAAACACTTCAACTATGTCTGAACTTGGCCTAGCATTGATTTGCTCCACTAGGATTATGTTCTTCTGCCTGCTCCATTTCTCAAATCATGAGTATTCAGAGCAGTGCAAAATTATCTTTTCTCCAATGGTCCAGTTTATTGTGTCATACCGACATATGTTTTTGTTGGGCCTATTGTCTGATGGAAAAGCTGGAGTCCAGGGTCAATACCTTGACCTGGTGGGATCCCCCGCATTGATCCCTTTGGTGAATGAAGAATCTTCTCCTCTGGGAGTGAGAAAAGTTGCACCATTGCTCACCTCACCCACTCTGGTGCGTAAGGGTTGAGGGGACCTTTTTATCCTGGGTGACGTCCTGCAAGTGTGTGAGCTTTCCTTAGTAGACATTACATCCCATTTTTGTTTGTGGAAAGGGTTTGTGGGGAGGGTTTTCCCCGCACCCGTCCCTTATTTTTAGTCGCCTTTTACGACACGCTGGGACCACGTGGGAAGTATTCTTTCAAATCCCCTATCCCAAGGGATGTTGTTCTGCAGTATGAATTCTTAAATGCCTTTGAAGCAGACGTTTTGCTGATGCAGTGTAAGAACAAAGATCACATTTAAAAGGTTTTTCTCCAGTATGAATTCTTAAATGCCTTTGAAGCAGATATTTCTCTGATGCAGCATAAGAACAAAGATCACATTTAAAGGGTTTTTCTCCTGTATGAATTCTTATATGCATTTGAAGCTGATATTTCCGTGATGTAGTGTAAGAACAAACATCACATTTAAAAGGTTTTTCTCCAGTATGAATTCTTAAATGCCTTTGAAGCAGATATTTCTCTGATGCAGCATAAGAACAAAGATCACATTTAAAAGGTTTTTCTCCTGTATGAATTCTTATATGCATTTGAAGCCGATATTTCCGTGATGTAGTGTAAGAACAAAGATCACATTTAAAAGGTTTTTCTGCAGTATGAATGCTTAAATGCCTCTGAAGCAGATATTTCTCTGATGCAGCATAAGAACAAAGATCACATTTAAAAGGTTTTTCTCTGGTACGGATTCTTAAATGCATTTGAAGGTGATATTTCTGTGATGTAGTGTAAGAACAAAGATCACATTTAAAAGTTTTTTCTGCAGTATGAATTCTTAAATGCCTTTGAAGCAGATATTTCTCTGATGCAGCATAAGAACAAAGATCACATTTAAAAGGTTTTTCTCCAGTATGAATTCTTAAATGCCTTTGGAGCGGACCTTTTTCTGATGCCATGTAAGAACAAAGATTACATTTAAAAGGTTTTTCTCCTGTATGAATTCTTATATGCATTTGAAGCTGATATTTCCGTGATGTAGTGTAAGAACAAAGATTACATTTAAAAGGTTTTTCTCCTGTATGAATTCTTATATGCATTTGAAGCCGATATTTCCGTGATGTAGTGTAAGAACAAAGATCGCATTTAAAATGTTTTTCTGCAGTATGAATTTTTAAATGCCTTTGAAGCAGATATTTCTCTGATGTAGTGTAAGAACAAAGATCACATTTAAAAGATTTTTCTCCAGTATGAAATCTTAAATGCATTCGAAGGAGACGTTTTACTGATGCAGTGTAAGAACAAAGTTCACATTTAAAAGGTTTTTCTCCAGTATGAATTATTAAATGCCTTTGAAGCTCACCTTTCCGTGATGCAGTGTAAGAACAAAGATCGCATTTAAAAGGTTTTTCTCCAGTATGAATTCTTAAATGCCTTTGAAGCAGATATTTCTCTGATGCAGTGTAAGAACAAAGATCACATTTAAAAGGTTTTTCTCCAGTATGAATTCTTAAGTGCCTTTGAAGCAGACCTTTTTGTGATGCCATGTAAGAACAAAGATTACATTTAAAAGGTTTTTCTCCTGTATGAATTCTTATGTGCATTTGAAGCCGATATTTCCGTGATGTAGTGTAAGAACAAAGATCACATTTAAAAGGTTTTTCTGCAGTATGAATTCTTAAATGCCTTTGAAGCTCACCTTTCCGTGATGCAGTGTAAGAACAAAGATCACATTTAAAAGGTTTTTCTCCAGTATGAATTCTTAAATGCCTTTGAAGCTCACCTTTCCGTGATGCAGTGTAAGAACAAAGATCACATTTAAAAGGTTTTTCTCTGGTATGGATTCTTAAATGCATTTGAAGCTGATATTTCTGCGATGTAGTGTAAGAACAAAGATCACATTTAAAAGGTTTTTCTCCAGTATGAATTCTTAAATGCATTCGAAGCAGACGTTTTGCTGATGCAGTGTAAGAACAAAGATCACATTTAAAAGGTTTTTCTCCAGTATGAACTCTCAAATGCCTTTTAAGATTTGGTTTCAACTTTGTCTGGTATGGGCAAATAGAACACTTGAATATATTCTTTTCTATGAACTGGTCTTTATGGTTCACATTATTCTCAAAATTATGAAAATTAATGACATTACTTGGTGTTGATTTTGAGGCATTTTCTATTTGCTTATGAACAGCATAAGACTTGTTTTTCTCAAGTTCCAATCTTACTTCTGAGTTTTGCTCAAGTTTGTGAAACTGGAAATGAATTATATAATATTAGTTCAGTTGTAGATTACAGGAAAATTACTCGCTGAAAACCATAATATGTTTTATATATTCTCCAAAGCAAAGAATGTGAGCAACTTATCACTAGAGTTGGGCACATTACTTTCGATAAGTAATGGCATTACTGCTATTATTACATCGATAAAAAAGTATGATCATTACCGTTTCAGTTACTTCTATGAAAAAGTAACATGTTATGGCTACCGCTACTTTTAAGAAAAGACTAAAGATTAAAAAACTCTTAATAATACAAAATTATACTCTATATGACAAAAAAATAAAAAAACTCAAATAAAAAAAATAGCCTGTCTAAAAAAACTAATCTTGCAGATTTTTTAGGTGTGTTTTGTTTGATTTCAGGAACACTAGTTTTTCAAAAATGGCATCTGATAGTCCTCCTCGTTTGGAGGAGCTAACAACTAATTAACAGCTAATAAATGATACCAGTCAAATGATTAGTTTGAAAGTAATGAGTAATGATTGAAATCGCTTTAAAAAGTAGTGCTGTTACCATTTTTGTTACACCATCTCAAAAGTAATGGCATTAACGCTACAGCTACTAAAAAATAATGCCATTACATAACAGCATTACTAGTAATGCCGTTACTCCCAACACTGCTTTTAAAGGGAGGTTTTCCCCCGGACTTCAATGGATTTTTTAAAAGATTTTATATTAGATTAAGCCCAAACTTAAGAAATTGCTGTGTGTTTTGAGATTTGAATAGTGATAACTTCACTGAAAAAAATCAAATGTTTTGCAAATTGTCAAATATAAAATTATTTTACCCTTTTCTTATTCAACTATGCAGCAATGTATGTTATACATATGTAAAAATGAACAATAATTCCTATATAATCAAATATTCATTTTTACATAAGAACCAAAATCGCCTAACGCAAGTTTGGATAAAAATTTTATTTGTTGCTTTCTATTTTTGTAGCTTCACAACCATGCGACCTACCATTTCTATGGTTAAGCCGAATCCATGTTGTGTCATTGAAGGTTCGTTGTGAGAAACGAATGTTCCTTAACTTCATTCCCTTAAAGTACAAACAAGGCAATTGACGGTTTAGATGGTTTAACATTTCCATCACAATATTACCCATATCTCCATTTTCCATTTATTATAGAATTTATTAATTATTGATGTCTTGCATCTAACCCTCATCCCTAAATTTTATTAGATTATGCATACGTATTGCATGTGGCATGATTTAAACCCTTGTTTGTACTTCTTTATTCATTACTGTATTTCTCTAACTCATCTATTCTAAATTCTCCCAATAATGACTTGTACTGTACGTACAAATTAAATAACTATGGCGTATTAATTATGAATCGACGTATGGCATAATTTGAATAATTATGACGTCATAAAGTAGCTTCATTCCCTTCACATTTTCCCGTCATTAATTTCCCTTCATCATATCTCTAGTATACAATGTATGGAAATCCTTTAACAAAATCATAAAAACTGTACTCTATTCATCATTATTTATATGTTGCTCATTCATACATCCATGTCCTTTCTTGACCTTTATCTTTTGCTAATTTTACTAATTATTCATTCAGCTACCTATTGTCTACCATTGTCAACCTGTTGTGTGACTACCAATATGTGTACAATACTTTGTGCATTCGTACGTCCCCTGATGATCATGATTACGTACATAGTTACGTACATGGAAATACGTCCACATGTATTCTTTTTACTTTTTCTTTTAATTATTTCACGTCTCGCAAGATATTCATAAATGCTTATACGAGTGTTCGAATTCCGCTGACAGCAGCAAAAGGAGTTATGAGGTGAAAATCTTCTCTCTTGTTGCTTCTAATTTATAAAACATTGATATATATATATATATATATATATATTATATATATATATATATATATACCGGGTGTTTCAAAAGTCCCTCACTAATTTGATTTTCAATTTTCTTTGCAGCTAATCGACCAACGACGTTCATCTTGTGGTAAACTCTTACTCAGTAGTTGAGAATTTTTTTGAGTCTACATTTGAAGTTTTGCTCCGTTTTCTTCTGCTACCATGCTGACTCTAGAGCAGAGGTGTAAAATCGCTGCATGGCAGGAGGTTTTTCAATCTGTGGTCGAAGTGCAGCGACGATTCCGGGCAGTCTACGGACAGCATTATGCACCGGATAGGAACACCATCGTCGCCACCCACCAGAAGTTTATGGAGACCGGATCCGTGAAGGACAAACCACGATCAGGAAGACCTCGAAGTGGGCGGAGTGAGAATGTCGAAACTGTCCGTGAGGCGTTTACTCAGAGTCAAGGAAAGTCCATTCGGCGAGCTGCTGCGGAACTGAACATCAGCGCGACATCTATCCAACGGATTTTGCGGCGTGGTTTCAAGCTGTATCCGTACAAGATCCAGGTGGTTCAGAAGCGGGAACCTCAAGACTACGATTGCCGGGTGGAGATGTGTGAGACACTGCTGCATCACTACGAAAGAGACCCATCGATCCTGGAGCACATGTGGTTCAGCGACTAAGCTCTCTTCCACCTTTCTGGTTGCGTCAATCGGCACAACACCCGCATCTGGGGAACTCACAATCCTGCGGAGATCCGTGAACATGAAAGGGACACGCCGAAATTGGTCGTCTGGTGTGCCATCTCCTCAGCTGGGCTGATTGGTCCGTTCTTCTTCCGGGATTCGATGGAAATTCCGTGAACGTCAACGGAGACAATTACCTTCGTATGCTTCAGGAGTTCTGCATCCCCCAACTGTCAGCTGTAGCTGACATGCAAGAAGTCATTTTCCAGCAAGACGGTGCCCCTGCTCATTACTCGCGTGAAGTTCGCTCATTTCTGAATAAGCAGTTCCCGGATCGGTGGATTGGTCGCCGTGGTCCCATCGAATGGGCTGCTCGCTCGCCTGATCTTACCCCATGCGACTTCTTTTGTGGGGCTACATTAAGAGCAAAGTGTACGCCACCAAGCCGCGA
This sequence comes from Bathynomus jamesi, assembly GCA_023014485.1. Taxonomy (NCBI): domain Eukaryota; kingdom Metazoa; phylum Arthropoda; class Malacostraca; order Isopoda; family Cirolanidae; genus Bathynomus; species Bathynomus jamesi. The sequence continues at coordinate 55,659 of JAJOZX010005138.1, forward strand.
GTCCTCCCCACACTAGAAGAACGGATCAGGAATGCGTGTGCTTCTGTTACTCCCGAAATGTTGTCCAATGTCGGCCAAGAATGTGTAAAACGGTGGCTCGCTTGTTTCGAAAAAGACGGTGCCCACGTTGAGGTGTACCAGTGACTTTCCAGTAGACTTATGAAGCCAAGTTTGATGCCACCAAAATTCTCATGAATCGTAGACTCAGCAACCAAATTGTCATTTGGTTCCTCTTGTAATTGCTATTTTAATAAAATTTTAACAATAATGAGGGACTTTTGAAACACCCTGTATATATATATATCGGGTGGGGCAAAAGTCGCTTTCTGATTTGAAATGTCTGTAATTTTCTAATGTATGATTTTTTTTTTCAGATTTAATTAAAGAACGAGCCCTGAAGTTTTATTATAAGTACACTCCGCAGCAGCGTGGCAATACTCAAAGCTGGGCACTTGCGGTTTTTTTGCGGTACTGCGGTACTACCGCACTACCAAACCGGTACCGCATAACGCAGTACCGCAAAGGATCGCTGAAAGTACAGGCTGTACTTTCAGCGATCCTTTGCGGTACTGCGTTATGCGGTACCGGTTTGGCAGTGCGGTAGTACCGCAGTACCGCAAGTGCCCAGCTTTGGGCCAATACTGTGGCAATTTATTGGAGAAACAATTCATTAATTATACGGACGCAGCGAGATTATTATCGTGTTTGCAACACAAGAACTCCTTCAACGGCACCAGCGATTCGAAGTTTGATTTCTCGATTTATGTTCCTGATGCCATAAATCGAGAAATCAAGCTTCGAATCGCTGGTGCCGTTGGAGTAGTTCTTATGTTGTAAACACGACAGTATTCTCGCTGCGTCCGTATAATTGATGAATTGTTTCTCCAATAAATTGCCACAATATTGGCAAGCTGCTGCGGATGTACTTATTCATAATAAAACCTCAAGGCTCGTTCTTTAATTAAATCTGAAAAAAAAATAAAAAATCATACATTAGAAAATTACAGACATTTCAAATCAGAAAGCGACTTTTGCCCCACCCGTTATATATACACACACACACACACACACACAGTATATATATATATATATATACCGTCTGTGCCCATGTACTTTGTGTTATATTCCTAACATCTTAATTGTCTATAAATACGAAACACTGTAAAAACAAAACAAAAAGCTATAGTTAACTGTTTAATTGTAATTAACTGTAATATTTTAATATAATGTAATTGATGTACTTTAATGAAACTATAATTAACTGTAATAATTTAATGATGTAATTAATGTACTTTAATGAAACTGTAATTGATGATAATAAGTGAATGTGAATTAATTCGTAATTATAATCATAGTTGTAGTAAACCAAAATTACAATGTACGTAATAATGTACTTAGATTGTACTCAATGTACTACTCCGAAATTGTCGCCATTTAGGAATGTATACTCGGCGATATTACGATTATTATTTTTGTTATTTATTTTTTTAGCTGTTTTGAACAGCTTCATGTCACCCCAATAAAATTACTTAAGTATACATTCTATATTATATTCTACAGGATGTCTCGTAATTCTGGAACCATAGGGCAAAATGATAAAAACGGCAATAAAAATGCGAGAGAGACTTCTGGGGACTGTTTGTGAAATGAGCGGGGATGGTAGCAGCTGTGTCATCGTTGGTGGATGTCCTCGGAGATCCACTGCATGGTTTATCTCCTATGGATCCCATTTCCCTGAACTTTGTTACAAGTTTGCCAACACAGCTGTGTTATCGGCGCGCGGTCTGGATGCAATCTGTTAAATTTCTCAGCGACCTCCCTCTGACTCCGATTTCCTACGAACAGAATTACCCGGATGCGTTCTTCTTTACTCAAAGACATCATAGGCACTTGCATAAATGGAAAAACATGAATTACTTATTTTACCCAATGGTTCCAGATTTATGGGACACCCTGTATATATATATATAATATATATATATATATATATATATATTGTACTATATTCTACTTCTATAGTTTTATAATTTTCAATATATACCTAATGGTAGACTATAAAATATAAATTTTCAGATGGCCTGAGCAGTATCAGTAAATCAAATATGGCATCTAAAATATACCAAAGAGCTTCAACATCTCTGAAAAAGAAATTGGAAGACTCAATGTCGTTAACAGTTGAAGATGATGCTGGACCATCCAATAAAGAAGATCTTAAAAAATGGAGAAAGATATTGCAATAGGGTGTGTCAATTTTGTCAACTTTTTTCAAATCAATTTTGGTAGTGAAAATATAGTCTTTTCATGTCAAAACTTGAAATTGGCCAACCAAAATGAAATAAAATAACCCTTACCTACATCAATTTTACCTTAAAGTTTCAGAAATTGACTCTTTTACTAAATAATAGGACATAAATTGATTAACTATTCATCTGTCACACAATTATCCCACTGATCGCATATGGAGTGTTTTCAAGGTCATATAGTTGTTGTACAATGTACAAATCGCAACATGAATAGAAGTGTCCCTCACTCTCAGTCCTCAGTTGCCTCTTAGATTCACAGACGGTGGTTTGCTGTTATTGCTCTTGTACCTACTTCATAGTTATTCTACTAGACGAATACTACAGTTTAACTGTAAGTATGGATTATTGATTATTACAATTATTTATTATTATCATATTCTTCTGTCTAATTATGTTGTAATCCCATGAAATATTTTTTTATTGAATTTTAGAACATCGAATGACTAAACTTTGAAACATCGTAATTGATATAAAATATTTAAATGTTTTTCTTTCTTTTCAGATATTCCTAACATGCCAAAATTGAAGACAAGAGGTCAGTCGTCATGCCACTTGAGCCTGTTAGTCGGTACGGGCAAGGAGCTTCCCGTATCAGAACTACCAACAGTGCGAGACATGCTGAGACTAGGGTTACTCCTTCGTGAACAAAATACAAAGGATAGAAGGAACTACACAGAAAAAGAGCTCATAAGGGACATGATTCCCCCTCTTCTGCATCAGTGGAAAAAAGCTAATGTGTTATTCAAACCACCTGTACTCAATCAGTATAGAACTATTGAGCTAAAATTAACAAAGCTGTGGCACAAAGCAGTTGAGACATCACTTGGTAAAGGAAAACTAGCAAAGAAAAATAAATTTCTGCACACACTTGATACTCTTCTTGACATTTTTAACTGCCAGTGTCCCATAGAGTTGTGTTCTGAAGACAATTGTTCTCCCTCATGCAGAAGAGAACCTCACCATCACATTGATTGTCGCTGTCCTCGTGAGAAGAAGATCCCTGTTTTGGAGCTGGCTTTCATAAAGGCGAGGAGAACAAAGGCAGGAGGTCAAGGAAGTATGCAGATTGGTTCGGCAGATTATTCAGAAACCAAAAAACAGATTGTTATTGCTAAGGAAAAAGAGAAAATCCGAGAGAGGGAAGAAAGGAAGAAAAAGAAGAGTGAAGAAGCCACCCAAAGAGATGAAGAGCTCTATCAAGAGGTTTCTCACTTCTTTGAAAGCTCTTCAGATGAACAGAAAGAAGAAACATCAGATGATAGCTCCAAAATGCCATCTGAACCTTCGCCGAAGAGAATGAAATACAACACTAAAGACATCTCAAACATTGCCCTTGCCTGTATTCGCTACCATACGGGGCTACGAGAGACTGCAGAGATTGCCACTGTCGCTTGGATAGATGCAGGACTCATCAGCCGAGAGGATACATCCTTAGTGATAGATCATAATAAGATAAAAGCACAAGAAAAAATAATGAAGGAAATATCTGATCAGCATGAAAAAGATTTGAAGGAGGAAGGTCTCTCTTGCCTTTTGTTTGATGGAAGAAGAGATGACAAAAGTTCTCCTAGAGGTAGAGGGAATGGACAGAAAGTTTCCCGGTCTCATCAAAAAAGTACACTACTCTGTGTGTTCCGAACCTGGTGGCCGCTATTTGTTTCACTTTGTTCCTGAAGCAGAAGTAGAAGGCAAGAAACATGCAGAGGCAATTGCTGATCAAATAATATTTTGGCTTCAAGAAAGGAGACTTGACAGTTCATTGCAGGCCGTTGGTGGAGACTCAACTGCGGTGAACACTGGATGGCAGGGCGGTGTTATGACGCATTTAGAGAAAAAACTTGGAAGAAGGCTTGTTTGGATTGTATGTGATTTGCACACAGGGGAACTACCTCTTCGTCGTCTCATCCAGGAACTTGATGGTCCTACAAAGAGCAATAACAAGTGGTCAGGCCCCCTTGGCAACATGTTAGATGAAGCAACGGAATTAGAAATAAATACAAAATTTCCAAAGGTCGAAGTAGGTCCTCCCCTTCCAGTGTTGTCTGAAGAAGTTATCAAAGACCTCAGCACGGATCAATCTTACGCTTATCGTATTGTTCAAGCAATCAGATCATGAGAGTTGCCGCAAAATCTGGCTCTCTTGGAGATTGGACCCGTAAGTCACAGTCGTTGGTTAACTACAGCGATTCGTTTCTGAAGGATTTGGGTTTTATTTCCAAACATGCACTGAAGGGCAAAATGCTACAGAATTTGATGTTGATTGTTGAATTTATTACTGGGTTTTATCTTCCTCACTGGTTCAATGTAAAACTTAATCCAATGTGGATGGAGGGGCCCAACCACATCTTGTTTCAATTACAGCTACTGAGAACCCAAAGGAAAGTAGTGGTGGACATCGTGTTACCTGTGGTGAGAAGGTCCGCTTGGTATGCTAGGCCAGAGGCAGTTTTGCAAGCAATACTCTGCAGCCAATGTACCAAAGAGCGAACTGAGGCTGTGGAAATCATTCTAAAGCTTTGAGGAACATCACTAGATGATGACCAGCTGGGAGACTGCTCTGTTCAGACAACGAAGGTACCTCCGATAAACGTCAATGCCACGAAATTGTCAGAATTAGTTAACTTGAATTCGGAAGTTTTGGAGCCACCACTGACAACATGTATAATAGGGTGGATCAATTTTACATTTTTTTCGATTTCCATATTCTAATAGAGACAAGAACTTGCGCATGCATGAGAAAATAGCCTCTGCAAAATCTTAGCTTAATAGGTAATCATCTTCTGCCCCCGGCAGAGCGATGAAAATCATATTTTAGTAGTCAAAAACGTATTTTTCTTATAATTTTTAAAATATTTCAATATGCGTGTGTGTTATTTCATGCCTAAGCAACGATATAAATGCTATGGGAAATATATAAATGCATTATTTAAGACAGAGAGCCGATCTGAAAATATGCATTTATATATTTCCCATAGCATTTATATCGTTGCTTCGGCATGAAATAACACACACGCATATTGAAATATTTTAAAAATTATAAGAAAAATACGTTTTTGACTACTAAAATATGATTTTCATCGCTCTGCCGGGGGCAGAAGATGATTACCTATTAAGCTAAGATTTTGCAGAGGCTATTTTCTCATGCATGCGCAAGTTTCTGTCTCTATTAGAATATGGAAATCGAAAAAAATGTAAAATCGATCCACCCTAAATTTGTATAACAAACAAAGATTTAACACAACTTAAAGAGGCCCCAATGCAAATGCCAAAGTGGCCTTCTCACACTCAGTGTGTGGAGATTACTGGAGAGATGTGTGAAAATGGTCACAGAAGCAGCTAGTCAAGTTTACAGTTACGAGAGGCGAGAAGGCTACATCAAAGCGAAAGTAGCAAGCCGCATGCTAATGTCAAGGAACCGCAGCAAAAAGGACACGACTGCATTAGTTACTTTCAAATAAAGACTCTGAATGATATCTTATTGCCACTTTAAATGTTGATAGGATGTTTGTGCACATTTGTTATTTTGTTACGAATTTACAGAAAAATGGAATTTTTGAATTAAAATTGATGTAGGTAGGAGTTATTTTTTATTGTTTTTGAAGCAAGGATATTATTTTCTATGCCAAATGATTAAATTGCTTCCAAATCACATGATTTTCAATTTAGTTATTTCACCCCCAAAATTGACACACCCTAATATTGCAAGGTATGTAAGAAACTGTATGTAAATTAGATTACTTTAATACTCAGTCTCTTCTTCTGTAAGAGACTGAATCAAAACCACAAGTGCAGCTAAACATGATATAAGGCAATTAAATTAACAGTAGTTAATTATTAATATACTATAAGAAACTTTGAAACTTTTGAATTTTATTCAATTCATAATATTTAGTCAAAAAAATTGCAATGATTTAGGTTTATTATATACTTTTCTTCTTTTAAACAGGTATGAGATGCTGATGAATGACCTCAAAGAAGAATTCAACTCAACATCTTCCCATCAACGAAGACTTCAGATACTTACACTGTCTCCTTTTACAATCACTAGAACCTAACAGTATTCTTCCAGAAGTTCCCAAGTAGAATAAAGGAAAAAATTGACTGAAGAAACACTATCCAGAGTAGAGGCTTTCTATGAAGATATGAAATAAGTCGGATATGTGCAGGGAAATCCGAGTGTGTCAGTATAAGAAACAGAGAGAGTGAAGAAGAGTACAAACAAAAACGTCTCTTCCTAGGTAATTTGAAAGAACTGTATGCAAAACATAAGGGAACTGATGATAGTGTTGGCTTTTCATCATTTGCAAATTTAAGACCTAAATGGTGTGTTATTGCTCGGGGAAAAGGAACACACTCGGTTTGTGTTTGTACCTATCACCAAATTCCTAAACTGGGCATCCCCCTAACTGTCCATTGGGATGGCAAGCTCCTGCCTGACCTTATCGGAAAAAAGATGGTTGATCGCCTTCCCATTATCATGTCTGGAGATGGAGTCTCCCGGCTTCTCGCTATTCCCAAACTCCCCTCAGGCACTCACTGGACGGGCGCAAGCTCAAGCTGTCCTCAAAGCTTTGAAACAGTGGGGTGTTGAAGACAAGGTGCGAGCAATGTCTTTCGCACCACTAGCTCTAAAATTGGTCACACCATAGGAGCGTGCGTCATCCTGTAGCAATTGCTCAGGCGCGATGTTCTCCACCTTGCCCGTCGACACCACACACTGGAATTGGTGGCAGCAGCAGCCTTCAAAGAGTGCATGGATTCCTCCTCAGCCCCGGAAATACTCCTCTTCAGGCGCTTCCAAACACAATAGGAGCAAATCCATCAGGAGCGGTTTGAAGACTCCATCACAGACGAGGTTGTCGCCGCTGCCATCACTGACAAGGAAGAGCTCCTGGCTTCAAGGGCCGCGTTGTTGGAGCAACACCCTCGAGAAGACTACAGGGAACCTCACGAGCTGGCCTCGCTGTTCCTTGGCACTCCACCTCCTCGTGGCACACGCTTCTCAACTCCTGGAGCTCCGAGTCAAGCCTGGTAAATGTCAAAGGCTATTTATGCTATTAAGGTTTGAATGTTTCGTTTACAGTTCACCCTAACGAAGCGAGAAGAAAGTGGTCTTCGTGATTTCTACATATTCGTAGTGCGAGTGTATGTGAAGGCCTGGATAAATTCCCCTCTTGCCGTCAGCCCCCACAGAATGACCTACGTTTCCTCCAATCCTTAGTCAAGCATGCACGCATCAACCCAGGCATCGCCAAGGCGACTTCCCAGAAGATGGCCGCTCACCTCTGGTACTTGTCTGAGGAATTGGTGTCTCTCCCTGTTCGACGATGATGTCACTCCTGACATCAAGGACAACATGATCGAGGCTATGTCAAGTGTCAACGGAAACGAGTATCCTGCTAAGCGAGCCCCGGTAGACCTGGACGCCTTGGAAGGGAAAAATGTCGTTGACTTCGTCACCAAGAAGACGAGGTCACTCTTCGTAACTTTCAGCATCCCAGATGAATTCCTGAAGGTTCCTGAAGTGAGATGGACCAGTGACAGCGACTACCAGGCTGCGATGGGGGTGAAGATTCTTGCAGTCACAAAGGATAACGCCGAGCGTGGAGTTGCTCTCATCCAGGACTTCTCCGGGCGTCTTACTGAGGATGAGGAACAACTCCAGTTTATCCTGCAGGTGGTTGCGGAACATCACAAGCATGTGCCGTCAAGCAGACCATAACAGGGCGACAATGAGTGGCTGGTTACCATGAGACCCCCCGTTTAAAACGGATAATACCCATTTTTAATGGGAGGGACCCTGGCTGAGGGCCCACGGCTTTGTTCATTAAACTCCATATTGTAAAACTTTGAGGACCTTGCACGACCTCTAAATATTAAAGTTTTCCCTCCAAAATTTCTACAGTTTTTCGACCAAATGGAACATTTTGATGAGGTCAGACCGAAAAAAATCGAAAGTTGGAAAATAAGGACCACCCTAATATACTGTATATATACCGGGTGTCCGAGAATTATCTGTACAAGTTTTGGCTGTTATTAAAAGTCAACCATGAAGTGTAGAAATTCCAGTGTTGTCCCATTTTACAGAGAAACTCAGTAAGTTTTTTCTGATAACAAGTTTTGACAAGTTTTTTCTTTTTTGTACTCGGGTGACAGACATTGATGATTTAAAAGCAAGAATCACAGCTGCTATTGAGCGAATTGATGTGGATATGCTGCAGCGTACATGGCAACATTTGGATTATCGATTGGATGTTTTGCGAACCACTAATGGTGCACATATCGAATGTTTGTAACAACGTTACTTTAATAAAAGAAACTTTTGAAAATACAGATTCTAAATAATCTTGTTTAAGAATTTACGTGTGTTATCAAGAATTTTATTAAAAGATGAAATTGTACAGATAATTTTCGGACACACTGGAATTTCTAAAAAACTTGTCAAAACTTGGTATCAGAAAAAACTTAATGAGATTCTCTGTAAAATGGGACAACACTGGAATTTCTACACTTCATGATTGACTTTTAATAACAGCCAAAACTTGTACAGATAATTCTCGGACACCCTGTATATATATATATATATATATATATATATATATATATATATATATATATATATATATATATATATATTAGGGTAGGTGGATTTTGGAACTGTGATCTTGGACTAGCCTAGATAGAAAGGTATTAATGTATAAAAAACGTTGCACCAACTCATATTTGTGAAAATGATTGTATTTTTTGAGGATTGTTAATTATTTTTAAGTTGTAAAATTGCCGAATTTTATGCGTAAAATCGCGAGCGCGGCATTCGCGCAATGTAAACAAACAAAAAATATCGGACCTTATTTCATCAAAATAATCAATTAAAATTTGGCTTTTTTAACAAAACGATGCTTGAAACTTATTGTAAATGCATTATAGATGTTTATTAGTGTATTATTTTGTATTTTTTAATGATATTTACCTATAAAATGTGTATTAAATTATGTTATTTTATGATGCGTTCATTTAATTGTGTTAACTCGAAGTGATAGTGCCAAAAAATTCAGTGGCCAGCCTTCTCCTTTGGATAAAACAGAGCCTCCTACCCTCCGCCAAGTTATTCAGTACAGTTATTTCCTCCAAAACAGCCACCCGGACTTGAAAGACTATGATATTGCTAAAATGATAGCAAAGGATGTGATTGAGATCTGGCAGGCAGTGAACCCGCGGCTGCCCCTGTATGAGGAATATTATGTAGTGAAATTGGTGGATAAAGTGTGCTTCAAGAAAGCAAAAGAGATAAACAGGAAATCTCTTTCTACAGTCCAGGAGCAGAATCTGGAGGAAAAGCTGGATAAACTTTTTGACATTTCTGCTTGCACCTGTAAGCTACCTGTTCGTCCCTGTGATGACAATGCTGTGAAGTGCAAGAAAGAAAATTGTCAAACACAGCACATAATCTGCACTTGTCCTCCCAGTAAGAAGGTAATGCTATTATTTTTTTTGGTTAATATTCGTTTTTTGACCCAGTCACACCCAGCTATAACAGCAATATATATTGAATAACCAATCAAAACTGAATAAGAAAATATATATATTATCTTGTGCAAATTTGTATAAAATGTACTTTTTTATAAAAAAAATATTTTCTACTTTCTAATATGTATGTAACTATGTATATAAATTTCGGTTAGTTTGTTTATTTTGGCTACCTTTTTTGGAGATTGTTTGGCTATTTTTGGCTACTTTTTTTGCTTTTGCCTACTTCTTTCTGTTTCTTGTTAGTGTGGTGATTTTCGTTCTAGTATTATGACGTGTCAATCTTGTGAACTTGATTTTGAAGACGTGATCCGCCATATTGCCCTCGATGAAAACAAGAGTTTAGACCTTTTTTTCAATCACGGAATAATTAAGACATCCGTGACCTGCCCTAAATACAATAGTGCTTGTATTTTAAGAAAAGACCAGGTCTTTAGATGCCGAAAAAAAATCCTAAAAATAAACTTGTCATTTCAGTTTAAGGGCAGGCGAAATTTAGCGGACTACCCATGCAAGGTTGGCACATGTTATTACATTATCATTTGTATAATTTAAGTCTCGGGGGTACGGGGGCAGAGCCCCCGTAAAGATCACGCATCACAAATTGGTCGGTCCTAATGTTTTGCGGACAGTTCAGTACGTGACACCGGTTAGGTCAACTGTACGCCCTAGATGATTGGTTAGGTTAAGTCATGATATTTTCGTTTAAATTCGTTAGTTTAAACGAAAATGACGAGTGCAAACTTTTCTGGTTAATTTTGAGGTGTTTTGTACGAAACTGCCATCCGTTTCCTGTGCAAATGCGTAGTTTTCAAGGTGACGATATCTCGAAAACTACGCATTTGCACAGGAAACGGATGGCAGATTCGTGCAGAGCACCTCAAAATTGACCAGAAAAGTTTGCTCTCATTATAAAGAGAGACTGGGTCAAAAAACGAATAATTACCTTGTTTTTAACTTTTAACTGGCCTAACTTAGTGCGATTAGGTGCCTTTTAAATGGAAGGAAATTCAATGCTTGTAATTGAAAAATATGCGCATTTTCCTCCTGTAATCTTCCTTCCTCCCCCCCCCCCCCTGTTAATAGAAATTAATAATCAATTTTTTTTCAGGATTTTATCTCTTATTTTAGATCCACTATTTAATATACTTTAATATTTCAGGTTCCAGTAGAGGAGAGGGAATACTTGAGAGATCAGAGGGCCAAAATAGGACCCAAGGGCTCTTTCCAGCTGGGATCTGTGGATAAAGCTGCTGTGAAGAGAGACCAGAGGGCTGCAGCTGAAGCAGAAAGATTACAGAGCCAGATTCAACAGCAACAGGAAGTGGATTTGGCCACTTTTGCCTCCACACCTTCACAAGATATTTTTTTTTGAATCCAGCTCAGGAGAATCAGGAGGTAATATATTTTTTTCTTATATCTTATCCCATTTTTACCCAAATTTATCCCTACTTTTTGTCCCTATTTCCCCCATTTTCGCTTTAGTAATTTATTCTTTTTTTCGCCCATTTTCGCCGAATATTTACCTGAATTTTTACCCATTTTCCCCCATTTCCGTTTAAGTAATTTATTCTTATTTCCGCCCATTTTCGTTGATTTTTACCCATATTTTTCCCTACATTTTCCCCTATTTTCGCTTTGGTAATTTATTTTTTATTTTCATTTCAGCCATCTGGTGGTGAAGCTGAAGAGTTCAACCCAAGGAGGCACCCAAGTGTAGGTTACAGCTTTTTGAAAACCCCCAGATATGCCATGGAACTGATCAGGGGTGATGTTTCTTCCAATCTTGGGGCAAGTCTTGCTAATGCCTTCCTCCTGTACTTACAAGCTATGGACCTGCTTAAGCCTGGCCTTGATGTGAAACGGATAATAGTTGATAAATCGAAAATGGACAGGGAAAAAGCTAGAATGAAAGTGAAAAGTGATGAAAAGCACAATGAGGGTCTGGAAAAGTTAGTCTGTATTGGGGTTGATGGGAAAGTTGACAAGGACACTGCTGTACAGAGAAGTTAAGGATGAAAATGGGGAGACTAAGCTGAAGAAAGGAAAGGGACAAGAGCACCATTTGACTTTCACAAAGGAGCCGGGAACTGAAAGTGGAACATATCTTACTCACAGAGTCATCCCAATTAAAGGTGCGACTGGAGTTCTTCTTGGTGAAGAAGTTGCTAGTGTCTTGGAGGAATTTAAGTGTTCATACCCTGAAAGCTGTCCTCCTTGACAACACAAATACAAACACTGGCTGGGAGGGAGGCCTTGTAACAGCTCTGGAAAATAAAATTGAGCGGAAATTGCACACCATTGGCTGTTCACTCCATCAGAATGAGCTTCCTTCCAGAGCTGTTTTTCAGCATCTTGATGGCAGTAGCAAAAGTCCCACTGCTTTCACTGGTCCGCTGGGAAAACTCTGTGAAATTGACTACCAAGATCTGCCACAAGTGGAATTCACCAAACTCAGTGGCCCCCTGGATGACATGGAATTTGCTGAGGAGACACTGAATGATCTCAGTAGCGACCAGAGGCTTCTTCTGGAGTATGTGCTTGGAATTTCCAGGGGCAAAGTCAACCCAAGATTTGCTGCCTGGAAAATTGGACCATTAAACCATGCAAGATGGTTGACTTTGGATAGACTGATGTGTCTGTGGACCAGAGGTGCTTACCCTCCAGAACTACAGGATAAGCTTTACCAGGCCATCAAGTTCATTGTGGAAGAGTATGCAGTCAGTTGGTTTGAGATCAATAGGGACAGCAAGTTCCACAATCAGTAGCTGTACATCTTCAACATGATCCAGAGGATCAAGCAGCAGTCTGAAGAAATCCAGGGTGTTGCTTTCAAGAACCTGAAGTACAATGCTTTTGCCTTGCTGCCCAAGAATGTGCTGTACTCCATGATGAAGTCTGATGACTTGGAAGTGAGAGAAACTGCTCTCAAGAAAATCCTGTCCATCAGGTAAGCATTTATTAATTTTAAAAAAATGTGAAAAAAAAAATTTGATTATGGGGATTTATTTAATAAAAAAAAGGCCCGAGTTCTATAAATCCCCATAATCGAATTTTTTTTCACATTTTCTTATCCCAATTCCCCCCTTCCCCTGATAATGGAAATAATCTTACCTTCTTTCTGAAAAAAAATTCGATTATGGGGATTTATAATTTTTTTTTTTTTATTTAAGTTTAATTTAATTTAATCAGCAATTCTGAGACTAATAGGGATTAAATCTTAAACTGGAATAAAAAATTAATTAATTATTATTCTTTCAGAAGTGGGAAGCCAGCCAAGAAGAGGCTGAAGAAGATCACAGCCATCAACATTGAAGCTACCCACTGGTCAGAACTAATCAACCTTTCTCAAAGTGGCATCTGTGAACCTGTTCTCACAGAAGACTTTTCTGACCAGGAGCTTCAAGAAGCATTGCTGAATGGCACCAAGCTGGAGCTGCCTGATCTGCCTTCACATTCTCAGTGTTGAAAGGGCCGTGAAGCTGACATCTGAAGCTTCCCATACTGTTTGTGGACTCGAATCAAGGCACAAACACATTCTGGCCAAAGCCCTAAGCCGCCAGGTGAGGCCTTCCTTTGCTTCTAAGGGATCTTACAGTGAAAATTATGATCATCTTGGGATCTAAATGTCTATTTGACTCTGTACATGTTTTTTTTACTTTTTTTCAATAAAATTGTAACTTTTTTCAGGATTTTATGAAAATAGCATGTTTTTTTCGGCCGAAAATTGTGAAAATGCGATATTTTTCGGTACGATTTTTTGACAATTTTTGAAACGGTTTCCTCAAAAAACGGTTAAAGCTAGAGATCTGAAATTTTTTGTCAGTTATTATCATATTAAGCCCTGACTCTCTCGACTAGTGCCAAGTCGATATCTAAAAAATGCGGAAAATCAACCTACCTTAATATACTGTATATATACAGTATATATATATATATATATATACATATATACTGTATATATATATATATATATATATATATATATAATGTTTGTTTGTTTGTGTGTGTGTGTGTATGTGACTTTTTCATACATCATCATTATATGTCAGGTCGTAGATACGTTCAAGAGAGAGGAGGAAACTATTAATCATCTCGACTTAGCCCTAATAATGAAATAGACCATCTTATAAAAGAATCTACGCCCTGTTAATACAAATGGTTTAGATTCCGCGGATGAGATAATCCCCATCCGGGATTTACCCATTACTTCCCTCCTCGCACAAGTTCACGTGCTGGTGACGCCGCGAGCACTTCCGTTTCCGTTCCTTATAATATATAAAGAAGGGACCAACGCCCTCTCGGCCAGATTCTAACTAGATTTCAACACAGGTTGAATAACGCGGTTATTGGAGAGTCTCCGGATTAATGCGGAACGATTAATCTGTATAGGATAAATTCGGTCGAATTGAAAGGCTTGTGATTGGATAGGCGACGGTAGGATAAGTTTGTGTCTATCGACTCTGAAATATGTAATATAAAAACTAGAATTAAGAAACCTGTTGATTCCATTAAGTTAATACCATAGCGAACCAGTAATCGCTAGATTTGATTTTGATTACCCATCGCACATTGATTAATTAAAGTAAATTTCGGCTGAAGAGTTTCTGTCCCCCCCGATCCCATAAATATCGCACTCAACTTTAATACGTCTGGAGATGTACCACATTGAGATGATCTCTTCTGGTCGTCGCCAAAGAGAGTACATTTTGTTATCCTCAAGGGTGGTCCAAAAAAAGGAAAAGGAAAAATATATCTCATGACATTTGCCCATATTCCTCAACCACTAACGATGTTGGAAATAAAAAACTGGATCGATTCGTGGACATTTAGAGGTGGCGCAACTCGAAGCCTTAATATCATTATACAGTTTGGGGTAGCAAATTTCTTCAAACTTGTGCCACCCTTAAATATTAATGAATTTAGCTCAAAATTCGGTCTGAGATCGTTTCCCGTATAAGGAATGAGAAAATGCACCAGCAGCTCTTATTTGTGCATTTTAATTTTTTTACCATATAGGTGTGGCTCACCCTAATATATATGCGCCTCGGTGGTGTAGTGGTTAGCATCGCTGACTACGAATCCATCGGCCCCGGGAACGAGACCCAGTAACGTCAGGCGACGCAGCAAAACCATCTGTTCAGTAGTTTCGGGAATCTTTCACCATTATGGCGACCCCAATCAAGAGGGTTCGTGTCGTGACTGACTCGTGGCTCCTTTGAATAGATGTCTAATTCTTTTTGATAACTTTTCTGACGATTTTTGATAGGTGGAAGCAAATCATCGAAATAACTCCGATAAATTAATCTTCGGCTTCTTTTTCAAAGGTTCTTGATCTTCTCTTAAAACAAAATCAGTTGCTTCATCGTCATATGTTATATTACGTGCAGGACTAGCGTTAGGTGATGCAGACATAATGATTATCTCATTTTTTACAAACTCAGGCATTGTTATGCAAGCAAATTTGAAACGAGAATCTAAAACGTGAGAAATCATGCGAGTAATGTCTGCCTTCCACTGGCTGAAACGATTCTGTAAATTTTCTATTAAATCGTTTTTCATAGTATGAACACCTGCATCATCAGTTATGTTAGGCAAAAATACCACGAGACCTGTTACATCGGGAGACACCATGTGAAGACAAAAAGAATCAGAGGAAAAATTCTTTAATTTTTCACATCGACTAAAATTTACAACACACTGAATGATTATTGAAGGTTGCTACAGTATGTCATAGTCCGAGGCGTATGCAACAACCGCAGTTTTTCGTTGAAAAGTCGTCGTAGTATGTACAATGTAGAGTTCCATTGGATGATAACGTCTCTTATAAGTTTGTTTTTGGGTAAGTTATGTTGCTTCTGGAATTCCTTAAGTCTGTCAAAGGCTGGAGATGAATAATTAAAATGCAAGAGATTGGGCGCACAGTTGCGCATATCTCTGAAACAGACTTCTGGCTAAGAAGGGCTTCATCAACTGCAAGTGCTAAAGTATGATTCGCACAAGCAACATGAGTAATTTTGAACGCTAACAGCTTTAGTAATATTACAGCCATTGTCGTACACAACTGCATGCACACGATCGCTCTTTATTGACCATTCTTGCAATATAGAAGACAATGCAGTTGCAAATTTTTCATGAGTATGGGAATCTGGCAGATTTTTGGTGGCAAAAACATGCTGCTTTTGCTCACATTTACTATTAATTTTATGTGCTGTCAAACTGATAAAGGCTTCAGTTTTTTATAGTGACGCCTAATAACCCAAATAAAACTAATATTCGGAATTCAGTATTCGGCCGAATAGTTTTGCACCAAATATTCGGTATTCGATACATCCCTAATACACGTATATATAATGTTACACAGACATGCATGGAACAAGGAACTCTTTTGAGAAAATTAAATCCACTATACTCTGAATAAATAATGGTAAATGAAAAATACTAAAGTTTTTCTTTTTCGTGATGGAAGCCCAACGTGAGCAACGGGTCATGACCAGGTCATGATTTAATTTTCCCAGAATAATTCCTTGTTCCATGCGCAGTCTGCGTAACATAAGTTTATCAGGTGACCATTCTGAGTTGTATTGTGTACATACGGTAATTCAATAAGTATCCGCACTTTTTATTTTCACAATTTTATTTTCACATGTGATAAATTATAAACATATCACTTCTCAACATAATCTCCCTTTTTCTCAATATACTTAGTCCAGCAATCTATAAGCTTCCTAATGCCATCGCAAAAGAATGCTTTTGGCTGTGTGCATAGCCAGTCACGCACCGCCTCCTTCAGGTCATCATCGTCTTGGAATCGCTGACCTCTCAAAGCGTCTTTTAGTGGTCCAAACAGGTAAAAATCTGAAGGTGCCAGGTCTGGACTGTAGACTGGATGGTCGAGAACTTCAAATTTAAGTTCTTGAAGGCATTTTCTAGTCTGTGCAGCGGTATGAGGGCGCGCGCATTGTCGTGTAACAGAATAACACCTGACAATCTCCCTCTCTGTTTTGGGCGAATTGCTTGCTTTAAGTCATCCTGAAGCATGTCAGAATACGATGCACTTGTTACTGTAGTTCCACGCTCTAGATAATGTTCAAGGATAGGGCCTCGCGCATCCCAAAACAGTGTTAGCATAACTTTACCAGCTGACGGCTGCGCTTTGAACTTCCTTGCAACGGGAGATGTTGGATGCTTCCATTGCATGCTCTGTCATTTGCTTTCTGGTTCATAGTGATGGGTCCAGGTTTCATCTCCAGTGATAATGCGCTCCAAAAAGTTTCCACCTTCATTATGATACCGCGCCAAATGACGAGAGCAGACGTCCATACGATTACGCTTGTGCTCTTCTGTCAACTGTTTGGGCACCCATCTTGCACAAACCTTGTGAAAGCCAAGAATGTCATGAACTATCGAATAGGCTGACCCTTGACTGATGTCGAATGAAGATGCAATTTCTTTTATTGTTAATCTTGTCACCACTGGTTGATATTGACAGTCGTCCTGAGCGCTGAACACCTGTCACACATGTCCGACCTTCCTTGAACAGTTGAATCCACTCGTAGACACTACGCCGTGGTAACGCATTATTCCCATACTGAGCACATAAATGCGTGTGAATTTCAGCTCCTTTCACACCTGCCCACATAAAACGAACCACGGATCTCTGTTCTTCCTGAGTACAAATTGAAAGCGGCGCAGCCATGCTTACTACTCGTACGATATGTGACAGCAACGAGTAGCTTAAATAAGCCTATAGATCTCAGTTTGGCTCGTTATTACGAGTATATATCATATATACACTATATTATCACTAAAATAAAAAGTGCGGATACTTATTGAAGGACCCTCGTGTGTGTGTGTGTGTGTATATATATATATATATATATATATATATATAATATATACACACACGAGGGTCCTTCAATAAGTATCCGCACTTTTTATTTTAGTGATAATATAGTGTATATATGATATATACTCGTAATAACGAGCCAAACTGAGATCTATAGGCTTATCATATATACACTATATTATCACTAAAATAAAAAGTGCGGATACTTATTGAAGGACCCTCGTGTGTGTGTGTATATATATATATATTAGGGTGAGCCACACATATATGGTAAAAAATTAAAATGCATTTTCTCATCCCTTATACGAAAAAAGACCAGGCTGGATTTTGAGCTAAATCCATTAATATTTAAGGGTAGCACAAATTTGAAGAAATTTGCCACCCCAAACTGTAAAATGATACTAAAGCTTCGAGTTGCGCCACCTCTAAATACGCACGAACCGATCCAGTTTTTTATTTCCGACATCGGTAGTGTTGTGGAATATGAGCACATGTCATGAGAAATATATTTTTCATTTTCATTTTTTTTAACCACGTTAATATATATACACACACACACACACATAGCAGAGTCACAACCGGTAAAGAAGTCGGGAGCGAAGGAGGAAGGAGAACAACCCGGTTACCGAAAAGTAGGGACCTTCCGATAGAATAGCGCCAAGCCTATCACAAGGCCCGCCGCTCTCCAAAAAGGGAAAATACTCTGCGCGCAGCGCAGAGTAAAGCGGACACTCCACCAGGAGGTGGGCAACTGTAAGATGTTACAATCGGGACATCGGGGCACCCGATCCCCGGCCATCAAATGGCCATGGGTCAGGTGGGTGTGGCCAATACGGAGGCGGGCCAAAGCCACCTCCTTATGGCGCGACCGATGGAAGGAAGAGGCCCAACATCCCAATTTGGGTTTAATCTTGCAGAGTTTGTTATTTGTAGCGCCATCCCAGCGACTATGCCACCGGGAGCGCAAAAACCTACGGAAGCAAAATACCACCTCCTTGCCACCAGAAACGACAAGGATATGGCACAGTAGCTGGATTCGTCGGACCAGTGGGTGGACAGGGTCAAAACACTCCAGGCCATCCAGGGCACTGCGGGAATCCGAACAGATGACAAACGACCCATCCGGATGCTCCCGCACCACCTCCAGAGCGCTCAGAATGGCAAAGAGCTCCGCCGTGAAAACGGAAGCCTCATGAGGGAGATGGGTACATCGGGGAGCAAGGGCAAACGACTGGGGAACAACCGCGGCCCCAACGCCCCCCGACGACCTCGAGCCATCTGTGAAGACCGCAACACATGCAGAGTGACACGCTGCATGCTGAAGGAACAGAGACCGAAGCAAGGCAGAGTCAGAAGCGGCCCTGCGAACGGGGCGCAACGCCCTACAGCACGCAACAGGGGTGCTCTCCCAAGGTGCAACACCCCTGAAAGATACCGGTATAACGGATGGGGGAGGAGTGCCCATACCATCGAGGAGGAAGGTCACCGTGTCGGTGAAATACCAACCCCCATCCCGGCAGAACGCCCTCTCAACCACCTGGAACAGAGGAGAGGTGGGAAGACGGAGGATCCGGAGATAGTGCTTAGCAATGAGGAACGACCTCCGATCCCCCAAGGGAGGGATGTCGCACTCAACCTGCAGACTATCAACCGGAGAGGAGCGGAAGGCGCCAGATGACATGCGCAGTTCTCTAGAGAGGACCGGATCCAGTATCCGAAGGGCCGTGCGGGAGGCGGAGCCATACACCACACTCCCATAGTCTAATTTTGACTGTACCAGGGACACGTACAAACGGAGGTGTCCGCCTATCCACGCCCCATGTAGTATGCGACAGATGTCCCAGCAAATCCAGGGTACGTCTCGCGGACTCGCGCAGCCGGCGAAGGTGGGGAACCCAGCTCAAACGGCTATCGAAAACCATACCCAGGAAGCGTACTGATGGAACGAGGGCCAGAGGCTGACCCCCGAGTGTAAGGTTAAAGGCCGGGATGGCGCCGGATCCCCGTCTCCTCGACGGAAGGAAGGCCACACACGAAGTCTTCGGGGAAGACAGCGTAAGGCCCACCGACGACGCCCAGCGTTCAACCTGATTGACCGCGAGTTGGACTTGCCTCTCCACGAGAGGGGGACTCGTCCCCGCGGCATAGACAGCCAGATCGTCGGCGTAGATGGAACAGCGCACCGAGGGCGGAAGGGCTCCCGGTAGCGCAGACATAACCAGATTGAAGCAGGAGACGCTCAAAACACACCCCTGGGGCACCCCCTCCTCCTGAACATACAGGTCAGATAGGGCCGCCCCATTACGGACGCGGAAAGTGCGACGGCAGAGGAAGTTACGAAGAAACGTGGGCAAAAAGCCCACAAAACCAAGAGACTTCAAACGGTCCATGACAACTCCCCGACGGGTCGTGTCATTGGCCTTTTGGACGTCGAAAAAGACGGCCAGAACAAGATTCCGGCGGGAAAATGCCCCCCGTACATCATGGCCAAGGAGGAGAAGGGGGTCCAGAGTACCCCGAAATCGACGAAAGCCATACTGGGTCGGGGGGTATAACCCAAGCGACTCCAGTGTAAAGGAAAGTCGGACGGCCACCATCTTTTCAAGGAGCTTGCATAAGCAGCTCGTCAAGGCAATAGGCCGATAGCCCGCTACCTCCGCCAGATCCTTCCCCGGCTTAGGTATCGGGACCACAATCGCCTCCCTCCAACGGGAAGGGAACGACCCCTCAACCCGCACCCGGTTGAAAAGATCCGGCAAGAAGTGTAGGGCCATCGGGTGCAGACTCCAAATAAAGTCGAAGCAGTTGCAACACCAACTCGCGAACCGCGTCGCGAGGGTCATGAGGAGGAATATAAATCGAGCAGGCAGTGTACTGGCGATCTAAAAAGAGCCGCACAGCCACAGCCTGCAAGGAAGTACGAAGAGGCACACCTCGCGAGCGAAATGAGTGATGTACATAAATCGCCGCACCCCGCCGGCGTGTGTGCTCATCTGGGGTGCAAGGGAAACCAACATAGCCAGAGAGACGAGGGAGCCCCCGCACAGTCAGGATAGTCTCCTGGAGACAAACGCAGGGAGGCAAGGTTCTCCCAGTTAGTTAAAAGCCCCCTACAGTTCCAATGCAAAATGGAACTGTAAGGGGAAGTGGCATTATAAGAAGCAGAGAAAGCAGAGAAATAGCCACGGACCAAGCTGAGCAGCAAACTCAACGGTCCGTAACCAGGGACGGAATCGGCTTCCCCGACTCACCCCAAACAGGGGGGGGCCACTGACCCCGCATCTGCTTCACCCGTAGCAGAACGAGAGGTGGAGAGTGGAACAGGGAGTTCAGAGGAGAGCTCCCCTGAGGGGGGGAGACGACGAGACGGGCCCAGCCGAAACCCCCGACTTCCCACCAGAGGATGGCCGGGGAGAACCAGATGTTCGAGGGCTCGTCACACCAGACAAGTGCTGACGGGGGGCGGGAGGAAAGGTCCACCACAGGTGAGAGGTAGATCCAGGAGAGAGACCCGACCACTCTCAGCAGGAGCCGAAGGGAGAGAGACCCCATGAAGAAGGGCCAGGCTCCTCTCGAGCATGGTCACCATTTTTATTAGCCGGGGGCGACCACTAAATATGAGCCAATTTGTGTCAAACTTTCAAGTTTTAGTTTTTATGCTAAATGGAACTATTTTAGGGGGCGCAGATAAAATAATTCAACATTTCAATTTTTGACTACCCAATAAGAGACACCCTAATATATATATATTAGGCCGGGTCGAAATTTTATATTGAAAAGGTACATATTGTGAGGGGTTTGAATGGAACACAGGAACTCCCTCAAATTATTTTCGCTGTTTAAAGCCTCTTACCCCTGGCACAATTTTTCACTTTTTGACCTATATTGAAGAATATCCCATTTATACGAGACTTACTCTACGTTCAGGTTTTTTATGACATAAATCTTTATTAACGTATAAAATTTTATTTAATAATGTACAGTATTAGGAAAATTAATTAAGTATAACAATATATTCAGAAGAAAAAATTGGAGACATAATAAATGTGCTAAAATTCAATTCACTTTTTCATTGTTCCTTATCACAAAAAATTTTCAATATCATTCGAAAATTTTATTTCATATGTTTCTTACTCACTCCACTAGGCCTTTCATTCAAACTTGGGCAGTTTTCACCTTGATTCTAATGAGTTTAAGATAAACTTTGGACGGTTGTCATATCCTATTCTCTCCTGACATGCCTTTGTTAAGAGGTTCACTGCCTTTCAGGGGCGTACCCAGAAATTTGCCAAGGGGGGAGGGGCGAACTTTGAACAAATCGTATAAGTATAATTGAAAGAGAAATAATTTTTATGTACGTTCATGATGAGCTTATCGTTCAGTTAGAGATGATTAACTAGCTACTGCTAAGAGCCTAAGACACATTATGAATAAAAATATAAAAATTATATAAAAAATATAAAAATTATGATAAAAATCTGATTAGTAACATAATATTCAATGCAAACTGCAATTAGGATGCTCAGATTTGCATTAACATAATAAAAAAGTGCTAATTTCGAGATTAAGCATTTCCTTGGACTATTACCTTTATAAAGGAAAATTATTCTGAGGGCCGGATTAAGAGTTTTCGGGATCCTAAGCCATTTTAGATTTTTAGTAGTTGGGGAGGCAAGAGCTAGCGCCGAGGGCGCCGAAATTTTTTCACTTTCTTTTTCATCCTGTTGTAACCTAGCAATTTTACTGGGAAAATAATAATAATTTATTAGCTCAAGGGGGGAGGGGGCGATCGCCCCTGTCGCCCTCCCCTTCGATACGCCTCTGCTGCCTTCCTACACTTTGACTGTGGCATGGAAAAGAAGCTATCTCCAGTGGCTTACATCGAGCCTGTAGTAGCTCATCGTCGCTAAAATTGTTTAGCAGCAGTGGAAGAGTAATGATATCTTTTTGCCAATCGATCATCTCGGTGTAGTCAGTAGATTGAAAATCGAGGTTTCGAGGAAACTCAAAGTTTCTGGTACCTGAAAATCCCGTTCTTGAAAAGATGATTTTTTGAATAGCTCGTTCCCTAATTTCTAGTCTCTTGTCAGTTACCACTGATATGAGTATATTTTCTGGGTGGGCAGAGTAGGCGTTATTCTTTAATACTGGTTCTATGATTGATCTATGTTGGTCATCTAAATTTCGAAGCAAGCACATTAAACGCCAAAAGTTATATGCACCATCAGTTGCATTAGAATGAAATTTTATCCAAAACCACCCTGGAGCAGAGAACTGCATAATAATCTTGACTATATCTTCAAGGTTTTTATCGGGATTTGGCGTTGAGATATATAACCAAAGGACCCTGTTGGCTAGAGTTAGCCAGCGAGCATGGTGAAGGGTACCTGGGGATCGAGTGGACAGATCTTTAGAAGTGTCGCCAGTTTGCACTGCCAGACACATATCAGAGATATCCTTGATCACTGCTTAGCTCCTTCACAACATTTGCTGGAATTTCTTTAATGTTTCTCTTTGTGCGAGAATATTTGACTACCTCCAATTTTGTTAAATCTGTTTTCAGTTTATTCTCAATTGAATCCACAGAAGTATTTGGACGTGTTGTTTAATCATCAATGGCTTTCAAGACGTGCATAAAAGGAAGCTCATTCAAATGCAAGAGAGAGACCAACCACTGCATTGGTCTGTTAAGATGAATTTCAACCAGTTTTATGGATCCACCAATTTTTCCTATATTTACAGGAGTACCATCACACAATAAAGCTTTGATAGTATCTGTGCTGTTCGAGTCTGTAATAATAGTTATTAACTCTTCTGCTATGCAGCGAGCAGTTCCATTCTCGAACGGCGAAAATATAGTCGAGAGTTTAGGATGTAGTGATCATCAAATTCTTAGGTTTAAGTTATTGATAGAAAACACTGAGGATAGTAACGTAATAGAAGTCCCTGATTTTCGTAGGGCTAATTTTGATAGTTTCGTGGATAGGATGAGAGTAGTGGACTTGGATAACTTATTTATGGGTAATGACAAATTTGCATTGGGAGGCGTTTAAAGAAAGTTTTATGAATACTGAAAGGGAGTTTCTTCCTCGTAGGCCCAAGCGCGCTAGAAATCATGGTAGGCCCAAGTGGTGGACTGGGGAAATAGGCGAGTTCATAAAAGAGTGCAATAGAGCGTATAGACTTAAGCGCAATGGCACGGCAGCTAACTTTAAGAGATATATCGAGCTTAGACGTCAGGTTAAAAGATCAGTTAGGAATGCTAAGCGTAATTTAGAGATAATTATAGCTGCGGATAGTAAACATAATCCGAAAAAGTTTTTTGAATACGTCAATAATCGTAAGCCCATAAAAGATAACATAGGCCCTCTAGTGGATGTTAATGGCGCTTTGGCTTCTGACGCTCAGGCGATGGCGGGTATTTTCAATAACTTTTTTGCGACAGTTTTTACCGTAGACGTAAATAATGTCCCCCATGTGGACGATATCGTTCCATTTAGTAGCTAGACTATTTTGGATAAAATAACTGTTTACGAGGGTGAGATTGCGCATTATATCTACGGTAGGCTAAAAGTTAGCAAGGCTCCAGGCCCTGACGCTTTTTATCCCAGACATTTCAAAGATTTGAAAGACGTTATTGTAGGCCCCTTAACGGAGATTTTTAATCAGTCACTCGAAACGGGGATTATCCCTGAAGACTTCAAATTAGCTAACGTCACGCCTATTTTTAAAAGCGACCGCACAGTAGCTAGCAATTATAGGCCCATTAGCTTAACGTCAATTGTCGGTAAACTTTTGGAATCTGTAGTTAGGGATCGTATCATCAATCACTTAGAAAGTCGATTTGATTAATAGTAGTCAGCATGGGTTTCGACGCCATAGATCTTGTTTAACTAATTTGTTAGAATTTTATAACGAAATAGTGCGCGAATACGATAGGCATAGAGCGGCTGACGTTATTTATTCTGATTTTAAAAAGGTGTTCGATACAGTTCCGCATAGAAGATTAATTGCGAAGGGATACGCGGTATACGCGGTCAGGTAGCTAACTGGTTCGAGGAATGGCTTCGTGCTAGGAGACAGAGGGTCGTTGTTAATGGTAGTGAATCAGGGTGGTTGGATGTAGGTAGCGGTGTCCCACAGGGTTCAGTGTTAGGCCCATTGCTATTCGTAATTTACATTAACGACAGAGATGTAGGATTGACTAGTAACGTGTCAAAATTCGCGGACGATACTAAAATAGGCGGTAAGTTTGTTAACGAGGACAATAGAAATAGGCTCCAAGACGATGTAAATAGGATTATGGAGTGGACGGATAAGTGGCAGATGCAATTTAACGTAGACAAATGTAAAGTTTTGCATATAGGTTCTCGTAACAATAATTACATGTACACGATGGATAACAGAGAGTTAGCAAGCGTTGACGAGGAAGTAGATTTAGGCGTACGCGTATCAGGATTTAAAAGTTAGGAACCAGTGCCTGGAGTCTTGCGCACAAAAGCTAATAGGATGTTAGGCTTCATAGCGCGTAATTTCGAATTTAAATCGAAGGATATTAGTATATTGCCCCTTTACAAGTCCCTAGCCAGGCCTCATTTAGAATATGCCATTCAGTTTTGGTGCCCGTATTTGCCTGAGGATATTGATAGGTTAGAAAGGGTTCAGCGTCGTGCCACGAAACCAATTCCGTCATTGCGCAACAAGTCTTATGAAGATGGGATTAAAGAGTTAGACTTGCATTCACTTGAAACTAGATTAAGGGGGGGCTTATTGAAGTTTTCAAAATCGTTAATAACATCGATAACGTAAATTTTGACAAACTGTTCACTTTCGATATTAGCAATACTCGTAATAACGGATTTAAGTTGCGTGGCAGACGTTTCATTACTAATATCGCTAAAAACTTCTTTATGTTTAAAGTAATTGATAAATGGAATAATCTTTCCACGCCCGTCGTAAACTCTACCAGTGTTAATGTGTTTAAAAACCGTCTAGATAGGCATTTTAAAAATATTAACGTTGTTTAAAATAAAAAAAACAATTGGCAACAGGAGCTCTGGGGGTGGTAATCGGGGATGAGTCTGTTGACGTCTAATGCCAGCTTGTGACATGCCAGCTAAAAAAAAAAAAAAAAAAAAAAAAAAAAAAAAACTAACACGAACTTAGTTGTAGCTTGTTGAGTAAATTAACTCAATTTTTGTTATTCTTTATACTTTTTTCCTTCTTCTCTCCTTATTTGCATGTCTGTAACTCTCTTTATTGCATGTCTGTAGTTTGCATGGTATGATAGTGTTTGCATTAAGAATGTGTTGCATGGTTTGTAATGTGTTCTTATTTTACTTCTTTTCGTCTTTCACGCCTTTCCAGCCTAGTGGGCTGCATCCTCTACCTCCCTATGGAGTGGAGGATCGGTCTGCAACAGCAGGAAGAATGTGTTGCTTTGAGTTAAGAATGTGTTGTTCTTGAGTTAAGAATGTATTGCATGGTTTGTAAGCGTTCTTATTTTACTTCTTTTCATCTTTCACCCCTTTCCGGCAGAGTGGGCTCTACCTCCCTGTGGAGTAGAGGACTGTTCTGCAATCATTCCTATTCTCTCCAACTATTTTTCTGACTTGTCAGCAGTGGCCGGCGGATGATGGTGGTGTCTTTTTTTTCTTTTTCTGAATGAATGTTAACCCACGAGTGATAGGTGTTGCTACTTACTTAACCCCTTATTCTCTTCTCTTAACCCCCTACTCTTTCCTTTCTCTTGGGCTAACCTTAGAGTGGATCTTAGGGTCTTTGTTAGCCTTAGCTTCTGTAGATCTGGTGTGACATGGTCTACATAGATGCTTCCAGGTTCTTTCACGATAACATAGTGTTCTTCTTTTATCTTTCCACTTTTAGTTAATGTGTTATCTTTCCTTTCATCAAATCCAAGGCACTCCATCTTCATATCTTCGGATTTAGACCTAAAAATATTTATTTCACCCATGCGATTTCTTTCTCTTTCTAATTTCTTTCTGTCAAGCATGTTGGTGTGGGTAAGGATCCCCATATCTTTTAAAGCTGCATTGACTATTGCAGCTGCAGCTCTACAATTTACACGATAACGATCTGCTGTTAATGCTAGGTTTTTATAGGAGTGCCTGTTCTGAATATTCTCAGTCAATTCCAAATCGGCCTCATAATCTACATCCTGTCTACATGTCTTCTTCGGTATTTTCTATAAATTCCGATGGTAAAACATTGGTGGCTTCAGTCATTTCTTCTTGTGCTTTTAGTTGACGGTTTTGTGTTCTTGGGCTCTTGCTAAAGATCTCTTCTTTGTTGAACTAGCTATGCGATCAATTGGTCCTAACTGATTTTTTCTTTGTTTTTGACCCACAAAAGACTCCCATTCTGCCATTGGTATTTTATCCTTACACCTGCAAGATTTCCTATCAATTCCCTTATCATAACATTCACAAGAAGATATACCAAACATTTCATCATACTAAGCTACTTTTAAGGCAAAACTTTCATTTCTTCGATGTAACGGCACCTTGTTCAATTTTGAGGCTTCTTCTATTAGTCGAATGACTAAGATAGATACCTTTGGTGTTACTCGTAGGAAAAGAAAATTTCATTCAAATGTCTTCACTATCTTTTACAACAACCCTGTAACAATCATTAGCAGTTGCTGATCCTTTTGATTTAGCTTCTTCACGACGGCGCACAAAAAGGTAATGTCTCACAACATCTGCTTTTGAAGGAGTCATGGCTACTGGGAATTCCGTAGGATATCCAAAGGCTGCATTTGAGGACTTGCTTCTAGTAGTCATAGTTTATATTCAGAAATAAAATCAAATTATATGTAATTTATAATAATTCAAATTATAATTAAGGCAAATGCAAATTATTTCTATTTATCTGAAACAAAAATATCAAGCATTAAACAAACAACTTATCATGTAACATATAACAACATTAAACATATGCAAATACGAAGGTTAAAAAGGGAGCAGGGGCATGTGATCGGGGGGGTAGTAGGGTAGCACATGCTTGATTTTTTAAATATTTTGTTAAGGTGATAAAAAACCTGACATGGTGTACTTTTTAAGAAATAACATTTTTTTCCTATTTAAATATATGCAAATATGAGGGTAAAAAGGGGGGTATGTGCTAGGGGTAGCAGGGTTAGCACATGCTTGATATTTTAATCTTGTTAAGGTGATAAAATGAAACTTCTCACATAGTGTACTTTTTAAGAAATAAAAAATTTACCATTTTCGCCCCGGCCTAATATATATATATATTTGAGTGGTCCACAAAACGGAAGTTGTTTATTTTTTTTGTGCTGTCTATTTGGTTCTTTTCCCCAAGAAAACACTGCATATCAAGTTTTAGGTCATTATGACTTTGTTTAGGGTATGCACAAGCTGATAAAGAAAACCTCACATTTGTTTGATCTCTTTCCCTATAGAATGACTCTTGTATTAGGAAAATGATATTCAAGTATTACATATCTACTGTATAGTCAATTATTATTTAAGTAATTAATTTATTAATTAGAGGCAAACCAAACACAATGTTGATTGAAACAGGAAAACTCTCCCGTCCTCACGATTACAAGTTAGCCTTGCTTGCACTAGGAAACTGGCGTCGATGTGTAACAACCACCTGCAGCGGATACTGTTTCTGTTCTTCGTAATGGAAGAGTTATAATCCTGAATTAGCTTCACCCCTCTTTCAGCCACATCATTCACTACCAGAATATCTTGGAGGAATTTCTTAGCCTGAAGGAATGATCATCCTTCCATTGGGATGGATCTTTAGAGATGAATCCGGAGCCTAGTAGCGTGGTCTGGAAGCGGTTGGTATTCTTGGATGCCAGCTTTTTTTGCGTCAGTGACGGAATGTCCTCTTCCGGCACTTTAATTCTCTTCGGTGGATCTTTCTCTCCTTCCCTTACCTTCATCGACTCCAGGATTCCTCTCTTCTCCATACTGGAAACTGCGTCACTGAATAGAGCCAGAGCTACCAACTCATTGCTCAAATACCACAATGTCGTTGGAGCCTTGAATCATGCTGGTCCGTAGACAAGAGCAACAAAGAGGGCCATGGTTCGAATAGACTTCTCTCCCTTGGGGAACACCTTAAACTGAGGTTGAAACATATTTGGAGACAGTATATTGCCTTTGACTTCCAGCGAGCATGGTGTATGGGGCCACGCTGTCCAAATCGAATCTTTCGGGGAGGTGTCTCACCTAGGAAGACTACGCTAAGCTCCAGGAGTCGGCGGTAGTCGTCGCGGGGTTGCGTACACTCAAGAGTTTTCATGTAGTAATCGAGAGCTTCTTGTACCCATTCAGGGTTCTCTTTGAAAACTGCACTGACGTGGTCGTCCATCATTCCAGTCTTGAAGTTTACTTGATTGACCCGCTGCCAATTCTTTTGGAATCGTTGAAATAGAACCTCCGGACCGCTGGACGATCCATGAACTGTCTTGAAGACGTCTCTGAGAACGACCTCCAAGATATGGTGTCTGCAAGCAAGGCGGAGTAAATTTCTTCCCAGTCGCTGTTCAGAGTGCAAGCTCCACCAATATGACCTGTATTGCTTGGAGTCATATCAAAGCTCATGGCGACGACTCGGTCTTCGACCTTCCAATCCTTCAAGACCTCAACCACGGCGTCTGCTTGCGCAATTCCGGTTCCACATGCGAGCTTCGGAACACCCAGGAGTTGGATGTTCTCCTCTGACGATGACGAAACATTCTTCCCAGAGATCAGTACTGGGAAACGATCAACGTAGTTATTTTCTGGAATGGAAGGAGTTTCCCGTCCCAATGAACAATTCCAGTATTGGCGCCAGAAGATAAGACAGCTTGTTTCACAGAAGTGATGTGGTTACTGCGATGTCGCATACGGGTTCTCCTGAATGTGAAGCGACTGATGGCCAGTTCATCAATGTTCCCTCCAAGGCTTTTCACAGTAACTGCCACGATGTGAACTGCCTCACGATCGCTGGTGTTGGTTCTATCCAGGGAGGCTGCGAGACCAGGGGACATGAAGTTCTTATGCCTCGTTTGAGGTGCAAGACGAGCTGCTGCATTTGACGGGCCAAGGACCTGAAAATCCGGATCCATTCCAACTCGAGGCACCTTCGGAAATGAACGAGGGCCTTCATCATCAGAAGAGGTGCTAGTTGACTCCAGCTGAACGGTCTCTTGCTCCACGCATCTGCTTCTCTGCTACTTCCTTTTGCTCTCTGGCTTCTTCTTCAGATACTTCTGTTTCATTTCTTTCTTAGCCAGGGCTTCGTCGACTCGTCCCATGTGAAACTTGCGTTCCCTCTCTCTGTCTTTCAAGAAGACTCGGTCTTCCTCTATCCGGATCAGTCTTTCCACATCATGCTTAATGATGAAGAGCTTTTCAAGATTGTTTGAGAACTCTTGTTCCTTCTGAATTTGTAGCTTACTTCTGCTGTTGGAACCCTTTTTCAACTTCTCCCAAGTGGACAGGATTCCATTCAGGATTCGTTTGGCTTTTTTTGCTCCTCTTGAGTGGGGATGCGGGCCATTCCCCAGATATCCATGGTTTCCTTCACCACCATATTGATGCACTTGTTTTTCGTAGGAGCTGGCTCACTCATTTTCAGATGAAAATAACGTTGAACTTGCCTAAGAGTAGGCAGACGGGACTAAGGAATCGCTTCGATGGTGCCGCCAACCAAGTAGATAGTTGTTTTCTTACGCAATGCAGTTGCCATCATCACAACCTAGAAAGAGAAACCAAAAATTGACATTTTTTATTACTATGAAAATAATGTAGAAATACAGCAACTTCAAACATGTAGACTTTTAAAGTCACTTTAATATTAAACATGCACTAATGTACATGAATTTTCAGCAAAAATTATTATTCAACATAAACGAACAACAATAACGCAACAGTAATATTGCAACTTTAAGCGTCATAGCAATTTATAATGCAATAGAAAATATAGCAATTTTATGCATACACAAGTTAGGACTAAACTAGCATTAATGTACAATGTACAGTGCTTACAATAAGTCTCGCGCCTCTGTCTCGTCCCAAGCTAGTCTGTTAGGTATAAAATGGGCGGTCATTATGGCAGCGGAGGTGTGTTCGGATTGGTGCACATAATTGCTCTAACCCCATCAATGACGTCCATTATTACGTCACTTCTGCTACATTTTAGTGTTTAAAATACAAATGATTAAGAAGCAGAATGACCAAGTTTCGGGATGTTGGGATGGTTATGGAGCAATCCTAGTCATCATAATATTAGCTGGGCATTACATTATACCGTCTCAATATATACTGTAGACTATAGAGAATGACTAATTCCGCAAATATCCCAAATCATGGCATGATACCTAAGTTATTTTGACGCAGGTCTAAATTATTTGCTCAAATGCAATGATTGATATTAAGTAATTGTTGGGAATTGTTGTCAATATTGTTGTTTGTGATACATATCCTACGTGAAGAATCTAATGATCAAATTCCTCAGTGAACCTCTCACGCGCTCGCATTTCGAGGAAGTCACGGTCGTCTCACTAATAGATAGTTTATCCATTGTTTTAAGTGGTAACCTATTCCATCTTATGAAAGTCATTAGTCTAAAGCAAGACTGGTGGGCCGTGAATCAGAAAAATTTGCATTTGATTTGTTCATCGTAATTATTACGTAATATAGTATACTGTATATAGTAGTATATAAGAGTTTATTGGTAGCATATCATATGACAATTCCCATAAACATGTGATGGCCTCGATGTTGCCAGTTTTTATTTTTTTCCTGAAACTATTACCTTCTCATAGTTTGTTTCAACAATGCATATATTATCATCTCCACGAGCGTAAACATTGCAAGAAAAGATTCTAACTAAGGATAAGTAAAGTTCTTTCATGGTCACAATATATACTTTTATAGATGTCAAACATAAAAATATAATAAAATTCTATATTAACATAAATATATATTCGATACACATTTACGTCATGGCTTTAAAATCAGTATTTCGTATAGCTTCCTC
Source organism: Bathynomus jamesi (assembly GCA_023014485.1). Taxonomy (NCBI): domain Eukaryota; kingdom Metazoa; phylum Arthropoda; class Malacostraca; order Isopoda; family Cirolanidae; genus Bathynomus; species Bathynomus jamesi. The sequence continues at coordinate 87,363 of JAJOZX010005138.1, forward strand.
CGGCATCAATAATTTCTTGCAATCGTTGCGGCATAGAAGAGGCCAGATTGTAGGGAATGTTTGGTGTTCGACGTAAGCTCTCCCAACTATTCCTCGTGTGAGCTAAAAGTGCTTCAAATGTTCTTTCATTGCGTTGCTCCCATTCGTTAATCATTATTGCCCAAAGGTTTTCAATCGAATTCATATCAGGAGAACGTGGTGGCAGAATTAGATTAATAATCTCTGGCTCCCTTTCCTCCTCCCTTCGTAATTCCACACCCAACCTTGTTTCCTTCGACAAAGCAACGCTTACCTCCATCCTCATTCCACTTCCTTCATTAAACCTATTATCGCTTTTACTGTCCCTTCCTTCCATCCTTCAATGCCAGCGTTCTTAAACCTAGCACATAAATTATATAATATGGAATCTAACACCTTAGATCTCTACGCATTCATGTTACTTGAAGATGCCTGTGTCTTAGGGGAATCTAAGGGTTGAGAGTGGGCTTGAGGGGGTAGTCTATAGATTACTACAGATGACCTTGAACGCTCCAACTATTTAAAAATGATTATTTATTACGCACATCATATGGCATAATACACACATGAATTTAAGTATCTTACACTATAGGAATGGAATTGAATTGAATCCTACCAGAGTTAAAAAGTCGCAAAATATGATAGATTAGTTTGTATTAAGAGGTTACTAAGAGAAAAGGATTTGGGATAGAGCGGAAGGCAGAGTATATATTTTCTCGAGTTTCGGTTATTATTAACGTTATATGGATACATTGCCATGCGGTGTGATCAGAGAGAGAGAGAGAGAGAGAGAGAGAGAGTTACAAGGAGTTACAAGGAGTTACAAAGAAAATAAGTACCTCAAAAGGCCTTGCGGCCCATACCGAGGAGGTACCAGTGGCAACGGGTGCCAGGGAAAATTTTTTACACCCTCAAATAGTGTGCAAGATTTCGTCTAACCTTTTCTTAAAATGATCCACAGAGGAACTGTTCACAACTTCTGAAGGTAACCTGTTCCACGTGTCACAGATCTTATACGTAAAGTAATTTCCACACACACTAGTCCTAAACCGCTTCAAATCCAACTTCCAACCATTGTTGCGAGTTGGGTTATCATTTAAACTAAACATGCTTCTAAAATCGACATTGTTGAACCCGCGTAAAAGCTTAAAAACCTCGATCAGTTGACCGCGCAGCCTCCGAGTTTCCAGCGAAAACAAGTTCAGGGCGCGTAACCGTCGATTGTAGCCCAAATGCCTAACGGAAGGGATTAACTTTGTGGCCCTCGCCTGCACTCGCTCCAGCCTCTCAATATCTTTCCTGAGGGTGGGCGACCAAAACTGCACAGCATATTCCAGGTGCGGCCGAACCAGGGAATTGTACAGAGAGAGCACAATCTCCTTGTTCCGAAACTGAAATTGCCTCCTGATATAACCTAACAGCTTCTGGGCTTTCTTTTCAACCTCTACGCACTGTTTGGTAAACTTAAGGTCGCTGCTAATTAGCACACCCGTCCTTTTCCAAATCAGTCGCCTCGATATTACTCCCCAACATTGAGTAGGCCGACTTGGGATTGGCATAGCCAATGTGCATCACTTTGCATTTACCCAAGTTAAACGGCATTTGCCACTTTTCGGACCACTCTCCTATCCGGGGATGGGCCACTTCAGCGCCGCCACTTCAGCGCCGACGTTTCAGCGCCGCCATTTCAGCGCCAGGCCACTTCAGCGCCAGACTATTCAGCGACGGGCCCTTTCAGCGCCGGTCATTTTCTCTGTTGTTTTTATTGACTATACTTGTTTAGACTTTGCTTGTTTTATTAACATTACTTGTTGTTATTAACTTTGTATAATGTTGGTTTGGTTTTGGTTATGGTACTTTATTTTCCTTCCATTATAAAAAAAATTAGTGTTGGGATTAGGTTAGGTTAGGTTAGGTTAGGTTAGGTTAAAACAGCCCGCCGCAGGCGTTAGCCGTAGTTAGCCAGCTTCAAGTTAGGTTAGGTTAAGAATATTTATTCATATAACTAATGATGTAATTTCAGAATATTTTGCTCCCAACACTTATATCATTTTTCCTTTTTTTATTTCAGAATTTGTGAACCCTTTATTTTCCTTCCATTATAAAAAAAAATTAGTACCTGCACAGTGCACATAAAATAAAAAAATTGAATTAATTATTTTCATTAGATATATCGATCCTTAGCCTGCACATTTTATTGAGTTGTCTTGAAACTATTGTGGCGGGCGCTGAAAGGGCCCGTCGCTGAATAGTCTGGCGCTGAAGTGGCCTGGCGCTGAAATGGCGGCGCTGAAACGTCGGCGCTGAAACGTCGGCGCTGAAGTGGCGGCGCTGAATCGTACGCTACCCCTCCTATCCTACCTAGGTCCGCACGCAGTTCCTCGATCGCTTCGGGCGTCCCAACATTGGCCCCAAGTTTGGTGTCATCAGCGAATTTGGTGATCCGACTGACGATGCCACCGTCGATATCGCTTATGTAAATGATAAAGGACAGTGGCCCCAAAACGGAACCCTGAGGAACCCCACTAGTGACCGAGGCCCAACCCGAACTAACCCCTTTAATTACAACCCTCTGCCTCCTATTCTTCAGCCAGTTTTCAATCACAACGCGCCCATCCCACCGGCCCTACGAAGCGGACCCTACCTTTACCCCTTGTATTTTACGACGCCTAAAACTTCATCAACCAAAGCATAGCGCTCATTGTTTCAAAATTTGTTAATATGTATCTGTGTAGCGGTAACGTCAACAGATGGAACTGCTTTCGCCATATCGTCAGCTGAACCTACTTAAATATATACATATTTCGCATGTCTATCTCCGTCTGTGTAACGATGACGCTACCAGATCGAAATCTACTAAAACGCAAGGAAACGCCTACACTAACTAGTCTTTCTAGCAAAGAACGCAGCGTCTCGCTGATCTGAGTATGAACTGCAAATCACCCAGAACTCACCACGGGGAGACAGACAGACAGACAGACAGACAGAGAGAGACAGAGAAAGAGGGAGACAGAGAGAGACAGAGACAGAGAGACACACACAGAGAGCTTTTAAATCACACCTTTTAAATGGTTTGTGGGTAAAGGCTTCACGTATGTTATTTTAGTCCAGGGTAGTTTATGTGGAGGTGTTAACGTAACTTGCACTTGGGACTGTTAATTGTAAGACAACTACCATAGCTGGGACTGAGACACGTTATCCCCTGCATATATATATCTATATACAGTATGTCTCTATATATAAATAGATAGAGTGATCGACACAATGATAATGTGGACGTTATTGATGGGGTTAGAGCAATTATGTGCACCAATCCGAACACACCGCTGCCATAAGGACCGCCCATTTTATACCTAACAGACTAGCTTGGGACGAGACAGAGGCGCGAGACTTATTGTAAGCACTGTACATCTCTCCAGAAAAAAATTATTATTCAACATAAGCCAAAAGTAATAACGCAATAGTAATATAGCAACTTTAAGCGTCATAGCAATTTATAACGTTATAGAATATATATTCACCTTAATTAAATATTAATATTAATCAATTAATTAATTAAATATTCACCCAAGTCATTAAAAAGCAAGCTAAGATAAATAATTCCCAGTGATGCGTGAACACTTAATACACCCTACCCGATTCTTGCCGGGAGAGTAACTGAGGAAAACCGTTAGTATTTGAAATACGATGCGAAATCGTTCAAAAATAAGAGTTGCCAACTGTAAACTTAATTAATTTGGAATTAGAAACTGGGCGAATTGCGCAATTTTTTTTTACGTTCTGAGTTATGCCTGCTATATAGACTACGTCAGAGGCAAGGATTTTGCAGTACAGGGCATTAAAAATGGCAGCCGTGTGCATACCCTAAATATTCATTAATTTAAAAAATTTCACGTGCGCTAGTTTCTCATCTAGTGGGTACGTTTGGGTTATGAGCACACAAAAATTTTGGAGAAACAAATTTCACCCCCTTTCTGTGGACCACCCTAAAATATATATATATATATATATGTTTTTCTGTAATTTACTGCCGATTCGTACCTACAGAAAACGGTACATATCTCGGCGAGGCAGTGGGTGGGTGGTGTTACTGAGTTGAGGGTGGTAGACTAGGGGTGGGGGAGAGTAATAGTCAGTTGCTGGATAGTGAGTAGGAGGGGTATGGTCTTAGACGCGATAGAGCAGATGGGAGTGAGAAAGAGGAAAATCGCTTCTGTTGAAAAGTGGGGGCCTTCGGTATGGAGCGTAGACGGTCGGGTACGGGATTTTCGGACAGGAGAGGGAAACACCTGCGACGAAGAGCGGACAGGTTTGGTCATTCCACCAGGTGTGAGTGATAGGGGCATGGCAGGTAGGGCAGAGCGGGGCTGGCGATTTCGCCATAAGGTGTCCGTGGGTGATGCGGGAGTGGCCTAGGCGGAGACGGGCTAGAATCACTTCTTTATGGCGGGACCGGTGGAATGAGGAGGCCCAGTATCCTATTTGTGGTTTGATCCTGTGGAGATTATTTTGTGTGGCCTGGTCCCATTCCCGTTGCCATATGGAGCGGAAGTGGGAGCGGAGAGTCGGGAAGAAGTCGGAGAAGGGGAGGGGTCGGGAGGAGGCCGGCAGTGAGCAGGCCGTCTTTGCCGTGCGGTCCGCCTCCTCGTTACCCTGGATGCCAATATGAGCTGGGACCGAGCAGAAGGCGACTGTCTTGTGTCGGAAGGTCGTTAAAAAGTGGAAGGTTTGCTGGATGGTACAGACGAGCGGGTGAGGAAGGTTAAATCTTTCTAGGGAGAGAAGTGCGCTTTGGGAATCTGAATGAATGACGAAGGAGCTGGCGGAGTGGGTGCGCACCATGTCGAGTGCCTCCGTAATCGCGAAAAGTTCCACCGAGAAAACGGAGGCCTCGCGGGGCAGGCTGACGCCTCGGGAAAGCGGCTGGGACAGAATCACCGCTGAGGCCGCACCAGCCTCCGAGCGGGAACCACCTGTATAAATGGCGACTGCGTCCGGGTGTTGGGTTGCGTGTTTACGGAAGAGTGACCTGTATGCCGTGGCGCTCGTGGTATTCTTCGGTAGGACACGCAGGTCCCTGCAGAACTTCATAGGGGTGAGGAGCCACGGGGGGGTAGGTGCTGTATGGAATGGGAATAACTGAGGGGGCGGGCATGTTGAAAAGGTCAAGGAAAGAGCGGACCACTTCAGTGAAGTGCCAGCTCCGTCCCTGGGGTGGTACTTCAGAAACTGCCGTGCCCAGAAGCGAATAAGGTAGCCTCTGTGCACGGAGGTATGTCCTCATGAGGAGTAGACCCCGTCGGAGGGCGAGAGGGAGATAATTGCAGTCCACTTGGAGGCTGGAGGCTGGGGAGGAGCGGAAAGCACCGGTGGCGAGGCGGAGGCCTCTATTAAGGGCCGCGTCCAAGATACGGAGGCGGGCGTTGGAGGCTGAGCCGTAAACTCCACTGCCATAGTCCAGCTTCGACTGTACCATGGAAGTGTAAAGGCGAAGAAGAGAGCGTCGATCTGCACCCCATGTGGTGTGGGAGAGGTTATCTAGGAGAGCGAGGGGACGTCGAAGGGATTGCTTCAGATGCTTGAGATGGGGAACCCAGTTGAGCCGTCGGTCTAGGGTCATGCCCAGAAAACGCGTGGAGAGTACCACCTCAAGAAGATTGCCGTATAATGTGACAGAGGGAAGAGGAAGAGTTGAGGGTCTTCTACTGAAGAGCATACACTTGGATTTGGGGGTGGAGAGGCGGAAACCCACCAACGTCGCCCACATTTCCACCTGGTAGATGGCGAGCTGCATTTGCCCGTTGAACGACGGACGGTTCTCACCCTGCGAAGTAGATCGCAAGGTCATCCGCGTAGATGGAAGAGCGGATGGTGGGTGGAAGGCATTTTGAGACTGTGTTCATGACGACGGAGAAGCATAGAACACAGGATGCTTCCCTGTGGGACCCCGTCCTCCTGCACGAAGGTGTCAGAGAGGACTGAGCCAGCCCACCCGGACTTTAAAGGTTCGGGAGGAAAGGAAGCCCCTGATGAAGGTCGGCATGGCTCCAACGAGGCCTAGATGTCGGAGCTGGCTAAGGATCATTGCCCAACGGGTGGTGTCATAGGCCTTCTAAATATCGAAAAAAAATGATAGTACGAACTGTCCATTGTCGAAGGCATCCTGTATATCTCGGCTGAGGAGCAGGATGGGATCAGTGGTGGAGCGGAATTGTCTGAAGCCGGACTGGGTAGACGGGAAGGAATTGCTATTTTCAAGGACAAACGATAATCGCGTAGCGACCACTTTTTCAAGGATTTTGCAGGCACAACACGTCAGGGCGATTGGTCTGTAGTTTGTGGGGTCCAGGGAATCTTTGCCGGGTTTGGGGATAGGGATGACGTGGGCCTCCTTCCACCTGGAGGGGAAGGCGCCCTCTATCCATATGCGGTTGTATAGGTCTAGCAGGAAAGTTTGTAAGGTAGAGTGGATGTGCTGGATCATGCCGTACGGAATACCGTCCGGACCGGGACAAGGGGATCGTCGAGAGGCCAGTGCCGCCTGTAGTTCACGCATGATGAACAACCGGTTGTAGGTGCTGTCTATGGACGGTGGAGAGGGGCTATTGTTAGGGGCGGGCACGGAACTGACTGCAGAGGAAGAAACGACGGCGAAAGTAGAAGCTAGGTGGTTTGCCACCGACTTGGGCTCGTATAGGAGTCCGTCTTTAGTCCGGAGGACCGGGGGTCGGGAGGGGACATGTCGCCTCTAGACACCCCGTACCTCTTTCCAGATGGTAGCCGAAGGTGTGGTGGCGGTGACACCGGACACAAAGGCACGCCAAGAGGCTCGGCGCGCTGTCTTCATTGTACGGCGGGCGATGGCCCTGGCCCGCTGCATCTCCGTGCGATGAATGGGGAGTAGCGTCCGGTAGAAGCACTCCGGAGTCCACCAAGGCACCCGTCCGGTGCGAGGGTAGGCGGAGGATCGTGGGATGCTGGTGCTTGCAGCCGCTACAACGACGGACTCTAAATATGCGATGCACTCGTCGGCGGATGGGAAGTGAGCAGTTGTAAAGGTTGTATATGTATTGTCGCGGAAGCGGGCCTAATTCGCGTTGGTAGTAATCCACCTTTCCGGCACCCGAACGGTCTGGTCGGGCCGATTGAGCGCGAGTTGAATGGGGAAATGGTCACTTCTATATTCCTCTTGGAGGACTTGCCATGTGAAATCTAGGAGCATCACTCGAAACGAGGGACAGGTCTATACAGGATGGAGTGCAGGTGGTGGCATGGTAGAATATAGGAGCCACTATTGAGGCACTCGAAGGAGAGCTCGGTCACGACAGTAATCAGGGTTGGGGCCATATAGGTGGAGTGTGTGTCGCCCCACAAGGGGTGGCGACTATTGAAATCGTCCAGTAGTAGAAAGGGCCTGGGGAGTTGTTGTACGACCCCCACCATGTCATCGCAGGAGACTTGAGCGTGGGGAGGGAGGTAGATTGAGCAGACGTTGCAGGCGCGGATCCAGGGGGGGGTCGAGGGGGTCCGGACCCCCCCCCCTGCTCACGGTGACCAACGATTTTTCGATTATGAGGTTTCGGACAAAGTGGTCCGAATGTTCATACAGAAACATCCGCGGCGTTTGTTTGCTCCTATATATGAAAAATAAGACCTGAAGACTTAAAATGGCTTAAGGTACATGTATCCCGGTTGCCACAAAATTAATTTCCTTAAAAAGAATAAAGAAAAAAAAGTTTATGTCCGATCCTGAGACATTTCAGACCTGGCCTGGGTGTGTGAACAAGCAGGATTTTGATAACGGGAATATACTTCAAATCCATCTAAAGCTATCTTCAAATATGAAAATTTCCTACCGAGGGGGGGACACCCCCCCTGGCGCTCGCTTCGCTCGCGCGTCCTCGGCCTTCGGCCGAGGACATATCAGTAACGAGCCCCACCAAGACTGGACCCCCCTCTGCTTAAATTCCTGGATCCGCCCCTGCGGTGTACTGTCTATCCAGGGAAAGCCGGGTGGAAATCACCTGTAACGGGGACCGGATAGATTGTGGAAGGGGACTGCGTGGTGTATGAGAATGGCAGCCCCCCCTTCGAGTGCAGGTAGGAGGCGGGGTGGCGATGCAGGAATATCCAGTAGGGCAGGGCATGGGCCTGGTCCCCAGGATTAGCTCCTGGAGACAGACACACACCGGACGGGAAGTGGCAATCAAGGAGTTCAGGCCTTCATAGTTCGTGAATATTCCTCTGCAGTTCCAGTGTACTATTGTGGTTTTCCGGGATCCATTAGTTGATGAAGGGGGATGGGTAAAGGTGTAGGTGCTAGGAGGTTGGAATGTGAAGGGAGATCTGGGGGTTCGCAAAGGTGAAGGATGGGTCAGGAGCATGGCTGGCTATCTACCGTTCACCAGGGAAGGAATCGGTCGGCCAGTCGATCTCCGCGGAGGTTGCGGGGTCGAGTCGGCCGAGCGAGACCGGAGGCGTGGATCACGGCAGTCAGGGGAACGTCGTGGGTTGAGAGGGTCAGAAGTGTTTTGGCTGGCTTCTGTGTTCGGGCCAGGAGGGGGCACTTTACTTCTCAAAGTGGCGCCTCCCCGCCTGTCCGGGGTCTCACGGCGGACCCTGGGTGGCGATAGGGGTACCAGAAGGACTTGGCGGGTGGGAGGGAGGGCGTGCTCAGGGTGGCTGACAAGGAGGGGGCCGGGGATGTTGGGGGGACAGGTACTGTGGGGGTAGGAGGTGAACCAGAGTGGTCTCTGGAGGGGTGGAAAAAATGGTACCAGGAGGCAAGGGCAGATCCATGAGACTCATGGGCGCGGCCGAGCTCCCCTCGGCCACACCGTGTAGCTGCGCCAGGGCCGCATCCACTGGATCCTCGGGGGAGAGGAGGATGTTCAAATTGGGTCTCGTTGTAGGGGGGAGCGGGTCATATAATTCGGCGACTATTGTCAGAGTCTGTGGGGGTAGAGTGGTGGGACTTCCGCGGTGGGGAGATATGGTCCTTGTAGGCGAAGTGGGCGGTGTGAGGGTCCGAGCCGTCTTCTTACTTCTAGGGGAAGAGGGAGAGACACGTTGAAAGGCCGGAGGGTCTGGCGACTCGCTCCGGCGTCTCCGCCTCGTCGGCTTGCTCTGGGCGGTAGGTTCGGGCTTGTGCAGAGAGTACTGGGAGGGGAAGGTTTGAGGTGGATGGGGCCTGGGTGTCCTGGTCCCAGACTCTTGGAGGATTTGTGTCAGGTATGGTGCGTGAAGAGAAGGGATGGTGGGGGGACAGGAGACCGTCGGGTCCTAGAGGATTTCCTTTGGGAGGGATAGTGAGCAGTGGTCGAGGGGGTTTCAGCTGCAGGCCAGGGCGGCGTGCCGAGATGATAGAGCCGAGAGCAGCGGCGTAAGACACTGTATGTGTGTATATAATATATATATATATATATATATATATATATATATATATATATATATATATGCACATTGCACATATACAGGATGCGCAAAAGCCGCGCATCATAGGAACTTTCAGTGTTGATTATATTTTTTTTCATTTAAGTAAGGGATGGTTGCGAAATTAACGATAGACGAGAGGGTGAGCTTGTTTTTAATGCGTGGAATACCAGGTACTACAAATCGGTGAATCGATACAGAATTTAATTCTGTACCGATTCGAACTTTGATTCGTCAGTCTAAAGGACAAATTTCCACTGCTCAACAGTCCATTTTTGGTGTTTTTTAGCCCAGGTTAGCATTTTCTCTTTGTTCTGGAGTCTCAGCATTGGTTTCTTTGTTGCAGTTCGTCCTTTTAATCCTGCTTCTCTGAACAGTTGATGTTGAAACTGTTGTACTTCTGGAGTTGTTCAGCTGAGCTTTGATTTCAGGTGCTGTGAAGCGTCTGTTGTGCAGACTGGTGACTCAGATACTTGTCCTCCGAGTCTGTTGTGGTTCTTGGTCACCCTGCCCTTTTTCTGTCCTTATTTTGACCAGTTTCTTCGCACCGTTTAATGGCACAAGCAACCACATTCACAGAAACTTTTAATTTTTTTGCAATTTGCCTCAGTGATTGGTCCTCATTTCTCAAACTTACAATCGACTGTCTTTTTTCTGTTGTAAACTGAGCTTTGGCACCCATTTTTGCTTTTTGAAACACAGAAATATACCTTAAACTACACAGTTAGCTCCTCTGCAAGGACTTTATATGTAAAGACCTGCAGCGCATGTTAATAACTGAACACATGTATTAATGTCACAACCATGCGACCTACCACTTCTATGGTTGAGCAATATCCATGTTTGTGCCATTAGAAGTTCGCTGTAAGAAGCGAATGTCCCTTAACTGTCACTCTCTAATTCGCTCCTTTGATTTCTCCCAAATAATGACTTATATTGTACGTACAGAGTAAATCACTCTGACGTCCTAAAGTAACTTAATTTCCCTCGAGTTTTCCATACTTTGAATACTGAATCACGTGTTTAGTATGTGGATATCTTTCGTATTCAATGTATGGTACATTCTTTAATAATAATAGTAAAACCTCTCAATAAGTCAGTGCTTAAATTATGCTTAACGTTAGAATTCTTTAGCTCTCCAGTTAAAGTAGGAGCCTAACCTTCAACTGCACTCCCCCAAAAATTTAGACTTATTTATTTCTTATATTGTAAATTAATTCATTCTTGCCTGGCCCCTTGTTACCAGAGGTTGCAACTCCCTCATTTTAAATTCCTGCCGGGGCCATTGTCACAAGAGGTTGCACCTCGCCCCCTTTAAATTCCTGCTTGACGCTTAGACTAAGTAGGTCGAGCCTCCTCATTTTAAATTCCTGCCGTAGCCTTTACCCGAGGAGGCCGAGCCCCCTCGCCTTAAATTCCTGCTTTAACCCTCACTCGAGGAGGACAAGCCTCGCTTTAAATTCCTGCCTGAGCTATTGTGAAAAGAGGTCGAACCTCTCCCCCTGTAAACGTCTGACTTTTAGTGGTTATTGTAAGAGGCTGTAAATTCATTTTCCTCCTTCAGTGCCTCATTCTGTATATACTTTGTGAATAAAAATTATATGAGTGAACGACAACTCCAATTTAGAAGTGAAGTGTTTCCATTCACCCCTTCAGGAAAAAACTTGGTAAAAACTGTTCATTGTTACTCGGATGCTCTCGGCTAAGGCCGAGTTTAACCAACAAGGACCACCTTCGTTGGGTTGTCCAAGGTGAGTTCATCATAAAAGTCGCAAGCGGGCAGTGGCTCGCACATACACGCGACATTAACATACTCCTGAAGAAACACAATACCCCAGTAAAGACTTAAACTGTTTTTGGACCTTTGTGCAGAGCTAATGGCATTAATTTTAGGTTGCATGCTAGACGTAAATTAACACATTTTGAAGGCTATTTTGAAGAAGCTTCTGTGCTACAACACACTGCATAGGGCAGATGCACTGAAGCATACAATATGAAAGCGAGGTAAGCAAATTCATCTCTAGTACCAGCAAAACGTTGGAAATTAGTAGGTGTACTTAAACTTTTGACTGATATATATATATATATATAATATATATATATATATGATGTAGGTCTCGAGACCGATCTCGAAACCCAATTTGCAGTCTCGATCTCGGTCTCGACAGACGCGGTCTCGGTTTTTCTCCCCGAGACCTTTCGAGACCTCTCGAGACTGTAATGAAAAATACATGTTATGGGCATACTCATGATGGTGGCTTGGTTGAACAGACACAATTCAGAATGTTTATGAAAGTTTGTAAAAGTAAGGGACTCTAGGTATTCACTAATCAGTCACCCTGTTTTGAGTTGCCACGTTTGTCTTGCGGGGGTGTGTGGGTCTGGATTTTTTTAGGTTAGCGCTACAAAAAAATTTGCCCCCCCCCCCTACCGGCCCCGTCAGATTAATTTTATTGAAAATGGAAACACTAAATAGAGAATTTTATATATATTATATATATAAGTATATATTATAAGGCCACTTAGTGTTGCCAAACGGCGTGTCAACCTCTGTGGTGTGATAAAAACGATTATCCTCCCATCCAATATGTATTTGAAAAAATAAAATGCTTCACATTTCCATAGTAGTGTAAAAGTGTAAAACAAATTGAAAGGGCACGAGCTTGGTCTCGATCTCGATCTCGAATTTTAAGGGTCTCGATCTCGGAAGGTAGATCTCGATCTCGAACCTTTGATCTCGGTCTCGATCTTGGTCTCACAGGATCAGGTCTCGGTCTCAGTCTCGGACTTGGTGGTCTCGACTACATCACTGATATATATATATATATATATATATATATATATATATATATATATATATATATATACCGGGTGTTCCAATAAAATGTTTACACATCATATTAACATATTATATATATCAACATGCACACTTTAGATGATAGTAATATGCGCTGATGTATTAGTATATTTATAGTACTTAGTAATAGTAGTATAGTAATGGTGTATTGTACTTAAAAAACAGAAGTATCCCTTGTTACAGGAAATGGCAGCATTGCAGTTATAGTCCGGTTGCACGGGGTGGAAACCCTGCATTGTTTGTTATAAAGCAAATCTTGACATATTTTGAAAGCTTATACCACCCCATTCAAAAATCCATCGGGTGTACACCTGACCCCCACTTGGCTTTTTCAATATGGCCGCCATTTTCCAAGATGGCTGGCGAAACTGAAAAATCCCATATCCTAGTCAATACTTGATGGATTTTGATGATCTTGGTGTCATTTCTAAGGGTTTTTAGGATGATGAGTCGATCTGGAGGGGTTGCAAATACTTTGGGAGTCGTTTTGACCCATATTAGTCAATACTCAAGGTCATTGGAGGTCAAACGCACCCCCGACATAAGGAATATCCCATATCCCGGGCAGTCAGTCGTGGAGATATTTTAGTGATCTTACTTCGTTTTTATGGTTTTGGGCGAGCCTGAGTAGTTCTATAGGCACATGATAACAGTAGGATATCATTTTGCAAGTCCATGGGTCAAGTCAAGGTCATTTGAGGTTAAAGTTTGGCCTTGAAATATGATAATGCCACAGTTGATATCACTATTTGCTTTATTTCAGTGACAATTTCTACAATCTAGCTAACTGCTGAGCACTTAACATCTTTTCTGCAGATAAAACCAGATCAAAATGCTTAAATGACATAACCCACATTATATGGATATTCGGATATAAACCACAATTTATGCTGAAGTGCAGGGCACATACATTCTATGGAAGGTTGCAAAGCTACAAGATATGACCTCGTAAGCAAAACAAAGCTCACACCTAGCTGGGGGATTGGCATTGACAACTTTGATGCAGTTATTCACATTAGGTAACCATTTATTGGGGGCAAATATCAAAAGACACGGTTGTGTCAGGATCATCAGTCTGCTCTTTGTTTGCATTTTGGGTCAATAGATTGTTGCAATCCAAGCTGCTGCCACATGCACAGAACATTGTGCAAGGGATTCCGCGTTCCATGCAGCCACAGCGACTCCCCCTGCATGCTGATTGTGATTCACACCCACATCTAATTAGCTTCAGAACTTCATCTGGTGCTAAGCACACTCCTTCACCAACTGTTTTTGGGATGAGAACTCTGTTTGTTTCGTCTCTCTCCCACCCATAATGCACAGAATCAAGTGGTGGTGGGTCACACTTTAGTGATCGAGCCAGTTCGCCAGAGTGTAGTGGGCTCTGAGCACATTTTGATGGAAAGCTTCAGTTGTTGGTGGTAGAGAACATAGTTTGGGTGCAGCAGTTCCCGACTTCCCTGTCTTCTGAGCCCATACTCGCTGACGACTCAGTAAGAGATGAGGATTTCTTATCCCATAGCATACAACAATGAACACTGTTGCCTCTTTCTCAATCTTTCTCTTTCTCGATCTCGACAATCGTTTGCAATATTCAGGTATGAGGCAGCATAGTTTTTGAAAACTAACAATGTAGCAATACCATCCCCATGTAAGTCTACAATTTCGTCTTTGAAGTAATCTTTAACTTTTACAATGAGCGACCTACGTGACAACTTCTCACCACCTAACTCTTTGTAAAGCTTCTCTACTTCAATTGAATTCCATGATTTCATTTTGTCCTTCAACAATTCTACACACAAAGCAATGAAGGAGCGGTCTTCAGGTTCAACCCTTGACTTATTCTGGCAAGCTCTCTCAACCTCAACATGAAAGGTAGACATACAATCTTTATGGTATCGGGCTTCTTCAGCTGGTAAATCTCCTTTCATGCCGAACAACCTACTGAGTACAACTTGTCCCTGCTCATCATTTTTCAGTTTACACTTTTCTATCAACACATCTTTGTAATTTGTTTTTTTATCACCAAGCTTATCGGTCATAAACCTAGATGCTGGAATGCGGTATTGCACCAGAACTTTGATGTCATATTTCTCAGGTAATATACACTCACTGACTTTCAAACAAAAGTGTGTGTTTTTTAGGGTCATATACTAGGCCTTCACTGAGAACAGCACTATGTGTCTATGTAGTCTTTTTGGCTCCACTGTAGGGGTATCACATTCTTTCTTTTTCATGAATGCTGATAAATTCTGCTTGGACATATAAGTGGAAACACAGTTCTTGTGACAACAAAGGATTTTTGCTCCATCTTCCAAGAGAGGCTCTAGTCTCGCTCGAACATCTGCCTGCCTTCTGATGTCGCTGCTCTCTATGATTTTCTGAATCCTCCCATAATTTGAAAGACCTTTCTGACCTCCAGGACAGCTACACAGGAAATCCTTGAAGAAACATTCGTCTGTAGCTTTTGTAGAACTTGAAAAATAAGAATCTTGTTTACTTACCCATTCTTCAGAGTACAAATCGCATTGAAATAATTTATCCTCAGCAAATGAAAACTAAAAAATGCTCACCTGGTATATTCTCCATATTCAGCAGTCAAAAAACAATTTTGGAATCAGCACAACCAAGACGTCATCAAACCACCAGGTGGGCAGCACCATCAGCAATAATCTCAACAACCTGAAAAAAATAAGAGAAATAATTAGACATATTGGAATTCACCTTACCATGGGGAAAATAATCCCTGATTTCATTTTAAACCCTACAGAACGACTCAGTCTTGCCCAAAACCATAAAAACGACAGTAAGATCACCAAAATATCTCCACAACTGCCCAGGATATGGGATATTCCTTATTTCGGGGGGGCGTTTGACCTCCAATGATCTTCAGTATTGACGAATGTGGGTCAAAACGACTCCCAAAGTATCTGCAACCCCTCCAGATCGACTCATCATCCTAAAAACCCCTAGAAATGACACCAAGATCATCAAAATCCATCAAGTATTGACCAGGATATGGGATTTTTCAGTTTTGCCAGCCAAATTGAAAAAGCCGAGGGGGTCAGGTGTACACCTGATGGATTCTTGAATGGGGTGGTATAAGCTTTCAAAATATGTCAAGATTTGCTTTATAACAAACAATGCAGGGTTCCAGTAAAATCAGGGTCTGTGCTACTGGACTATTATCATTTGAGCAACGTAAGTGGATTCTGAAGCACTACTGGAAGATGGAGAATGTGGCTGAGGTACAGAGACATTGGAGAAATGAGTTTGGAACATTACCACCATCACAGGTAACAATTACAAGATTATGTGATGCATTTGAGACTGACAGAACAGTGCAAAACGTGAACAAAGGCCGATCTGGACGATGTCACACTTCAACTGACAATGAAAATGTTGAGACCGTGTTACAGACCTTCACAAACTCTCCAAATAAGTCTACAAGGCAATGTTCTCGTGAGACTGGTGTTTCTAAATTCAGCATTCATCGCATTTTGTAATGTGAAAAGTGGAAACTGTACATACCTAGACTGCTCCATGCAATGAATGAGGACAATCCAGATCATCGAAAAGGATTTTGAGAGTGGTTTTTGCACATGTGTGATGAAAAATAATCTTTTCCCGATTTCATTGTTTGGTCCGATGAAGCCACTTTTAAACTTAATGGTACTATCAATCGACACAACTGTGTGTACTGGGCCACCGAAAATCCAAACATAACAGAAGAATGAGCACTTAATCAACCAGGAGTGTCAGTGTGGTGTGGTCTGTCTTCCAGAGGACTGATAGGGTCATTTTTCTTTGAGGACACTGTCATAGGTGCTGCTTAGGGTACTTATCAATGCTGCAAGACAACATTGTACCTTCAATCAGAGCTCTTTTTTTTGGAAGTGTTACTTTCAACAGGATGGCATGCCACCACATTACCACAATGGCGTTAGAAATTATCTCAATGTTTGTTTTCCTAGAAGATGGATAGGACGTAGGGGATGTATGGAGTACCCACCATGATCTGACTTAACACCCTTAGACTTTTACTTGTGGAGCACTCTG
Source organism: Bathynomus jamesi (assembly GCA_023014485.1). Taxonomy (NCBI): domain Eukaryota; kingdom Metazoa; phylum Arthropoda; class Malacostraca; order Isopoda; family Cirolanidae; genus Bathynomus; species Bathynomus jamesi. The sequence goes on from JAJOZX010005138.1 coordinate 103,729, forward strand.
AAGAACACTGTGTATGCTGAAAAACCAAGGACACTACAGGCCTTAAGACATGAAATTGAAATAGCCTGTGCCAACATTCCACTCCGAACAATCTGAACAGTATGCCAATCTGTTGCACACTGTTGTCAAGAATGTATTGATGCTAGTGGCAGACATTTTGAACATTTAAAACATTAAAGTAAGCAGCACAACCATGAAGGTATTGACGCTGCTGGCTGATATTTCGAACATTTAAACATTAAAGAAGCCTACTTGCTATCTATTTACTATCTGCCTATTTTGCTTATTGATATATATGTTAATATGATGTGTAAAATTTTTTTTGGGACACTCGGTATGTATGTATGTGTGTATATATATATATATATATATATATATATATATATATATATATATATATATGTGTGTGTGTGTGTGTGTGTATATATATATATGTAATATATATGTGTGTGTGTGTGTGTATATATATATATGAGTGTGTGTGTGTGTATATATATTATATGTGTGTATATATATTTTTTTTTTTTAAAGTTTGGGAAGAACCGATTCGCCTCTATTTAAAAGGGCATATCTCGGTATAAAAACAAAGAAAAAGTGAGAGGAAAGACAGAGGAAAAAGAAAGGGTGGAGGGGAGAGTCGAAGTGGAAAAAGACCAAGGATGACAAGGACTGCTGGGTCGAGCCCCATCATCCTTGGGTACTAGGGCTGGGAGGGCGCACGTGAAACCTCCAGGAACAAGCACGTACAAACGAGCACAAAGACCACTCAAGAGCACGAGCTTAGAACCCCCTTGCAGATATATATATATATAATATATATATATATATATATATATATACATATATATATATATATAGAGGGTGTTTCATAACATGTCGTACGCACTTTCAGGATGAATTCAGCACTTGAAAACAATGAAAAAAGTTTCTATAAACATATGCCTGAAATCGCTTTGTTTCCGAGTTACAGCCTGTTATGTGTTCCAGCAAGTATCTGCCTTACCTTTAAAGTGCTAAAAATGACCACCTTATGCTTGAATACATGCCTGAACATGCCTCATCATAGACTGCCTGACGCATTCAAACATTCCAGGTAGCCTATTGCTCAGATTTTCTGGCATCCTTGTTCTACATGTTAGCAAAGCATTTCAACGTTGTCAATGGGTGTCACATAAATGATGGATTTCAGATGACCCCACAGGTAAAAATCAAGTGGATTCAGGTCTGGGGAGCGAGCAGGCCATGCAATGGGTCCTCCACAGCCTATCCATTTATCAGGGAAATGGTTATCCAAATAGTCTCTGGCTACTTGACTAAAATGAGGCGGAGCGCCATCATGCATAAACCACATATGAAGTCAGACACCAAGAGGAACTTCATCTAGTAAACTGCTTAAATCATTCCTTAAAAAATTGGAAAAGGATTCTCCTGTTAATCTTCCAGGCAAAACAAAAGGACCAATTAAATTGTTGGCAATAAGTCCTGCCCATACATCGATACTAAATTGTTGTTGGTGCCTTGACTGGATGATGGCATGTGGATTCTCTTCAGCCCAGTGATGAGTGTTGTGAAAATTGATCACGCCATTTCTTGTGAGGGCAGCCTCATCAGAAAACAACACAGAGGATAGAAAAAGAGGATCATGAGCACACTGCTGAAGGAATGAAGGAACCAAGCATAAAAAGCCTCCTGTGGTGGAAAATCAGCTTCAATAAGGCCTTGTACTCTCTGAATGTGATATAGGTAAAGCTGTTGTTTCCATAAAATTCTCCACACAGTTGTGTATCTTACACCCTCTGCTGCTGCTATCCTTTGGGTGCTGACACCATGATGTTCCTCCACGCAATTCAGGACCCACTCCTCCAAACTCAACAGTTCTGGTGCTGATTGGTCAACCACCATCTGAAACTCGCTTGTTGAATGATCCTGTATCACCAAGATGCTCATCTATTCTCTGAAAGGTCTTCTTATCTGGCAGATGGCAATTCAAAAACCTTTCCGCATACAGATGTCTTGCTGCAGCTGCATTACACTTGGCAAGTCCATACATGAGATGCATGTCTGCCATTTTTCTGTTTGAATAAGCCTCCATTCTCACTTCAAATGCACATTATTACTGAATAGCATAAACTTTTAAGGTTTTTTTTTTCACTGGACTGCACTTATTCACAGTAAGAAGTTACGAATACCAACAGTGAAACACCACAATGCACCTCTGACTGACTGATGGCTCTACACTAGGGTGGATTGATTTTACATTTTTTTCGATTTCCATATTCTAATAGAGACAAAAACTTGCGCATGCATGAGAAAATAGCCTCTGCAAAATCTTAGCTTAATAGGTAATCATCTTCTGCCCCCAGCAGAGCGATGAAAATCATATTTTAGTAGTCAAAAACATATTTTTCTTATAATTTTTAAAATATTTCAATATGCATCAAAATTATTCCTAATAACTATAAAGTCGATGAAAAAGACCTCATATGATCGTTTTCCAAGCGCGTTGTCCTACATTAATATCTTTTGCCCCGGCAACAACGTCAAATGTTGAAAAAATAGGTAATTTATATAGTACATATTTTCAGATCGGCTCTTTGTCTTAAATAATGCATTATATATTTCCCATAGCATTTATATCGTTGCTTAGGCATGAAATAACACACACGCAAAATTTTATGACTCTAGAGTAATATCTTCTGTCCCCGAGAAAAGTCTAAATGTGGATTATAATTACGTTAATGCGATGTTATAAGTACGATAAGTACTAAGTACAGCTCCTCGCTTGCTAATTTTATAAAATTAGCAACCCAGAACTCACCACGAGGAGGTGGCTGTACGTCGAGTTCCACCCTATCCAGCCCCAACCACCCTTCCTTTGGCTGCATGTCGATTTACATACGGTAATCTTTCTTAGAATCAAATCGTGGAATTTTTGTTCGGGAGTGAAGACGGGAGCGGATGAATCCGTCCCTCTCTTCTATTCCACTTACACTGGCAGAGGCTTCGGTTACTAATTTGATGAGTCTCTCGACCGCTTGAGTATGACAAGGGAATAGTGGGATCAGTCTATCAGGCTGGTCTCCTGTCTCAACAAACTCTTTTATTCGGGTATCAGGTATTGTTTTTGTAACGGGGAGTTCGGTCACCTCAGCCGTTTGCCAGTTGATCATTTCGTAATAGTTTTGACTATCGTAGAGCAGCTCAGGCATGGCGAAGGCTCGAATTTCCCCCGCTGGTGATTGTTTTGATCGTGCTTTTAATATTCTTCTCCATCCCAATTCTCTTATGTGTTGCTCATCAGCATGTAGCATGGAGATCAAAATATTTTCTGGGTGAGCAAAGAAAGAATTTCTACGGAGGACTTTGTTGGCGATTGTCTTAGATCTTTGAGGCATGGTCTGAGAGAGACGCATCATTTCGAAAAAATGTTTTGCGCCCTCAGTGAAACTGGAGTTTTTCTTTATCTTAAACCAAATTGGTGCGTAAACTGTCAATGAATCGCACAATTTCGTTGAAGGTGCTGGAGGGTTCACTGGTTGAAACATAGAGGCGCAGAAATCTATTTGCTGTTGTCAGCCACCTGGAATGCGCCATCTTACCTGGATTTCGAGCCGCGAGAGCTGAAGAGCAGCTACCGCTTGACACTGCTCTGTAGATGCCTAACAAATATTTTTGGTCAGTGTTCAACTCGGCATCATCTATGTCAATGTTGGGAGATGGAATGGCATCAAATTCTGTAATTGGAAGTTTTTCGCAGTCGTTCAGTTGTTTTCCAACTGGTCCAGTAAAGCCCATTGGCCCAGTTGTTTTGCCGTCCAAGTCTTGAATGAGGTGTCGCAGTGATAATTCATTACCGTGTAATAGGCATATGATCCACTGAACTGGCCTTTGTAGTTTCATTTCAATCATACGAATGGCTCCACCCTTTCGACTGGCGCGTCAGTGGCAGCTGCTGTTGGCAGCACTCACCAGAGATGACCTTTAAATCCTAGCCTAGAGTCATAAAATTTTGCGTGTGTTATTTCATGCCTAAGCAACGATATAAATGCTATGGGAAATATATAAATGCATTATTTAAGACAAAGAGCCGATCTGAAAATATGTATATAAATTACCTATTTTTTCAACATTTGACGTTGTTGCCGGGGGCAAAAGATATTAACGTAGGACAACGCGCTTGGAAAAACGATCATATGAGGTCTTTTTCATCGACTTTATAGTTATTAGGAATAATTTTGATGCATATTTTAAAAATTATAAGAAAAATACGTTTTTGACTACTAAAATATGATTTTCATCGCTCTGCCGGGGGCAGAAGATGATTACCTATTAAGCTAAGATTTTGCAGAGGCTATTTTCTCATGCATGCGAAAGTTTTTGTCTCTATTAGAATATGGAAATCGAAAAAAATGTAAAATCGATCCACCCTACTCTACACTCAATGATATTGAAACATGTCATAGAGTCTACAAACATTACAATCGGCAAGGCCATACATGAAATAAATCTTGTACACACTCACAAACATTGTCGGCAAGCAGTGTTTGTGAACAGTTTGCAGAAAGAATTGCTGGAACACAAAATGGGCTGTAACTCTGAAACAAAGCAATTTTAGGCATATGTTTATATAAACTTTTTCACTGTTTTCAGGTCCTGAATCAATCCTGAAAGTGTGTCCTACATGTTATAAAACACCCTGTGTGTGTGTGTATATATATATATATAAACCACTAAGCTACCCAGGGTACCCATTTATCTACCAACCACTTTATTGTGTGGAAGGATGAATAGCTGGGTCTTGCTGCACACTGGCTGCCATCACCAGGTCTCAAACCCCAGTAGTCAGAGATGCCAACCACCACACCACCGAGGTGTATATATAAATAAATACTGTAATATATATATATAATGAATAATTTTTACATTCATTTTTGCATATGAAGTCCAAACTCACATGACTATAAAATGCAAGTTTGAAAAACAAATTTTTCTCTTTTATTTTTGCCAAATAATTGATAAATTATTTCTTTTTTAAATTACCTAATCATTTTTTTGATTAAGCATAATCATGTAATTGTGTTAAATTCTGCAATGTTCATTTTTTTATACATTCCAAGGGTGGATCTAGCCATTTCAGTAAGGGGAGGTCCAAAGAAAAAATGGCACCCCCTAAAATGAAAGGGCACAGTACTAAAAGTTTTTCTAAAAACATACCACCAAATGAGCTACTGTAAAATCAATTACTGTATATTGTTTTATTAGATCAGTTTTATTCAAATATGATACAAAATAAAAATCTAATTTGGGTGCAACAATTATCACAGAAAATTTTTCAAACAATTACAAATAAGTTGCCAATTAAAAGAACTATGAGAATAAGATGATGATAATAGTGATATGGTTGCACCATCGATAATGGCACCTATAAAAACCATTACCACTACAAATTCGGAAGTACAATGTACAGTGTACACAGAAAAAGACAAAATAGAATTTGAATAAAATAAAATAGCGATGATCTATTTACAAAAACAAAAATTTGTTTTCAGAGGCATACACATCATTCAAATAGGGCACTTGCAAGAAATTGAGGAGGGGTTCAGATGTTGTGCCCCCCCCACCCCACCCCCCCTCCTTCTAGATCCACCTATGCATTCTGTTTCAGTTGTAAAAGATGAAGTCTTATCTTGCCAAAACTCTAAATTAACACTTAATTTTAAGTTTTAAGCATTTAAGTTTGGCTCATATGCAAGCTTAATTTTAATTCATGATGAAATGCATATTTCAGTTTCAAGGCATTCCATGTCAAGTGTACACACCTTATGTCAGGTCATCTCACCGATTTTAATGATTTTTGGTGTGGTAGTTAGGTATGATGAGTAATTTAGCATGACCAAATTTTAGCCACTTGGGTCAAATAGTTTGGGAGTAATGACACCCCTCCCCCCCCAAATTTGGGGTTAGCAGTGTAACCTCATGATTTTGAAAGGTCATAACTCAGGATCTAATGGATGGATTTTAATGATTTTGGTGTCAAAATGCTCAGAAAAGACAGCAGAATAACTTTAATTTTATGCACAGAGTGCATACGTACATCGTTAAAAAAAAGTTGCATTTATATTTCACCTTTGACCTTGACCTCAGGTCAGAGTTCAAAATTCAAGGTCATGAAAATTGGCATAAGTAAAGACCTTTAGATGAAGCATATTCAAGCAAAAAATCGGAGTGGGATCTCCATGGGTTTGCTTTCCACAAGCATTTGAAATTGTGCCTGTTGAAAATTTTGAGCATTTTATTTAAGATAACTTCACAAATAGTTCATATATATGTATTAGTGATGGGACGATACCAAAATTTTTAACGATTCCGATTCCGATACCACTAAAAAGTCTCGATTCCGATTCTCAATATTTTTAAATATAATTCTATACTTGTTTTTCTGGAAATTGTCATATTTTACTCTGGTAAGATTAACTATTTACATTATGAGTATGGTAATATAAATTATAATAGATTGGTTTAAAAATAAAAATCAACTAAGTTGTAACAATTCATTTTAATCTTCTTGATTACACATCATGGATATACATGTTTTAATGTATAGCTACAATACAATAAAAATAAAATTTGTTATCCTCTTTCATTTAAATTTTAAAGTTTACATTGCAAAACTGGTTCAATTAAAAGTTAAAGAATCGTTTTAAGAATCGGAAATCATGGTACAATTCTCTCGATTCCGATTCCGATTCCTGAAAAATGCTCGATTCTTCCGATTCTCGATTCCGATTCCGATTAATCGTCCCATCACTAATATGTATGTATATAAATATATGTATATATGTATAAATATAGCTACATTCATGGTTCGATAAATAAACTGTAGGTATTAAGATTTTTGCAAATATTAAGGTATTTGCTGTTCTAAAAGAACAATAATTTTCATCACAGTACCTATATAATTTGTATATTTAATCATGTTAAATTTGTGTATTCAGGTTTTGACTATATGCTGATAAAATGTCATCAAAATATTGTTGTGATCCATTCAATTCCCACAATAAATTAAAATCTTCTGATCTTTGGCCTGCTTCACAATCACTGATAGAAAAATTTCCAAATCATTTGAAGCCAGGCCAAAAGTTATGTTCATTATGCAGAAAAAATTTTCCTTACCTATTTAACAAGTTCAAAATATAGCACAACCAGAAGTATTATCATGAAGCTCGTCTGATACTACTATGGAAACCGTGTCATCAGATGATGTTTTTGTTGACAAGGAGGCTGAATTGTCAGCAATGAATGAGACAATCACCATGATTGGGGAAAGTCTGATTGTCAAGCGCGAGATTCAAAGAAATGAAGCATACCTCCCAACAAAAATGGCCAAAATACAAAGTTCAGTAAGAAGACACTTAGATATGGTAGGTGAAATTCCTCAAGAGCCAGGTCCATCAAATGTAGACAAACTCCGAGCCAGAAGTAGTTGTCCAAACATTGAAAGATAAATATCAAAACTCAGATAAACATGACCAAATTATGATTCTAACTGTTTTTGCACCATCAATGAGTGTAAGAAAACTAATTCAAGAATTTAACTGTTCACAAAGAATGGCTGTTCAGGCTCAGCAGCTTGCAAAAGAAAAGGGAGTATTGTCATCACCAAATCCAAAGATGGGGAAGGAATTGCCACTGGAAGTAACTAACACTGTTAAAGAGTCTTTTAGAAATTATGAAATAAGTAGACAAATGGCAGGCAAGAGAGAGTGCGTAACAATAAAAGAAAATGGTGAATGAAAAAAATATCAAAAGAGGTTAGTTTTACGTAATCTAAAAGAAGCATACCAACAATTTAAGTTTAAGTTTCCAGCTCTCTCTATAGGATTTTTGAAATTTGTAATGCTACACCTCAAACAATGTTTTGGCAGGAGCAAGTGGGACGCATAGTGTGTGCATCTGCACAATTCATCAGAATGTTAAGTTAATGATGACAGGTTCTAGAATGGCAGAAATTACCAGTGAGGAAGAAACTCCATTGAGTAGTTACCACTGCACTTTAACCAAAATTATTTGTGACAAAAGTCAACCTTCTCGCTATTTAGGTGTGTGTGTGATCAATGGCCTTGACCTGATTCGCTAAAGGAAACTCTTCTTACATGTTATGAAGAAAAAGGTATTGATGAAATCCAGTACAAACAGTGGACAACAACAGATCGATTTCAGCTGGACTGTGTTATTCAAAATTTAGAAGATTTCCTAGATACCTTTATTTTTCGACTAACTCGCCTAAGGCATCATGATTTCATTGCCAAACAACAAGTCAAGTATTTAGATAAAAGGAAAAATGAACTGGACGAAGGCGAATTTTTAGTGATTGGGGACTTGTTTTGGCACCATGCATAGTATCTAGACCTAGGTCCTTCGGAAGTTGGAACGAGGTACACACCTAGGCCTTGGGAGGTAACTAAGGAGTTTAACTACCTACCTTGCTAATTAATTTTTTAAACAACTCCTTATCATGATAATTTTACTTAAATTTTTAATAGGTATAAAATTTATATTTTTCAGGTTCAGCACGGCAATATGAAGTGTTAATTCATCAGAAATACCCGTACAAGTTAGTCATTGTTCACTGTTCAAACTTCAAACACCTAAATTTCAAGTTATTTTTAACTGCAAAAATTATATAGGATTTGTGATAAAAATTATTGATACTTTTAGAGAACCAAATAATTTGTTTGTAAAAATCTTGATACTTACCTATAGGTATATATCATATCATGTAAGTGGCTATATTATAATATGTATATATATGAACTATTTGTGAAGTTATCTTAAATAAAATGCTCAAAATTTTCAACATGCACAATTTCAAATGCTTGTGGAAAGCAAACCCATGGAGATCACACTCCGATTTTTTTCATGACCTTGAATTTTGAACTCTGACCTGAGGTCAAGGTCAAAGGTGAAATATAAATGTAACTTTTTTTAATGGAATGTACGCACTCTGTACATAAAATTAAAGTTATTCTGCTGTCTTTTCTGAGCATTTTGACACCAAAATCATTAAAATCCATCCATTAGATCAGTGGTCGGCAAACAGTGGTAAATTACCCCAAATGGGGGGTACATTTAAAATTTTTGGGGGTAATGTGTGCGGTATGAGAGACACCATATGCAACAATTTTAAGAGCAATTGGCTTGTTTTTGTTTACTTTGAAGTCTGGGGGTAATTTCATTTTACTCAAATAGATTTTTGGGTAATACCCAAAAAAGTTCCCCGACCCATGCATTAGATCCTGAGTTATGACCTTTCAAAATCATGAGGTTACACTGCTGACCCCAAATTTGGGTGGGGGTCATTACTCCTAAACTATTTGACCCATGTCACTAAAATTTGGTCATGCTTCATTACTCATCATACCTAACTACCACACCAAAACTCATTAAAATCGGTGAGATGAGTGGCAGAAATCACCAAAAAGTGTGTACACTTGACATGGAATGCCTCTTTCCATTTTTAGTTAACTCAGCAAATCATAACAACATCAAATCTGGTAATATACTGTTTAAGAGAAAAATGTGTGCTTTCATCATCAAATATCTTGCTTATCTGACTATATGCTGTTACATCCAAAATTTAGCTTTATCTTCAATTATTTTGCCAAAAACATTCAGCCTATCGAGAATAAAAAACAAAACATGTCAACATTAAATAATAATGATGTCACCATATTTTTTGTATATATAAACCTGTGTAATCTTTCAAATTATCATTCTCATTATTCTGATCTGACCTAGAGGCTGAAGCATTATCTGTAATATTTTCGAAGCAGTAAAATTCAGTAAGAGGATCTCTGTCTTCTCCTTTGAGCCCTGCTTTCTCCAGAGAACTTAGTTTTAAAATAGCATAAATAATTTCCTGATACACACCAAAGAGAATCAGGGAACCATCAGATAATAAGTTTTCAGAGAATCTCCAATCCACTACAAGAAGAAAATGGATTGTAGTACAGTGAGGCCTTGCATAACGAACGCCTTAAATAGCGAATTTTTGCTTAACGAATTACCTCCATAAGGCTCCATTGATTTAAATAACGATTTTACCTTGCAGAACAAATTTGATAACGAAAAATGTAATAACACATTTTCTGTTCAGTTGGAGGTTGGTAGCTGTCGTGAGCAGTTGTGTACAACACAATTGCTCACTATTAAATTTTAATTTATTAGCTTTATAAGTGTATAAAACGTGTAGTCATGGCCCCTAAAAGACCTTCATCATCTGCTAATGCTCCAAAGAAATCCAGGAAAACTATCAGTCTCCAGATGAAGCAGGACATTATTAAAAAAAGTGGATCTGGAACGAGCACCAAAGATCTTGCTGCTGAATATGGATTGTCTGCCAGTACAGTTTCGACGATTTTTAAGAAGAAGGAAGAAATTATGAAAACTAAAGTAAGTGATGCTACAAGTAGACTTATTAAAGGAAGGGAAGCTATTGCTGAAATGGAGAGAGTTTTACTGATATGGATTAGAGAAAAGGAAATGAAGGGGGAATCCATTACTAAGGCATTCATTAGTGACAAGGCAGTGCAAATATATGAACAAATTAAGGAATCCCTTCCAGCATCAGTTGAAAGATATGAATCATTCAATGCAAGTCGTGGGTGGTTTGAAAATTTCAAGAGAAGGTCAGGAATTAAGAATATTATAAGGCATGGTGAGGCTGCAAGTGCTGATACTGAGGGAGCAAAGGAATTTAAAATAGAATTTGCAGAACTTGTTGAGGATGATGATTATTTGCCTCAACAAGTTTTTAACGCCGACGAAACTGGCCTATTTTGGAAAAAGCTACCGAACAAAACCTACATTACTAGAGAAGAGTCCAAACTGCCTGGCCATAAACCAATGAAAGACCGGTTTACTTTACTTATGGCTGGGAATGCATCAGGGGACCTGAAGATTAAGCCTATGCTTGTGTATCATTCCCAAAATCCCAGGATATTCAAGCAGAAGGAGGTGAACCCATTTAAAAAATGGGTAAACAAGTGCAAAAAGGGTCAAAATTTGGGCTCTGGAACGAATTACGGTACTGAAAATCCCATTGAACTAATGCATTGCATAACGAATTTTTCAGTTAACGAATGACCTTCTGGAATGAATTAAATTCGTTATGCAAGGCCTCACTGTATAAAAGAAACTACTGTGATTCCCTACATGGTACCAGCTACCCAAGATTGAGAAATCTGTTGCTACCACCTAACCAGAACCCCCATCAACCTTGAACTGCCCAAGGCCATAGGACCGAGGGTTAATATATATATATATATATATATACACTCAGGGGTTTATTTTAACAGTCATCCAGCAGTTGTCCAGGTTGTCCAGTCATCTGAGACTACTGAGTATTGTAAATTAACCACAGGAGTAATTAAGAAATGGTTAATTTAGAATACTTAGTAGTCTCAGGCAACCAGATGACCTGGATGACTGCCAAAATAAACCCCTGTATATTGTGTATATATACTTGGTTAACCTTGGTTTGCTTCCACCTAAATTGTTCATTCTGATGAAGGTCAAGCTTGTCACTCCACCTTAGACCTAGAGTTTAACGTGGAATCCAAACCATGCCCCACCAGCAGCCCAGCATTTTAACCACTTGGCTACCCATTCATCTACCAACCAATTTTTTTTATTATAAAGTATGGAAGGATAAACAGCTGGGTTTTGCTGCATGCCACCTACCATCACCAGGTCTCAATTCTGGGGCTGATAGATTCATAGTCAGTGACACTAACCACTACACCACCTAGGTGCAGAAATATATATATATATATATATCCCCAAACAATGGTGGACAGTAGAAACGGCAGACTGCCATATTCCCAAATTAGAGGCGAGACAGGGCACATCCTTAACCCTGAAAGAAAATAGTTTTGTAGTGAGAGGACCAAAACTGTTTAATCAGCTGCCCAAAACCTAAGAAACACAAAGGGAGTTGCAGTGGAAATCTTCAAAAGAAGACTAGATGCCTGGATCAGAACAATTCCCAATGAGCCGGGTGTACCTGGCTATGTGAGGTGGAGAGCGCAAGAATCAAACTCACTACTTCACCAGGCCAATTCGAGAGGAGGGGCGACAAGCTTGACCTTCGCGAAATGAGAGATCATCATGCGAAACCTTTGTAAGGTAAGGTGTATATATATATATATATATATATATATATATATATAATATATATATATATATATATATATATAATATATATAGTTTGCTTGTACCTCATGGGGAATGGATTCTCTCTCTGTATTAATATCCAAATAAGAAGGGAATAACTTCTTGGCAGTTTATTCTGTTTACACCCAAAAGTGCACAAAGTATCAGTGAATCTGTGCATATAAATTATAAAGTGAAATTCATTAAATTAAAATCAAGTACAATACAGTTTACACAAATTATCACCAGTTTAAAGTATATATTTAAATCATCACATGGTTAGCATTTGAGAAAAATTTGAAACAAAGGCAGGAAAAAGGTCATAAAATGCAAAGGTCATGAAACCCTTGTGATTGACACCTATCGAAAGAAAAAAAAATCGTGTGTGAATTTCTTTTGAGCGACAATAATAATTAATGAATAGCATGACCATGGGTCCAAATTCTCACCTAATTTGCAATTTGTGTAATTTGGAAACAACTGAAAATGTGGCAATTGGGTGTGATTTCTGTCAAAAACTGTGGACTTTATCTGTATGAATTGGGATGATAAAAAAATATCCCTCATGTTGAATGCCAAACAAATTGCTGAGATCAAATTTTTGTGAAATGCATGTACACAGACTGTAAATTCTTTTTTGTGATGTACACAGACTGTAAACTCCTTTTTGTGGAATTTGAAGAAATGGAGAAAGCAAATACAAGTGTTATGGAAAAGGAGGGAATAATGGGGAAACAAGAGTACCAAAATGTCCCAATGCAAAAGTGGATGGATGAGCAGGGCCAGTGAGAACTCCCCCGGGGAAGGATCAGTATATGGCCCCCCCTGTTTACTCAGTATTTTATTATGAATGTTTTTATGTACATAACAAATGAACTGATTATATGTCCAAGTCACTATTCAAAACATACAATATGATAATCTCTATAAAATGTATGTTCACTGATTATATTTCCTCTCTGTTATTTAATTGCTTTATTAATATTTTTAGATTTCATCCCCCTATCTTTCCAGCCCCGCTAGAGGTCCAGGCTCCGGGGACATAACCTAGCTTCCCCATCCTCTCAGTGGCCCTGTGAATGAGAGTGGAACAAATAAAAATAAAACAAAGAATGAAGACATAAAAGAAAGAAAGATAAGTAAAATTTGTGATATGGTAAAACTGACCAATGAGGAAAATGATAAAAACTAAAAACAGGAAATAAGTTCCAGCTGACAAGAACTGCAAACAGAAGAAATGACAATGAAGTAAAAATAATAATAATGATAAAAATAATGCTAATACCGAAATTAAAAACAGAAAATAAACAGATGAAAAGAAATAGATGCTTAGAAAATATCATCTGTAAATACTATGCAAAAGGGCAATGCATCTTTGCACATACCATGTTATGTAACTCGCATTACATAAGTGGATATTGCAAATTTAAAAACAAGTGCAAGTTCCACCATCTTACTGTCCGCAACACCTATGGAAGATATGGGTGGTGCAAATGTGAACAAAGAGGCCATTACCACCACCTTCAAAGAAACATAACAGGTGAACAGGAAAAACAAGCATCAAAGAGGGCTACCAATTTTTTAGGCATAGCCAACACAATTCAACTGCTAAATACCATCCAGCAAATACAAAGTCAACTGACAAATATAGGAATCTGAGAGCCAGACAGAAGGCACATACAAAGACACTTCATGCAACATCAAGACAACAGGTATCAAAAAAGATAGAGAGAAAAATTCTCAGATGATCACAAGGCAACAAAACTGGCACCACCATTGGAAAATGAATCAGAACTAAATATATGTAAAAATGATAAAAAAAATACAAATTATATTAGCCAACAATCAGGGATTTAAATGAAACCATTCCCCAGACAGTCGCATAACTGAAAGGACTTGTGCAAGAAACTGGAGCAAACTTTGCATGCCCCACAGAAACCCATCTAAAGGATTGCCAGGTGAACTGTGAAAACTGTGAGTTTTGTGTTGATAAAAAAGAAAAAGAAATTGACAACTATAACATACTCCAAGCCAACAGAAGAGTGAGGTGTAAAGGAGGATGTGCTATTTAAACATGCAAAAGACATATGGCAGAAATGACTATAAGTACAGTAAACTCAATTTAATGGACCTCCATTCAACAGACTTTGGAAACAATAGGCACTGTCCAACATTCTTCATCTATTGTGAATTTTGTGCTTCAGTCGACATAAGCTATCATGAGCCACCACTCTGCCCCATCACCTACCACCCAGTAACTCCACACAACAACTCCACCATCACCTAAAGGATCAAGCGTCTCTACTTTTTCCTAAGTACAGTATCTACAGTACTCAATTTTTCTTCAGTATACTTACTATTACATATCTTCGTTTAAATATTTAAATTTTTTACAATTTATACACATGTTCTACTTAAAATATATAATTTTATGTAACTATTGTTATTTTATTATGTTATGGGTGGGAATTTTGGGGGGGTGGAACGTATCTTGGCTTTTATAATGAGAGTCAATGGGAAAATCCTCCTCAATTTATGAAAGGTTTTTCAGGAACCTAACCCTTTCGTAAATTGGGATAGTCCTGTATCATTTGTTATTTGATACATGCAAGTATCCAAAGAAATGGATAAGGACTTTGCATAAATATATCAAAATCTGTTTATAAATAATTATATTTTCCTTCAATGCTTTTTTTATTTAATATCATTAAAAACTGAATGATTCCAGATTGGCTGGATATCAGAGTTCCAGCTGGAACCAGAACTCACAATAAATGGCCGGAATTCTGGCCAGAAGGAACTGGAATTCTCAATAAATGGCCAGAATTCCAGCCAGCAGGAACTGAAACCAGAATTCTGATACACCTCTACTGCTCAGTCCTAACATCCCCATATAAAAAAGAAGACATCAGTCAGCTAGAAGGGATCCAGAGAAGCTTCATAGCCAAGATCAATGAGTGCAAAGAACTAAATTACTGGGAAAAGTAACTCAAATTAAACCTATATTCACTGGAAAGAAGCTGAGAGAGATACACCATTATTTACACTTGGAAAATAAGGGAGAAATTAGTCCCTAATCTTACTCCCCAAACAACAGTGGAAAGTAGAAAAGGAAGACTGTCATGCTCCCAAATTAAAGGCTAGACAGGGAACATGCTCAACCCTGATGGAAAATAGTTTTGTTGTGAGAGGAGCCAAGACTGTTTAACCTGCTGCCCAAGGAACTAAGGAACATTAGTGGTGTTGCAGTGGACATCTTCAAAAGATTAGATTAGATGCCTGGCTCAGAACAATCCCTGATGAGCAGGGGGTACCTGGCTATGTGAGGTGGAGAGTACAAGAACCAACTCCCTACTTCACCAGGCCAACTCAAGAGGAGGGGCAACAAGCTTGACTTTTGTGAAATGAGGAATCATCACATGGAACATTTGAAAGGTTGAAAGGAAAGGTATACGAGGGCTGATCAAAAATATCTAGGACAGAATTATTTGCAGGGAAACTACTAACAGTATCCAAGTGGCAACCATGTAGGGTACTTGGCAACATCGCCTGATGTCACATAGGGGAGAGGAGGGTGGCAGCCTAGCTCAGTCCTGAATGAGCTAAACTCCAGTGCAGGCATTTTTTTTCCTTCCATTGAATTATGAAATGGATGTGCTGAAAGAACAATGTGTGTGCATCCAGTTCTGCTGGAAACTTGGTAAGACAGCCACAGAAACATATGAAATGTTACAAGCATTCAGAGAAAGAGCATTGAGTCAATCCAAGACATTTGAGTGGTATTCCCATTTTAAAAATGGCCACACTAGCATCAATGATGATCCACACAGGCCAGTCATCAACGTTGTGAACCAATGAGACTGTTGACCATGTCAATGCATTAATTCGTGGGAATCAACATCTGACAACCAGAGAGATTGCTGATGAACTCAGCATTTTATTTGGCACATGTCAAGCAATACTGACACAGAATCTTGGAATGAAATGCAAGTTGGCAAAACTTGTTCCCAGCTTCTCACACAGGATCAGACAGAAGAGCGTGTGACAATGTGCCATGAACTACTGCAACATGCCAAAAATGATGCCAACTTCTTGCCAAGCATTATCACAGGGGATGAATCATGGGTTTATGGCTACAACCCTGATACAAAAATGTCATCACAGTGGAAGATGCCATCCTCATCTCAGCCAAAAAAAGCAAGGCAAGTCCAGTTAAATGTCAAGACACTGCTGATTGCTTTCTTTGATGTGGAGGGTCTGGTACATCATGAATTTCTTCCTCAAGGCCAGACTATGAATTAGACAATCTACAGAACCATTCTGCAATCCCTTTGAGATGTAGTTCATTGGAAACAGCCTCACAAATGATCTTCCAGCACCTGGCATTTGCATCATGACAATGCACCATGCCATGCGGCCCTGAGTGCAAGGGAATTCTTGGCCAAGCACAGCATCCCCTTGGTTCTCCATCCACCTTAGTCACCAGACTTGGCCCCCTGTGACTTCTTCCTCTTTCCCAAGCTGAAGAGCACCCTGAAGGAGAAAAGATTTCAAGACATTGCAGAGATACAACTGAATACAACATGGCAGTTGCAAGTCATTTCCAAACAAGCCTACCAGAGATGCATTGAACAGTAGAAGGATCACCAGAATCGCTGCATACAATCAAAAGGATTGTACTTTGAAGGAGATAACTCAGAGTAACTTGTAAGTGCTTTCATTTCCATGCAAATAAATGTCCTAGATATTTTTGATCAACCCTCATATATATATATATATGTGTTATTGTTACTATCTGTATACCTTTTGTATAACCCTATAAGTTATATATGTAGCAAAGAACAATAAAACTATTATTATTAAGGGAATGAAGAGGAATGACACTTAATAAACCCCCAATTTAGAAATATAATATAGGTCAATGACCTCACTTCATGAAGCCTAACATTGCTGAATAATTTAACTCTATAAGAAAACCCACCTAAAAATGTTCAAAGCAGAACTCTAATACAAACAAATGCATTGGCTCTCCCAAGGAAATATTTCAAATGGAAGTTTATAAATGATCAGAGAAAAAATATACAAATTTAAAATTTCAGTGACATTTTATTAATGTACCATACTCTGAAAATCTGAAGCTTCATTTTAAAGCTTTTATACTACTTTGAGGTACTGCAGGGTACACACACTACACACTTTCTTTTTTATGCTACCCTATTTTCAAAATGGCAACTGTAAAATAACTGAATAACAGATTTCATACATAATTCTCTCCAGAGTTTTCACACTATCAGAAATGAAGGTAGACAACAATATTAGAAGGTGACTCTCACTACTGTTATAGAAAATAACCTGAAGTCAGGGGTGGATTAACTGTACTTGGGGCCTGAGGTTAATTTTGTTTGAGGGGGCTCTTTTCTATAGATTTTTATTAACCCTTTGCCTGTCCCGTGCATCACATATGATACAGAGAGCGCATCATAAATAATATTTAGTGTGATACATTCTATGCTCACATATTACCCACCAACTAAACCAAATAAACCTCCTATAACCAAAAGTCTGAAAACAAGCGTGGACGTTTGGACCAAACTTATGAAAATGCTTTGGACAGGCAAAGGGTTAACAATACATGTACGTAGGGTGCATCAGCCTATAAGGGGTGAAATTTCGAACTTCAGATATTGATTCGGCCCTATGATATTATGGTTACAATCCCCAACAAACCTTCAGTGTCCACGTTTCAAGCTGTTCTGACAATATTTAGTGGGTCCACCTCGAAGATGAAAATTTGACAATTGTGGAATTTTATGGTTTTACTAGAAAATCTTATGTGTAAGCGTTGTAGATTTTGTTTGAAAAAAAAAATTGTAAATATAGTTAGTTTTAGGCAAGTTTTAGCCTCAATTCATGAAATTATCTGTTTTTTTAGACTTTTTTTTGTATTATTCTGAGAATCATGAAGTGAGTTACCAGGATGCAGGACGAGGACCCAACTTGCCAAGCATCCCACCGACCACCTCCACCTATTAAAAATGGTATTTCATGATAAAATACTTGTAAAAATTGATTTATTGCTTATTGATATCTTAATTCTTCTTCTTTGTCCTTTTTTCTTTTAAAACAGATGATAAAGAAGCTTGTCTCTTTCTCAGATTAGGAGTGGCTTTTCTGTCAGCTTCTACAACTTGGAGAACATTTTGAAGATGTTCTTCAGTCCTTGCAGCCTCACAAAAGTCACTGCATAGTTTTACTGCCCTCTCAGAGCCATCATTTATGACATTTATAGCCAAAAGTTTTTCTTTGGAAGATATAAATGATGCTGTTATTTTCCATTCAACAATCTCAACCATTAAAAAATCATAGTCTAACTGTAGTGAAGAGAATATGAACCATGAGTTTTTGTCAACCAAGTCAGCTAGTGTGGTTTCCAATCGTAGATTGGTAGGGAAATTAGGCTTTCCAAAACTAGATCCATGTCTACCTTCTGGAACCACTGTCTCAATCAATCTTGTGTGGTTTATAGGAAAGTAGATGGTTTGTTACAGCATGAAGTTCATTTTTTGGAACCAAATCGCTGAATAATACAAGAGGAATCATCTCTGATGAAAGGTACCAGAAATGACGTTTCAAAGATGTTAGAGCACTTTTTGCTATTTGCTTGTTTACTTCCTCGTATCTAAGAAGCTTTTTGTAAAGCTGCAAATCGTGCCATGGTGCATCAAAAACTGAAGAGCAGGTCATCCACCATGGGTAGTAAATCAGTGAAATGAAGGTTGCAAAGTCTCTTAGTTTCAGAATTTGCTGCTTGTTTGTGATTGTTACTGAAGGTAGTTTTGAGATATTATCTTCTAGTAATGCAATTTTTAGAGCATATATTGCTTTACTCATCCATCTAGCTCTATGTATAGCACCAGGTCACTGAAGGGTTATATCCTTATTACTAGGTCCTGCATTTAAGTATAACACAACTAAGTCAGAAAATTGTTTGTAGTCATATCGTGTATGTTGCTTTTCTATATTACTTATTTGAATTGCATAATCAGTCCATTCCTGAAGAATCTCCTGGACAGCTTTGGAGTACTGATTGAAGTCAATTTTTTTCAATTTTTCATCCTTGGAAATCCACTGAAACTTTTCTCGAAATCTGTTAAAGACATTCATTTCTGGTCCACTCGAAGTTTCTACTTTCATGTCCTGAAACACATGACTCATAATAACTTCACCAACATGATGCCTGTATGCAGACCATAATAAAGGCTGTCCAACCTCTTGTTGGATAGTTATGCATGCAGCGCTCACATGTCCCATGTTGGTTGCTGTAGTGTCAAAAACCAAGTTCACTATTGAATCGGAGCAGTTCCACAATTTCAGTAGCTTCATAACTTCTTCAGTCAAGTTTTTCCCAGATTGGCCACTGCCACCAGCACTAGGATGATATGATGGAATACCAAGTAGTTTGAGATCCATTGAATTTCCAACTGACATAGCTAATCGTTCTTCTGTAACATATTTATCCTGCAGAGTAGAAATTATTTTTGAATCCCAATGAAGAGAGGCCAATTTAGGAGGATTCCAGGATTTTTTAATGGAACTTGAAATTTTTTGGGCTACTTCGTGTCTTGCTCTATCAGCTGTAGCATATGAAGTTGCCACTGCCTTAGTGTTACCACCACATTCTTCAACAAAAGCTTTCGTGAATGCAGCCTGTTGTGCCGGAGTCATTTTCATTCTTGATGCCAAAGAAACAAGTTTCAGTCTTTTCAGAATGTCATGAGGAATGATAGCTTGAGTACCTAAACAGACTGTTGACTGTGTGGATTTTCCATCTTTTTCAGCTCCATCATTAGCTTCTGACTCACTCTCAATGGTAGTTGTATCGCTTGTGCTACTGCTTTCTAATTCAGCATAACTGCAAGAAGCTTCAGTCTCTCTCAATTCCTTTTCTTTTCTCGCATTTTCTTCACATTTTCGAAAATTAATGCGCTTCATTTTGGATGCTAAAGTTTGATCATGAGCTCCAAAAGAAGCAATTCTATCCCCTTGCATAGATTGAAGAAATTGTATATCTTCTGGATTATTCATAATTTTTTTGGCATTTTTAATCCACAGTGGAAAAGTCATTTTAAGTTGCATTTCCATATCTTCTAGTCTTGTCTTTGTACTTTGTAGCTCTCTTCTTTTCAATGGAATCTCTCTCAGTTTTGCATTCTTTTCTGACAACGAAATTATTTTCTCACATGCTTTTTTCTCAGTAATCATTGGTATGTTGGCTTTATTGTAGAATGGTTGAATTTCTGTTAAAACAATTTTAGCTATATCTCGCTTAGTTCTTCTCTCTTTTAGACCCTGTTGCTGGTGAAATAGGAAATATCTAAGAACTTGTTCACTTGTTGGCAAGCGACATCCTACAATCTTTGCATCATTATTTGTGATGCCAGGACCTAATCCAAATATACAGGGTTTTTTTCGTGTTTTTACATCAACTTTATCTACACCACTTGAACAAGTTTTACCACTAGAAGTGGCTTCACTGGCTTTACCACTATTATCCATTATATCATATATCAACTATTATCAACAACATATATCAAAAATTGACCTGTAATAGAAACATAGATTAATATTAGTCTACATGCCTGAAAATAAGAAAAAATAGCTATAGGTATTTCATGATGGCAAATGATGTTTATTAATAGTAGCTATGGCTTAAACATAAGCAAACTAAACATACTAGGCCTATAGTACTTTAAGGATCATTCAATTCAATAAAATAAAGGTACATGTAAAAAAAATAATTTAAGGCAATTTATCCCAAAAATTGTCATTTTTGTAAAAGTTTAGGAGCTAGGTGGACCCAGTAGATATTAATCAATTGACCTGAAATTTTGCATGTGAATTTTTTTTAGGGAATGTAACCATAATAACGTAGGGCCAAATCAATTTTTGAAAGTTGCCATTTTTGATGCACCCTAAATTGTACAGTATATAGTAAATTTACATAAATTATATGTATGGTGCTTAGGCTAATTGAGAAACAAGCTTAAAAGAACCTTAACACTGTATTTTGTCATTTGCTAAAACAAAACAGTATTAAACAAACTTTACTTTAGGGCCTATAAAACAAAATAAAACAGGGAATTTGTCAGTTTGTGTACTCTGTCATATTTAATTAAAGTATGATAGTTTGTGAAATCTTGAATTATATCATTGAAACAATTGATTGGGGGCCCCCTCAAGCATGGGTACCTGAGGCTTCAGCCTCAATTGCCTCAATGATAATCCACCACTGCCTGGAGTGTCACAACTACTTTACCTCATTCACTGAAAGTATATATGTGTATAAATTAGGGGTGCACCGATTAATCGGTATCAGCACCTGGCATGCTGATTAATCAGCCATGCCAGGTATTTTCCTAATATCGGCATGCCAGGTGCCGATACCGATTAATCGGTGCACCACTAGTATAAATGAACTAAGTGATGGTATTGCAAAATTGGGGTTTATTAACAAATGTGAAATAATAGAATCTGGAATCTATAAATGAAAAACAGAAGTTAGGTTTAAAAGATTATAAAAATTTCATGTAGGCCTAAAATCAATCACAAAAAGGGCTGAGTGACAATCCACATGTAAACATCTGAACAGGTTCTGTCTTGTAAATGGGATGTGTTCAGTAAAGCCAATGAGGCATAAGTATAGCCATCACCTAATGTTACACCTTTTATTTCAGTGAATCAAATATCAATAAATAATTTAATTGTGACAGAACACTTGTATATAATGATAGAATTGAATGTGGTAAAATAGGCCAAATAAGTTAATTAAAAGAATATACAAGAATTAGGAATTGGCAAAACTTTTAGAATGGAGTGTTTTAAACTTTGTGAAGTTTCAGGTTTATGAGTATAGCATGTCAAAATAGAAGCAGTGTATAAGGAAGTGGATCTGGTGAATTTTAGCATGAAATCTGGTGCATGGCAAAATGGATTTGAGACATGACACAAAGTAAACAATTTCCTTTTCCATTTTCACAGGTTTATTAATCAGTTACCATATTTGATGGCTTATAAGATGCACCCACATTTCAGCAAGAAATATTTAGAAAAAAAACTTTTGAGTGTATTTAAGTATTTAATGTTTACTCCAACTAATATGGAACATGACCATGAGATCAGCATAGCAGTAGTAGTCATTTACAATGAAAATATCTTGCATCATCATCAGTAGTTATAAATCCAGCTTTAATATTTACAATAATTTCTTTTTTAGTTAATTAAAAGAAATAATGTAATAATAATGATGTAATAATGATGATATAATAATAATGATGTAATAATAATATGTTTAAGTAAACAATAACATTTTTTTAATTCTGAAGTTGGGCTAGGCAGAATTTAGCCTATCGGAGACAGCTACTGGGGAATTCATTAGCCTATGGGAGACCACAACTTCACATATAGGACACAGGGTGATTTCTTGAGCCATTTTTCAGAAAAAAGTGCATCTTATATGCCATCAAATACAGTACCTCCTAGTTTACCCCATTTGGCAGTTACTGCTGACTTAGTACTTGCTTCCATTTTCATCAGTTCGTGTTTAGTATCACTAACAGGCCTCATATTCATCCCTTTTAGTACAGGATCTGGCCTAGAGTTTGTATAAATTTCTGGGTGTAGAGGTTTTGACGACTGATCTAGACTAATTTTGGGGCATAGAATCTGAATTTTTCTATGCCATCACACCAAATTGGTGCGAAAGTGGTCAAAATGACAAAAAATTGGCAAAAATTGGCAAAATTTTATCAGTTTTTCGTATTTTTGTCATATTCTTGAGTTGAAAATTTTTAAGGGCAATTGTTTGTTTGAGAATCTGTGTTTGTAACATACTGCTGCCTGAACCAAGAAAACTGACAAAAATGTCAAAAAATAACAGCAAAAATAGTAAAAAATTAAGTAAATATTGTCAAAAAATCGCAAAAATGAAATTTTTGGCTATTTTGGTGCATAAACTAGCTCTAACCAATCTTATTGAACTAAATAGTCAAGAAATTAGATATTAATAGGTCTACTAAAATTTCCTAACACAAAAACATGTACAAATGTCTAAATTTTGGGTTACAATGATTAAAAATGGTTGTAGAATATTTGAAAAAATAGACAAAATATAAAAAATAGTGCTAATTTTATAAAACTCTTAGGTTTGCATGTTCTAAAAGACTGTGAGATAAGATCATGTATTATTTCTGATGATGAAGTTGACTGAAAATCTTGCAAAAGTGGCAAAGAGTTTGACAAAAATGACAAAAACTGTCAAGGCCACTTATATGATTGAGAAAGTGTGTTACCGTCACTCAGGTGCATCTTCCCAGTGCAGCACCACGGCAATGGGCTAAGTTATAGCTAACTTAGTGGGAACCTAGTGGGTACCTCATTCATGTCTTGGTCCAATCGAGATAATTTCTTGGCAAGGAAGAACGCTTTGTAACTTGCCAAGCCGGAGGGTTACTCTGGAGCTTCACTGATCTTATTAGTATGCTGTTGTGTTGGTGCAGAGCTTAATGGAGCATTTTGGAATAAAACTATCACCGTATCATGTGTCGAACCAATTCCAGACAAGGTATTTTCCAAGGTGTCAAAATTATCCATTGCTGCTTGAATTGGATGGTTTTGATCAAATACTGGCAGAACTGGAACTCTATGTGAACCACATAAAGATATTGTATGTTTTGCTAGTGCAAAATTTATTTTGTGAACTTCTTGATATCCTACACAAATGCTCCATTTGTTTGCAATTTCAATAAGATCTTTAGACTGTGACAGGTTATGTATAGTTTGAGCAAATCTGACATGCAATGGGGTGGGCTCCAAACCATTATGAAGGATGTAAAACAACATCTGGAATGTCACACTTCAGCATCAACTGATTGTTGCTATCTGATACATTCCGGGTGGAAAACAAATGCTGAAGAAATTCTATCCATATTGGAGGACGTTCATTTTGGAAGCGTTTTAAGGCTAGATCAAGATCGTTTGGATCACAATAGCTAGAGCATAAACCAAAACTAAGTTTTTAACTCTTTCCTTAGGTCCTTAGCAACATTTTTGACAGATGATTTCCGCGAAGTTTCAACAATTCTTGCACTCTCAATCTGGACAGAATAAACCATCTGGGATTTTCGTTTGTTGCTAGGATATGTAAAATAAATGGTGTCCTTAAATTTGTCTATAAGCAGGCTCTTAACCAAATAGTTACTGATAGATTCATCCTGGTTCAGCTTTTTATTGATCTCTTGTCTCAAGTAGGTGACACTGTATCCACAGCTTGTGAAGTCTATTTTTGAGACTACATCATTAAACACTTCTTGAACCATGTCAGTAGAACCCATAACTTCATTTTCTTGCTGTCTATTTTCCAGAATCGTCTCTATTGGGTCATTCTCTGTCAGATCAACCAAAAAAAATTGAAATTAACACCCTCATCTCTCATATTTTGCTGAAATTTGGTTTATAGGGAGTTTGTGAGCCCTGAATCCATTTCTGAAATTATAAGGTCAATCCGACCAACGGTTCAAGAGATATGACCTCGGGCAATTTGAGGTCACTCGCGAGGTTACTAACATTTGGCGAGCCATAACTTGGGTAATAATTGTCATAATTATATAAAAGTATATATATTTAGAATCAGAAAACGACAAGGAATCCAAATATGCAAGTTTTAGAACTCTAGGTTGAAAAATAAAAAAGTTACACTGTAACCAAAATTTGAGGTCACGATTTGACCTCTGGGGTATCAAATGAGAATTTTTTTTTTAAATGTAAAAAATGAAGGCATAGGCATTGGCTATTAGAATCAGCAAAAAAAAGTTTGTTTATGTTAGTATTTTTCATGTAACTAACATATAAGTGAACACCATATTCATAAGTTGTGCGTCAATTCTACCTATTTTTTCACACTTAAGCTCATAATTTGACCTATAGAAATTAAAATTACATTTTTTATAGATATAAAAAACAAAGTCAGAGTTCTTGACTAATAGAAACAATCATAAAAAGTTTGTTTATATTGGTACTTTTCATGTAACTAACTTATAAGTGAACACCATATTTATAAATTGCTTGTCATTTCAAGGAATTTTTATATCTTAGCTATCAATTTGACCTCAAGCTCCAAGAATTTAATAAAAATTGTATTTCACTGCTAATCTACACTGGCAATAATAGTTATAATAGTGAAAGGGGAAGACTAAGCTCACATGTAGCCTAAACAAACCTGTTGAAACATGTTGCTACTTGTCTAAGTGCAGAATCAACACAGATAGTTGCAAAATTCCTTGTCTACAGGTTAGTACAGTTCCAGCCAGCACTGTGGGTGGCTGGTGGGTGTGGTGTTTTAATGAGCCTCAGAGACTATCAAGGCCTAAAATATTAAGTGTGTATAGCTATATATTTTCTAAAAAATATATATTACCTAATTGTAAATCCTATATCTTTACAGATCAAAATACAATGGTTCGGCACTTGAAATACTGCCAGGACCCTATTCAAAAACACAAGAAACGCATAACAATCAATCTTAGAAAAGTGACTGATGTACTTGTTGAAAAATGTGCTGGAAGAGTGAAAAAAGACTCATTGTTGTGTGTGAACTGCTGGACACTGATAATGAAAAACCCCACTATACTTAGTACCACTGAAAACAACGAGACTGAGCAGGATTCAAATGAATCATCTACTATCAGTGGCTTGAGTAACATCTCTTCAATTCAAGATCTGGACAATGACAGTGATTGCTTGATAAAGGAAAATCCTTCAACTTCAGTTGAACCAGTTCTAGCATTTCTGGACCAAACACCAGTTAAAAAAAGTAAGTAATAAATTAATATAATAACTTATACTTTACTACAAGGTCTGTTTGATCTACTATATAGCCAATTATATAGCATTTAAGGTACTATAATTAATATTTAATTACTAATATTCAGGTGTGTGAAACCTTTTTTCTGTTCTTTTCAGAAGGGCTGTCATTAAGCCAGAAAAAGCGCAAGGCTCGTGGTAAGCTATCATCTGCTCAGAAACACCTGAAGGAGAGGCTAGAACTCAGTTATGGTGTTCAAATTACCGAGGAGGTAAGTGATACTTCAAAACCTGAAACTAAATCTGAAAAACATCTAGACAAATTAATGAATGAATTGAAACAGTCATTCCTGGAGAGCAAATGTCACCATCACAAACTACAAATATTGACACTCTCACCATACACAATTGAAAAAACAGCTAGTTTCTTTCAAACTACAACATACATGGTGAAAAGAAGCCGTTCACTTAAATCAGAACATGGAATCCTTCCGAAGATTCCACTAATGAGCAAAGGAAAAGTGATATCTGAAGAACACAAAGATATAGTTAGAAGATTCTATGAGTCAGAAGAGGTTAGTCATATGTGTCCTGGCCAAAAGGATTGCGTGAAAGTTATCAGTGCTGAAGGTGCAATGAAGGTGCAAAAACGATTGGTCCTCGGGAATTTAAGAGAGATGTTTGAACTATATAAAAATGATGAAAAGAATCCCAAAATAGGATTTTCCACATTTGCAAAATTACGGCCATCATATTGTGTGCTTGCCGGTAGTGGTGGGACTCATTTTGTCTGTGTCTGCAAATACCATCAAAATCCAAAATTGCAGCTGGCTGCATTGGGAGAAAGAGGTCTTTCATACAAGGATCTTATGGATTACAGTGTCTGCAGTACAGAAAGAGAGACTTGCATGATGCAACTTTGCAATGATTGCCCAAGAGAAGAGGGTGTCCTGGATTTTCTTGAGTTACTTGACAGTGTGAAATCAGCTCCAAATGAAATATCTTACAAGCAATGGGTGACTGTTGACCGTTGTACAATGGTTGATAAGGTGGAGCCACTTCATGAATACTTATCATCCCTAAGCATGAAAATATCCTGCATGGTTCGTCATCACTTTGTTGCTCAGCAACAATCACAGTACTTCAAGCAGTTGAAAGAAACACTACCACCTCAGAGCGAGGTAGTTATAGTAGGTGATTTCTCTGAGAATTATTCTTTCATTGTCCAGGATGCTGCCCAAGGGTTTCACTGGGACAATTCACAGTGTACAGTTCACCCTTTTGTCATCTATTATAGATCATCTGCAGACCAGGAACTTAGCCATTTTAGTGTCTGTTTCTTATCTGCATCACTAAAACACAACACTATAATGGTTTACTCATTCATATTGAAGCTTATGACATATGTTAAATTCAGATGCCCACAATTGAAGAAGGTGCACTATTTCTCAGATGGATGTGCTGGCCAATATAAGAACAGATACAACTTCACAAATCTCTGTTACCATGAAGAGGATTTTGGTCTGTCTTGTGAATGGCACTTCTTTGCTACATCCCATGGCAAAAATGCATGTGATGGGATTGGAGGAACAGTGAAAAGAGCTACTGCTCGTGCCAGTTTGCAGAGAACTACAGAGAGGCAAATTCTTACACCAGAACACATGTTTCAGTTTTGTGAAGAAAACTTGAGCAAGAAGATAAATTTTTTCTTTGTAACTACAGCTGATTTGAAAGATGCAGAAGAACGGTTGGAATATCGATTCAAGGATAGTAGGGCTATTCCTGGAACTCAGAAATATCATAGATTTGTTCCCCTAAACAAGGAAGAACTGATGGTGTATCCCATTTCAAGTGGCATTGGAGAAAAGAAAAGAATAAGGAAAAGTCATTTTACTAATGAACCTGCAATGCTTGGTAACCTAAAATGTGTCAAACCAGGAGAGTATGTTGGCTGCATTTATGACATGCAAGTTTGGTATGGAATTGTGGAGGAATATTATGAAGAGTTTGATGATTTCACTGTGAACTTTCTACATCCCTCTGGGTCATCAGGATCAAGTGCATATTATTATCCATCAAACAAGGATTCATGTGCAGTGCCAGGACATCATATATTAACTGTAATGAGTTGTCCTACCCTAAGAGGAGGCAGCAGAATTCAATACATTTTTCCACAAAAAGAAATTGATGAGAGCATCGAGCATGCAAAAATTGTATTAGGCTAGCACATGAATCCTCTAAGTAGGTCTTCCCCTTTCACTATTATAACTATTATTGCCAGTGTAGATTAGCAGTGAAATACAATTTTACATTTTTTGCCTTTGTTTTTATATCTATAAAAAAATGTAATTTTAATTTCTATAGGTCAAATTATGAGCTTAACTGTGAAAAAATAGGTAGAATTGATGCACAACTTATGAATATGGTGTTCACTTATATGTTAGTTACATGAAAAATACTAACATAAACAAACTTTTTTTTGCTGATTCTAATAGCCAATGCCTATGCCTTCATTTTTTACATTTAAAAAAAAAATTCTCATTTGATACCCCAGAGGTCAAATCGTGACCTCAAATTTTGGTTACAGTGTAACTTTTTTATTTTTCAACCTAGAGTTCTAAAACTTGCATATTTGGATTCCTTGTCATTTTCTGATTCTAAATATATATACTTTTATATAATTGTGACCATTATTACCCAAGTTATGGGTCGCCAAATGTTAGTGACCTCGCAAGTGACCTCAAATTTCCCGAGGTCATATCTCTTGAACCGTTGGTCGGATTGACCTTATAATTTCAGAAATGGATTCAGGGCCCACAAACTCCCTATAAACCAAATTTCAGCAAAATCTGAGAGATGAGGGTGTTAGGCACTGGTTGATCTGACAGAGAATGACCCTATTCTGCGATCATAGGCTGCAAAATGCTTCTTTATACAATTACTGTATTATGATAGAATACATCTGCAGTGAATACATCTTTGTATTCATTCAACATCGCTGCTCTGGTAAAAACATCGTCTTGGAACAAGTGAGCATAACTCAATAACTTTTGGGCATGACCTGGAGTACATATCCGAAACAAATCATGGTCAATGTTTCCACCTTTCAATTTGACTCGAGCTGAACCACAAAAAACACACAATTTCATATCCTTGATATGCTGTTTTAATCCTTTTGCTTGAACTATTTTCTGGAGGAGTTAATGTTTCCCCTAAGGAGAAATTGGAGGGTTCAGATTCAGCATTTTTAGACTTCTGGCTACGTTCAACAAACTTTTTATATGTTGCCTAGCACGAAGTGCTGTGATACTGGATATAAGAGTCTGACTCTCAGTAAGAGCTTTCAAATGCTTGCTTCTGTCATCATTTGGGTATGCAGAAACCAAGTGAAGAAAATTTTTTATTCCATATTCTCTACTGCTCAAATATTTCTCTCCACTTGGGCTTTTGTTCTTCTGGCACAGGATACAGTTACCAAGGTTTGAGCTATGCTTCTTTTCTGGCACAAGTTGACATACATCCTGAAAAAATAAAATATATTAAGACTTCTTGCAATTGCAATTATAATAAACTGGTTCTATTCTATACATATAAAAATTCATTTGTAACACATTGGTCTTTATATTTATGTTTTAAATATTCAATTCGATTATTACTTACCATGATCTATCATCTGTTGAATCACATAATGAATACAGGGATCCTCAATTTGTAGCTACTCCCAATACTAAACCTGAAACACAATAAATATGACTTAGTTACTCTAAAGAAATCAAATAGATCGATTCTATAAGAAGTTCAAGCATTTTACAACAAGCAAGCCTAAGAATAACATAAAATTAGTACTATTTTTTTATATTTTGGCTATTTTTTCAAGTATTTTACAACCATTTTTATTGATTTATACCCAAAATTTAGACATTTGTGCATACTTTGTTTTAATAAATTCTTGCAGAGCTATTACTATCTAATTTCTTGACTATTTAGTTCGATATGATTGGTTAGAGCTAGTTCATGCACCAAAATAGCCAAAAATTTCATTTTTGTGATTTTTTGACAATATTTACTTAATTTTTTACTATTTTTGCTGTTATTGTTTGACATTTCTGTCAGTTTTCTTGGTTCAGGCAGCAGTATATTACAAAAATAGATTCTCAAACAAAAAATTGCCCTTAAAATATTTTTCAACTCAAGAATATGACAAAAATACGAAACTGATAAAATTTTGCCATTTTTGCCAATGTTTTACCATTTTGACCACTTTTGCACCAATTTGGTGCAATGGCATAGAAAAATTCGGATTCTCCACCCCAAAATTAGTCTAGATCAGTTGTCAAAACCTCTGCACCTAGAAATTTATACGAACTCTGGGCCAGATCCTAGACAATTTAAACAATCAATCCAACTTCCTTCATTCTGCCATGGGATTGAGTGTTGAGCTGCTCAGTTGGAAATGCTGTTTGGGCACATCATAAGGTGAGCTCTAAATTGATTAGTGTGTAAGGAAAAACAGAGAGATGCGAGTCATCTAGCAGATGACCTTGGTGAGGACAACAAATTTACATATAACAATAGATGCCAGTTAAGATGTATGGAACATATTGAGCTTCATGGAGACCAGCTCACTGTAGCTGTTACAAAGATCCTGATTAGCCAGAATTGGTCATGTGGGAACAACTGATCAATGTAAAGTTGCCACATAATGTAGGTCAATATGGTTCCTGTGAAACTCAATGTGGGCCAGATATATGGTAAAGCTCGGTAGCCTAAATGATTATGATTTTATTAAACAAATTAAATCTCTGAAGTAGGCAATAAATGTTGTAAATACAAGTAAATAAATAAATACTAGGCCCACAGAGGAAGGGTAGATGATGTTTCAAATATTAGGACCCAAGTAAAAACAGAATTGAGGTCCAAATTGAGAAAATTGGCAGAGATGCACAGATGCATTACTTTTCAAACTAAATTGCTAATTACAAGCTCACTGAGTCCTCTTTTGAAGAAATGGCATAACTAAATGGGCATGGGCATCACTTCTCATTTTACATAAGATTTGGATTTGGAGTCACTAAATCTATTGAAGTTGATATACTACTACTACCAAATCTCATATATTGGCTAAGGTTAAGAGTACAGTAGACTTGCAACTTATGCGGGGGTTACGTTTCTGGGACCCCGCATAAGGCTGAAAACTGTGTAAAGTCAGAAACCAAAAAAAATCCCCTAAATTGCCCTTAAATCACTATATATTGTAACTCTGTTATATGTATAACATACCTATAACACAAAAGTGATGCAACTGGCAATGTTGAATTCCTTCCAGCATGCCATAACACACTTGTTAGTGCCATCCTCCATGGCATTGCGAATGCTGATGAAGGTGAGACGTGTGTACTAGGGTTATGACTTTTTAATTTTTTGTCATAAATATTGTTTCCTGTATCATCAATCGATGAACTTTTGCTTGAAAACAATAAAAAAGGGCCTAATTCTTCAGAATTAAAAAAAATGTCACCCTGAAAGCAAATATAGTATATTAGAGACAGCTGCATTGCACCATTCTAGATTGGTTACCTGATGATTATCATAAATTGTCCAATATCTTGCAACAATACCGAAAAGCACTAAATACTCTGGAAAATCACTGGAACAGAGACCCATCTGCAATAGCTATACCAAGGAGCAACCAATATTTATTAATTTTTTATTTTTTATTTTGGGGTGAAGTTTTTTCAAAATATATCAAAAAAACTGTTATTTTCATTGTCAGGGGGCAAAAGTTCATCGATTTATGATACAGGAACATGAGGTTATAAAAATGTCATAACCCTAGTGTGTACGCTGCCTTAAGGCACTGAAATTGTAAAATTATAACCTGCGTATAGTTGAAACTGTGTAAGAAAAATCTGCGTAAGTTGCAAGTCTACTGTACATAGAATGTAAATGTACATATAGGCTAAGATTAAGTAAATTCTCATACTGTTGTAAATCAAAGATGTCTCTACTGTGTGTAGGGCAAGATTTGGAGGTTATGTAAGAATATGATGGGGCAACTGTTTCAGGGCACAGATATTTACAATATAATAATTCTAAAGGCAGAATCAGTGGAGGCACTGAACAGCTTGTCAGTTTATCAGCAACTCCAGCATGAATGGGTGTTGAGGACAGAAGGGCCAACCCATGGACAAGTGAGAAATAGCCAGACAGGAAGAATTCCTAGTGGGTACTGGGAAAAATTGGAAGCTGGCACAAGTACAAAGTTCCAGAGTTAAGAGCTTTCAAAGCTTCTCTGGAGTATCCACAAGTAGAACAATCCAGTTCAACTGTTGGTTGCCCAATAAAAGAAAACTAATTTATCTGGAAACTAAGCACAAGGTCTTGATGGGCAGAAATAAGGTTTATTCACTCAGTGTGGCATTCTAAGAGTGTTTCTGGTACATAAAGTGTTAAAGCATGAATGGACAATACTTACAACTAGTGTTAACATTGGTATGGCCTGTATGACAATGAGGGCCCAATTGTGTACCTAATGTGGGTATCATTGCAGGAATATTATTGTTAAGTTAAGGGTCATTCCATGTCAGTTCAACGGAATTTTGGGTCGAAAAAACATGACCATCACCGATTTTTTTGAAAATTGACGCACTTATAGATCTCGGTGAGAAAAACAGAATGGCACTCGTTTCAACACTCTAGATCAGTGGTTCCCAACCTTTTTGGTGCCATGCCCCACCTCAACACCTCAAAAAATTTGATGCCCCCCCATTAATATAAAAACAAATTTGGTGTTGAAAAGGTATTATTTAAAATTTACAATAATATGAGTACATTTAATATGAGTTACCTTACATTCAATATGAGTAAAGAAACTTGAGGTTGAAGCTAACTAAATTATTACCTTGAAATAAAATTTCTCAGTTGAAAAGTTATAATTTTAAATTTCAATAATATGAGTACAATCAATATGAGTTACATTAAATATGAGTCAAGAAACTTGAGATTGAAGCTAACTATATTATTTCCTTGAAATAAAACTTCGCAGTTGAAAAGTTGCAATTTTAAAATTCACAAAAAAGTAATTTAATCAATAATACTACTTTAAATTCACAATATTAGGTAAAAATACAGCAAACTCAAAGTTTGATAATCTCAAGTTAGTGAGATCCTTGGGCTTGATGTTTACTACAAATGGTTTTGATTTCAGGCACTAACTTAGTTAGCTTCAGTCTTAAGTCTCCTCATTTTGTGATATCCAGTCGGTTTCTTTTTTTCTGTAGTAAGTCACTTACAGCACTAAAACCACATTCCACCAAATATGAAGATGGGAATGGTAACAGTAGCTCTCTCGCCAAACGAGTTGAATTTGGGTATTTAGTCTTGGTCTCATCACAGAGCCACATCATGGTTCCTTTTACTTTGAATATAGTTTTAACAGACTCATTTTGTATTTCAGTCCGTTCTTCTTGGTACTTCATGCCCACTTCAGATAGGTCCACTAGCAATGGCTGAGTTAGCCAAGATGGAAAACTCATTTCTTTTAAATCAGAAAATCTGTAATTTAAATCACAGCACAGGCCAGTATTTTCAAATGATCCACAATGACAAGTAAAGCATCATCAGTTACCTCACACTTATTTAGCCAATATAACTGGGTATATTTTCTTGCAGAAATATTCTTTTGACATAATTCCAGAAATGTAATGAAGCCAAATATATTTGTCTTTGAATCAACATGTTAATAAAATATGGAATTGTTGTCATGTAAAAATGTTGCAAATAAAAATAATTATATGTTATTGAAATTTTAAAATATATTTACTTATAAAAATTATTATGTATAAATTTCATTTTATTGTAGCATTTTCAAATTGCCCCCCTGTCGGGCGTGTGCCCCACATTGGGAATCACTGCTCTAGGTCATATGGTTCCGGAGATATGGCCATTCAAATTTTGTAAAAAAAGTCAATTTCCAAGGTCATACCATATTTCAACATGAAATATCTCAGCTCCTATTGCACTAACAGAGACCATTTAGCCAGAGGTGGGGAGTCGGAGTCGGGGCTTTTTTGAAGAGTCGGGAGTCGGAGTCAGGAGTCGGTAAAAACAACCAACTCCCGACTCTTTGATTCAATTTCTATATGCCAACAATTTACCAGAATACTACTCTGCCCTAAATAAATATCTTCCTGAACTAATTCTAGATTCACATTTCCACATTTGATTTATTGTTCTGGTAAATCTTAGCAAATGAATTTCTTATTTCTATTTTAGGATACTAGGTACCATATAAAAATTAGCAATATATTAATTATTAATTTAATTAGCCCCTATTAGTAATGAGTCGTGGGCCTAGTAGAAAATCAGCAGTCTTTCAATATTTTAAGCTAAATGAGGATGAAAGTATTTTTATTTGTCAAGTAGAAAAGGATGGTAAAGAGTGTAATGCAAAAATTAGTGCTTACACTGGGAAACATGCTAATGCTCCAACTAGAGCCTCAAACTTGAAACGCCATCTACGAAACAAACATCCCAATATTTATAAGGTTGTAGATCAGCATGATAAGGAAAGAGTCGGGAGTCGGAGTCAGTTTTTAAAAATACGACTCGGGAGTCGGGAGTCGGTTGTTTTTGGCCGACTCCCCATCCCTGATTTAGACACTATTTTAAAGCTTTTAAGCAGATCTACAACTTTGTTTCTATTCATATTTTACCTCAGTGGTAAAAAAAAAGCTGATCTTATTTTTTACCTTTGACCTTGTGTAGGTCATTTGATGTCACAACTGATTTTTTTTCTCTTTTCACCCAATTTTGGGTACACATGTCTACCTTAACCTAGAACAAGATTTTAGTGTTGATTAAGTTAGTATAGACACTACAGCCATTTCAGTGGACCACACCAACCTCCATTTTGACCAAGTACCTTTTTCCACCAAACTTTGGAGCACCGTTTCTTTGGAACTGTTTGAGCTGGTGTTGAGAAAAGTACCATTAGATTTGTCTCACTGAGATCTATAATGTCTGCTATTTTTAAGACAATTTGCCTTTTAATATGTATATTAAAATAACCTCTTTCTTTATTTTTACCAATTGAGTTATAAGAACCGATTCTTGTCTAGCTGGGTGAAACCATGAAAAAAGAGGCATCAAACATAACTTTATATTTAAAAAAGGCAGTTATTAGGTATTTACAATATATTTTATTTTTGTTTTCTTTCCCACCTACCATCAGCTCCTTTTACAGAAACATAGTCTTTCAACCTGGCATTTGTCTACTCACATCTGGTGAATGATAGAAGTCAATTACTTTCGCAACAGTTTCACTATTCAGGCATTTCCCCAAACACAGATTAGGAGTTGAAAGCACTCCCTTCTCCCTCACCAAATTCTTTGCTTGCCTAGCCATGTAATCTGAGCACTTAAATTCTTCTCTGATCTTTACTTGTGTCCATCTTTTTGGTAGGATAATAAGGATTGTCAGTTTTTCACTTCGACTTGTCACTTGATTAAATTTCTCTTTTAGTTGTTGAAGAATCTCCAGTTCTGTATCATCTGTTTAGTTGCAAGTTCAAGCTTTCTTTTCACAACTACTACTACTTTCCTCAACTTTCTCTTTGCGTAACCAGCGCTGTCAGAGAGTTTACATGATTTTATTGGGGTCTCATCAAGTGTGGCCAATGAAGCATTGAATTTACTAAGCTCATACTGCATTTTAACTACATCTCCAACAGTTTCTAGCTCAGATGGGGCACTTGATGAGGTGGATGGTCATTTTTCAAGTGGTTCATATTCAGGCATTGGGGATGGACAATTTGCTAGTATATTTCGACAGGTTGCACATGCTTTATGATTATTTGTTAGTTTCAATTCAGGATTTTGATCAATCAAATTTTTAGTCAATGCACGAATGCCTTTTTTCACTTTTCCTTTGTGTTTTTTAAATGGGTCACAACAGAACCTACCCATATTCAAACTGCTGAAATCCATGTTTATCTAAAAAGAAAAAAAAAAACATATGTAGCTTAAAAGCCAGGGTTGGGTTCAATTACACAAAATGGAAACAATTACAATTTTTTTTTTTTTTCTTCAAATTAATTATAGTTAGTATTGTACTTCACAATTTCAAGATCAATTGCAATTACAATTAATTTTGTCTGAATCAATTACAATTACACAAATATAACTATCTATTTTATATATCTAAATATGTATCTAAAATAAATATGTATCTATAAAAATATATATCTATATCTAAGTATAACTAAATAAACTATCAAAGGTTTATTTTCATTGGATGATGTATGGCTGCCAGATCTAGGGGTATAATTTTTAACAATTGACATTAATTGATCAATTACATCAGTTATAGCTCAAAAGTCAATTACAATTACCTTTATTTTTATTTTATTTTGAATCAACTACAATTACAATTAATGGAAATTAGGATCAATTAATTAAAAATACAATTATAATTATTCACTGTATCCAACCCTGTTAAAAGCTATTTTTGCTTAGATGACACAAATAAAATTTGGGACCTACTGATCTTGTTTCAGAGGTCTACAACAAGAAAAAATGTGCAATTTGATTTACAGATTGAAATAAATACAGATGCCAAAAAAATCCTTGCTCCAAGGTTTAAATAAGCTCATTTTCACATGGGTACATACTGTTGTACACAATGAATAAATACACAAAGTTAAGTAATTCTATTAAAACTCATCTAACTCTTAAAACTGAACTTATTCTATAAGGTAGTACCTATAGCCTAGTATAAGGTACTTATATACGTACATAGCTTTATCTTTAAACAGGATATCAAGTTTGAGGTTCTTCACACTTTTGAATGTCCATATAAATTAATTAATTATGTAATTTAAATTACCTGTATTATATAATTCTCTGAAATATACAAAAAAAAAAAAATTTTATAATAGGGCCAGATACTTATTCAACCAAATAACTGGGTTAGGTTAGGTTAATTACCAATTTTTTTGAAAATTAGCAGACATTATTTATCTCAGTAAGAAAAATCTAATGGTATTTTTCTCAACACTCGAGCTCAAACAGTTCCAAATATATGGTGCTCCAAAGTTTGGTGGAAAAAGGTACTTGGTCAAAATGGAGGTGGGTATGGTCCACTGAAATGGCTGTAGTGTCTATACTAACTTAATCAACACTAAAATCTTGTTCTAGGTTAAGGTAGACATGTGTACCCAAAATTGGGTGAAAAGAGAAAAAAATCAGTTGTGACATCAAATGACCTACACAAGGTCAAAGGTAAAAAATAACATCAACTTTTTTTTTTACCACTGAGGTAAAATATGAATCGAAACAAAGTTGTAGATCTGCTTAAAAGCTTTAAAATAGTGTTTAAATAGTCTCTAAGTGCAATAGGAGCTGAGATATTTCATGTTGAAATATGGTATGACCTTGGAAATTGACCTTTTTTTACAAAATTCGAAGGGCCATATCTCCGGAACCATATGACTTAGAGTGTTGAAACAAGTGTCATTCTGTTTTTTCTCACAGAGATCTATGAGTGTGCCAATTTTCAAACAAATCGGTGATGGTCATGTTTTTTTTGCAGTTGAACTGACATGGAATGACCCTGAAGCCTTTGAGCAATTGAGAATGGAAGCAGAGAAAGAGGTGGAGTTGGTTTATCCAGACCTGAGTGAAGGAGCGAGTTTGCTAGAATTGTATACAGATGCGAGTGGATTCTGTATGGGCGGATGCTTGTGCCAGTTGCAGGGAAAGGAAGGACAGGAAGAAAGGAGAGTAATTGGGTATGTATCTAAAGCATTCAGTAAGGCAGAGCGAAAGTACAGTACAATTGAGAGAGAACTTGCGGCAATGAGGTTTTGTGTGAAAGCTTTCAAGTCATTTTTGTATGGAATGAAATTTATTTTAAAGACCGATCATCAGCCCTTGGTTTATATGGAGAGAATGAAAGTTGTGGATGGAAGAATTGCTAGAACCTTGCTTGAGTTGAGTGAGTTTGATTATACCCTTAAGTACCAAGTTCTAATTGCTAAATTGTAGATACTAATCATGACTAAAATTTTCCACTGTCACAAATTGGGTCATTTTGTGCCAACTAACTGAGTTAAATTTAAATGTGGGAGTGTAATTGAGTCAAAAAAATCATTCCCAAAGTAAAGTTAAAAGATTGGCAAACTCACGCAATATTGTTTTATTTGTATTAAGGCTGTTCTGTTATATACAATTATTTTTCTATTTGGATATTATTAGCCTGGGGTAACATTGATAAGTCACATTAGCTCTATAGGATCACAATTCCAGTTGAGTGGAGCAGCATGGTCACAAATTTGTGACAATGAGGAAAAACAATGTAAAATATTCTCATCAAATGCAATCTAAGAGAGGGTCATACAGCAGTCCATCAGAAATTTGCATTTTATTTTCTTTCCTTGTCATTTTTATTTCAGTAGTCCCATCATGCTCATGGGAATTCAGTCCCACTTTTAAGATGAAGTCATAACAGCAAACTCATTTAATCTTTCCTAGGGCACACTGGAAGGAAACTTGCCCTCAAGCCCTAAGCCTATTCCTGTTGCTTGCTAGGCCACATTATTCATTTCCTTAGGCCTATTTCGATTTCAATCAAGACTACTTTCAGTAATTATATAACATAAGTAAAATTTTATATAATCTGTGAGAAACATAACATTAAAAGTATAAAATTTAGTTGTGTTTATAAACACTAGTTTAAGGTAAATTCTGAAATTACTCCAAAGATAAACAATGTTAGCTCCTTAGTTGAAGTATTAAGTGAAAATAAATAATACAAAGAGAAAGACAACATAAAATGTTCACAGTACCACATCATGTGCAAATTGTCTTCACACCCACCCATGAATAGTCTAATGGTTCAGAAGAGAAATAATGAGTGATCATCATTTTTACTCAGGGGTCACTTGGGGAATGGACACTATCCCAAGAGAAACTCCAAAATCTTCACAAGCAGATAAGTATCACAGCCAATAAAGTTATTTTAACAAAGCTGTAATCAAGAAAAACAAATATATTTACCTTAATGTTGGGTTCAGTATGAGTAAAGTCTGTTTCTTCTTTAACAGAAATTTCTTTCATCCATTCATCTTTGATCTGATCACTCTGAAAATGGTTTTATTTATCATATTCAATAAATAATTAAACTCCTAGTTCAATTTATTTTAAAGTTTAGGAAAAGTGACTTATAATCTATTACTTTTAAAAATATTAGTGCAACTCAATTCTTTTATGAATTTAATAATAAATAAGTCATTACCCTTACTGAATAATCTATCTGTATTCATTAACAGAATCAGGCAAACTTCAAAAAAGTTCTTATATTTTTTCTTGTGGCAAGAACTACAATCCACTTAAAGCTATAAAATCAGACAACCAAGAGTTCATATCTATGTTTTACCTCCCATTCATCATAGATGTTGCTGTGGCCAATTGTATCTTCTTTGCAATAATTTGTTTCATACAAATCTACTTCTTCTTTAATATCAAATTCATCTTTAATGTTTGAATATTCTTTCAAATCACATTCACTTTCACCTTTTTCCATTTTGAAACTCATGACATCAAATGAGTGATGGAAAAGATTAAGTAATAAAAGTGGTTTTCTTAAGTTAACTGTTCATTGTTCTGAAGCATATGAAATATTTATCTGAAAATAACTGAATGCTCCATGAGCTTACTGTATGGATCTGCACCTTATATTGAATGAATATCATCGAAGTCCTTGAGGGCCATACAAATAAAATTATACGATTGCTCTCAATAAACACAAAATTTCCAAATTAGAAGACTAACTTTTTCTTTTCATAGTTTTTCAAAGTATATTGAAAAACTAATTTAGAAATGATTTTAACACACTTGAAGACAAAGTTCCACACATGGATAACCTAGCACAAAATCTGTAATGAAAATAAAAATAATGTTTACAACATTTGGACATGGAATAATTTTTTTTTTTATGTTATAGCCGATAAACCAGAGCTCCACAGGTCTATAGTTCATTCTTTAAGCCTATTCATGCCAATATTAATGGCTGAAGTTAAGACAGGTAA
Organism: Bathynomus jamesi; assembly: GCA_023014485.1. NCBI lineage: Eukaryota > Metazoa > Arthropoda > Malacostraca > Isopoda > Cirolanidae > Bathynomus > Bathynomus jamesi. Next base: position 143,886 of record JAJOZX010005138.1, read on the forward strand.
AATCTTTATAATGTTATTTTTCAAACATAAAATCAAAACTAATAGTTATTTCAATAGGAATCAAAATTAATATGCAAAATCTGACACCTAAATTTTTTAAAATCATGAAGCTGATGCTTGAAAAAATTGAGGTTTTATATTTATATTTGGTACACAAGTAATCCCATTAGAAAAACATCATGCCTAATTTTACTGTCATAAGTCATTTAGTACTTAAAATACAGCACCATAAAAATTTCACACTAAAGCATGACGTTTAGGTTAAGCTTATGAAGAGCCAAATCTTGGGCCCAAATTGAGCTACTGACATGATTTGGTGTCATTCAAAGTGTTTGCCCAACTTTACAACTTATTCTTTGAAAAACAATCAAAATTGATGGGAAAAAGTTGACCTTCTTTACATTTGACCTTGACAAGGCCTCAAAATCTCCACCCATCTGCTAACCAAGTTGTATGGCTAATAAAACAAAAGGATAATGGGATTTCTAGATGCTTAAAAGAATGAAGAGGTGAAATTAACATGGGTCCATCAAATTGGTATACAAATTATATCACATAAGATTATTTTCATAGGGTTCCATCCACAGAGTACTTAATAACCTTATGAAAGAATATATGCACTGATGCAAGTATTAGTGACAGGGGATGCTCTCTCTGCAAGAAATCTCTCTCCCAGTGAGATTAATTTAGGCCAATAGGAGGTGGGTGCAGAGGGCCAATGAGTGTTTTGCATCTTGTTGAGTTTGCCAATCACTGGACATTTTGTGCAGTTCCAAGCAAGTTACCCAATGATTTTTAAAATTTGAGGGGGTCAATTCTTCAACTTTTATGAAAATTATTATACACAGTAGGTTTGGCTAGAGAAAACAATATTCCAAATCTTAGGTTGATCCATCCAATAGATTTTGAGGTAGGGATCAGGTCAAATTCAGGTCACCTCATGACCCTTTTTTCAAGGTCAAATGTCTTCACTATTTTTTAGAATATTTTAGTCAACTTACATATTTTTGGAATCAGGAGAGGCTGAGGATTCCAAATATGTACGTTTCATTGTTATATGGTACTAAATAAAAATTTCATCACATGACCTTTATTTAAGGTCAAATTTTGACCTTCAGCAGACAACTTCACAAAAAAAGAATTCTAAAACTAAAATTGAAAAATCATTTTTCTGCATAAAACAATAAAATATTGGTATATAGAACTTTTATTATAAAGGTAGAAATTAACAGCTATTACAGGCAAATTTTGACCATTTTGTTTTCTTCTAAGTAGCTTACATAATGACTAATTTTTCATCAAATTATGTAAAGTATTCATGGTAGAAATATGATAAATATGAAAGTATTTATGATAGAAATGTAGGCCTTGGATTACAATCTTTACACTTTGTTTAGGTTAAGTACATAACAGTAGGCTTGGAACTAAGTGGTCAATCTTCACTGTCCTAGGCTTACATACTAACTTTTATACAGTGATCTCCCAACCTACATAAGGGGGATTCCATGACAGATCAACCAGTGATTAACACTACCTCTTCAATTTTGCTGAAATTTGGTCCAGGGGTTGGCTTTGAGTAAAGAACAAGAATTTTCAAATATTAGCTCAATCCAACCAATAGGTCATGAGTTATGGCCAAGGTCATTTTGAGGTCATTGGTTGACCTCGCTATATTGGTCCTGGACATATATTTGTATATATATTTGAAATCAGCATGATCTGTAGATTCCAAAAATACCATCCATTTTGATGTAGGTTGAAAAAACAAAAATTACATTGAAATGACTTATAAAGGTCATATTTTGACCTCTTGGATACTGAATTTCAGAAAAAGTTTTAAATGTCAAAAATGTTGCCCCATGATATCATTGCTCTATTATTATAAGCTTAGAAAAGTTTGTGTATGCACCATTTTAAATGATAAAACTCAATTTGAGTAATGCCAACTTTCTTCTTTTCCAATCAACATCTGCTGAAATTGTTCCACAATTCTTGACCTGAAGCCTACAGCTTCTTTTTTTAAATAGAGAATTCAGTTTGAGACTTCTTGAATAGTTACATGCTACCTGTGTATTAGGATTTAGTCTTATAGTAATATATAGTTTAATGATATAAGCACACCGGACAAAAAATTAGTCACCCCTAATAGCACCGATAGTAGGAAGTTCAAGGTCACACAGAGGGCGCTGATGTAGCATTGGTAAGTGACAAATAGCGGTGACGTAGCACACAGGATCAGATCTGTTTCATGAGGTGGTGAAGAACAAAGTGTGTGTTGGATATAGTCTGCAAAATGGGTCGTGAGGCAGACGTTACTCAGTGGCAAAAAGGAGCCATCGTGTTTGGCAGAGCCCACGGACACAAAATGTCTGAAGTAGCCCAATTTGTTGGTTTGTCAACGCGTACTGTCCAGCGAGTTTACAAAGAGTGGTGTAGTTCGCAATCAACTGACAATCGATGGCGTAACTGTGGCCAGAAAACAATTCTCGACAATAGGGGCCGCCGCCATGTTTCTCGTCTAGTAACTGCAAATCGTTTTCAAACCAGAGAACAATTGCTCCAAGAAACCAATGAGGTTCTCCAGTGACCAATTTCCGAACAGACATTGCGACGAGAACTGCATGCGATGGACATCTGGAGCAGGGTACCACGGAAGAGGCCGCTGTTAACAGCAAGTCACAAATTGGCACATTATAAATGGGTTCAGAGGCACAAAAACTGGACTGCGGCAGATTGGAAACGTGTAATTTGGTCCGATGAGTCCCATTTTTGTTTGTTCTCCAATGATGGGAGGCGACGAGTACATCGCAGGTCCAATGAAGCCTTTAATCCTGAATGCGTCGAAGGTGTTGTTCAGGCTGGAAACAGAAAGTGAAGCACAGGAATAGACACCCACGGACTCTGGTGGAACTTCGGGACCAGCTGATGAACGAGTGGCAGCAAATCGATGTTCAGTACATGCACAACCTCGTAGAGTCTCTGCCTCGCCGGATTCATGTGGTTATCAAGGCCAGAGGCGCCGTCACACGTTATTAGGTACATTCTGAGAGGGGTGACTAATTTTTTGTCCGGTGTGCTTATAAGAATAACAATTAATAATACAAGATTTAGCCTGTTTATATATGTACAGTAACTTTGTAGACAAGACACACAATACAAATTCTACATACATTACAACATGCCTCCAATGTCTGTACCTATTAATTTGGGTCTTCTTCTTTTGCAGTGAGCATGATATGTACCAGATATAACTTTTCACAATGCCTCAGAATATAAAATTTTGTTGTGATCCCCTGAAAACACACAAGAAAGGAATTTTCACTTGCCTAAGGTGTGTTAATGCTGCTTTAATTTATAAAAGTAGGTAGAACTCTATAGGCTGTTATTGGCATATCAGATATATATACATGTAGCTGCCTTATATATATATATATATATACCGGTATATATATATATATATATATATTATATATATATATATATATATATATATATATACAGTGGAACCTCGACTTACGAACGCCTCTATTTACGACCAAATCGACATATGAACATACGCCCGGCGCTTCGATTGCGAGTGGTCTCTCGCATATTTGCTCCATGATTTTTCGTTTATTGCTTTATCTCTCGCATATTTGCTCCGTGATTTTTCGTTTATTGCTTTATCTCTCGCATATTTGCTCTGTGATTTTTCGTTTATTGCTTTATCTCTCGCATATTTGCTCCGTGATTTTTCGTTTATTGCTTTATCTCTCGCATATTTGCTCCGTGATTTTTCGCTGATTGCTTTAATAAGCCCTTCATTATGGCTCCCAAGAAAGTGAAGAGTGATAGTGGCAGTGAAAAAAGAAAACTTAAAATAACCATTGAATTAAAGAGACAGAAAAGAGACAAAACCCCTGAAGGAGAGGTGCCCAGTGTTCTTATGGAAGGGGACTCTCCTTCCAAACAGTAACTTCCCTCCCCCTTCCTTTCCTCATCACCATCCACTCATGCCAGCGATTATCCTCCACAAAGGTACAGTAAAATTATACAGCTTATTAAATTTAGTATAATTTTTCTCTCTTATATTTTCTCTTTATAAACTCTTACAAAGCATTAAAATTACAATTATCTGGGGCGCTGGAATGGATTAATTAAATTTACATTAATTTCAATGGAAAAAATGGATTCGATTTACGACCAATTCGAGGTGCGAACAGGGTCTCGGAACGAATTAAATTCGTAAGTCGAGGTTCCACTGTATGTAATATATATTATATATATATATATATATATATATATATATATATTAAATATCTTTAAAAACAATTCAACATTATATAATATATGTACCTTACCTTACCTTACCTTACAAAGGTTCCGCACGATGACTTCTCATTTCGCGAAGGTCAAGCTTGTCGCCCCTCCTCTCTCTTGTATATGTACAGTTTGTAATTGTATATAGGTAATGTCCATAGTAACCTGTGTTTTTGTTTAGCTGGATTGACATCTCATCAAAAACAAAGAAAAGGAACTTCAAAACTGAACAAGACAACAGACAAAATCAAAAGAAGTTTAGAGTCTGCATATGGGATTGAACTACCAGAAGCTGGCACATCAAAGAAACACCACCATTTTGAAGAGGAACATCATGCTTTGCAGAAGTGAGTACCTACTGTATTTGTTTAGATCAGTATTTAGTGCCACCTATTCTCACTCAAAACATTCCTTTATATTGTTCAATTGTCATCTAAAAATTTAAAACAGTAGTACCAGTACCTATAATATATTAATTCAATAGGTATATCAGAATATATAGCTACCTAAGTACCGTAGGTATACAGACATCCAATTTTACTAATGGGTTCCATTTCAACTGTGTATATATATATAATACAATCATATTATATTTTCTTAATTCTTTGGTGTGCTTTTCCAGGTATGAATGTCTCATGAGGGAGCTCAAGGATAAATACAATACAACAAACAACTATAAGCTAAACTGCAAATTCTGACACTGTCACCATTCACAATAGAGAAAACCAACATTCTTTGAAACTGGGTTGTGGAGTCGGTCCAAAATTTTCCGACTCCGACTCCACACATTGTAAAAATTCGACTCCGACTCCACACATTGTAAAAAATCTAAAAATCCAACTCCAACTCCTCACATTTTAAATATACGACTCCGACTCCTCTAGTGTTTCACTCTATAATTATCATAATAATAAGACATTTCATCACCACCACACTAAGTGTGAAATTTTATATTTTATATTTAAATAAATATTAATTGTATATTCTGAAAATGTAAAAAAAATATTAAAAAAACTTAATCTAGGGGCGATCAATGAATAAGGTTTATTGACCAAAAAAACTAAATAACCTAAATGTTAGTATTTAGGATTTAGAAATTAAGGGTGACAGGACACAGAAATTGGAGTCGGAGTCAGAAGTTTTTTACCGACTCCGACTCTGCCCTGAAACGTGCGACTCCACAACCCTGCTTTGAAACCTCTACCCACATGGTAAAGAAAAGCCGCAATCTTAAGAAGCAACATGGAATACTTCCTGAAATACCATCAATGAGTAAGGGTAAAGTAATTTCAAATGAGACAAAGGAAATTGTGAAAAATTTCTATGAGTCTGATGAATGTAGTTGCCAATGTCCAGGAATTAAAGGCTGCAGTCATTAGGAAAGATGCAATTTGAGAGAACTCTATGAAGAATTCAGCAAAGATTCAAATAATCCCAAAATCGGGTTTAGCAGTTTTGCAAGTCTGTCTTCTGTGGTGTGTCCTCGCTGGTAGTAGTGGTACGCATTCAGTTTGCAATCAGTTTGCAACCCTAAATTGCAGCTAGGGGCTGGGCTACAAGAAACGTTTGGGGCTCTCAGTGTGTGATATCAGCAATGAGGCATGTATGATGCATACATGTCAAGATTGCCCATAGCAGTAGGATGTGAAGGCTTTACTAGGAGGATTAGATGCAATAGAGAATTGGCCTGACTCAGAGATTTGCTATAAACAGTGGGTCACAATAGACCATTGCACTATCACAGAAACAGTTGAAAACAATGATTTTTAGATTCATTGAGTAATAGGATTGCTGGTCTTACAAGGCATCATTTCATCAGTAAATGTCAAGCAGAGTATTTAAAAAATCTTAAGGATAGTTTACCATTAGATGAATGTTGTTTGGTGGGGGATTTTGCAAAGAATTATTCGTTTATTGTTTAGGATGCTGCTCAAGGTTTCCACTGGGAAAATTCACAGTGCACAGTACACCCATTTGTTTTCTATTGGAAACCTTCACCATGAGAGTTATTGCTTCATTTCAGATTCCCTAAAACACAATACTGTCACTATATTCTCTTTCCTCAAAGAGCTGATACCTACTTTTTGTACAAAACACCAATATCTAACAAAAATTCATTATTTTTCTGATGGATGTGCAGCTCAGTATAAAAACAAATTTAATTTTTTAAATCTTTGCTATCACAGAGATGATTTTGGAGTTGATGCTGAGTGGAATTTTTTTTGCTACATCACATGGCAAAAATTCATGTGATGGAATTGGAGGCACTGTAAAGAGAGCAACTGCTAAAGCAAGTCTACAAAGACCTATGAGAAATCAAAATTTGACATCTGAAGACATGTATCAATATTGCTCTAAAGAATTGAAGTTTTCAATCAATTTTATTTTTGTTTCAGCATTGCAAATTAAAGAGGTTGAACTTAGCTTAGAGTCTCAGTTGCATCTTGCAATCAAACCAATCATAGGAACCTTAAAATTGCACAGATTTTGTCCCATGTCTACAGATACAATAATGGTGTACCCTGTTTCCCAAGGTAAAGGAGAGCTCAGGAGGATTCAAGGAATTGGAAATGAAACTGTCAACACTTTTGAAGAGAACCCACCTGACAAAGTAAAAGTTGGATGCTATGTTGGATGTGTTTATGACAATGAACTCTGGTTTGGGCTTGTGGAGGAATATGATGCACAATATGAAGACTAGGTATGTAATAAGATTCCTGTATTCTTCAGGAATTGCTCCTGCTTACACATTTTCAGTTAAAGATGACATTTGTCATGTATCAGGAGAAACTATCCTGGGTAAAATTCAGGCTCACCTATGAAGGGGAACACAGATCCAATACACTTTTCCTCCAGAACAGATGGAGCATTTCTCCCAACAAAAATTACTGAAATGTACAGTCTGCTAAGCTCAGTGTGTTAATAGGTACCATATACATAATTCATGAATGGAAGATATATTATTGCAAATATATATATATTAGTGTGGACCAAAAAAATGAAGGTTTAAAAATCTTTGTTCCACATGCGTAATGTTATTCCTTTTGCTTACCTTAATCAAATTACAAAATTTGAAACCTCTACATCAAGTTTTAGGGGTCCTGAGAAAATTGCACTTTTCCTTTTAATGCTGAAAAAATTAGTTTTTCCTCATTTTCATAAGTTCTGCTTTATTTTTTGTTGGAAATTCTTTACGATTCTTGAAAACTGTTTTGAGCAGGTATTGTTTGTCCTCTTCTTTAGTTGTCACTGCTTGATTAAATTTTTCAATCAATGCAACACCCCGCTCAGCTGTGTCATTTGTCACTCTAAGGGCACGAACTCTAGCACAGCCTCTTTGGTACTCAGGATCTATTCCCCATGTTGATGCAGAATTTTCAGTGAAGAGAGAATTGAGATGTAGAGCATCAGAGAGAGATTTAGTCCTTGAAGTAACAAAATCAGAAATCCTTTTTTCTTTAAAAGAAGCTAGGGTTACCTTTGCTTCTAAACGTTTCAGTCCCTTATTTCTTGGAGGCATTTTGATATTATTTCGCATTTGCTCCTTTTCTTCAAGGGATATGCTTTTGTCAAAGAAGCTTAATCCAACAAGTGTTTCTGAGAGGTACCACAGATGTCGTTTAATGGCATTTTGGGCTTGCTTGATAACACCTGATATCAAAGAATTTTCCTCCATTATTGCAAGATCTTGCACAAATTTAAGATCAACATTTGGGGCTTCCTCTGGTTGAGAAGCTTTTGCCCAAGATTTTGCGTATACCAATGCAACAAATAAATAAATTTCTGTTATTGCATCAAGTTCTTTTTTAGTCATCTTAAATTGATTTTGGAGAAGAAAAAGCTTAAATGCATAAATTCCTTTTGCCATCCATCTTGCATGATGGTACGCTCCAGGTCTCTTCAAGGGAGTATTAGAAATGCTTTCTTCTCCAAAAAATGAGAGAACAAGTTGAAAAAATTCTTTATAATCATCTCTTGGCTGTTTAGAGTTGAGTGCCTCCTCCTTCATGATTAAGACTGTTTGATTTTTTAAATCTTGAACTCTTTCAATTATTCTGCAGCTTTGGGAATCAACAGCAGTTGTGATTTGAGAATGATCCATAAAATCCCATTGAGTTTTGAATCTTTTGAAGATTGGAATATCAGGTTCAGAGGAATGGCCCATAGAAGTCCGGAAGACTTGAGATAGGACAATCTCATAAATATGGTGTCTGCAGGCTAAATATAAAAGCTCTTTTCCAAGTTCTTGTTCAATTTTAGTGCAAGCTCCAGCATGGATTCCGGTATTGGATGCTGTTGTGTCAAATGACAGCCCAATAATTCTCTGGGTCATATCATGTTCTTGCAGGAGAGAAATGCAAACACGAGCCATCTCCGTACCCGTGCCAGCAGTGACTTTAGGAATTCCCAGCAATTTCTCTTCACCATTCCCACTGACTAACACTGCAATCCTTTCCGTTCTTCCTTCGCCTGCAAGAAAAAGTTAAAATATAATTTATATATAATTTATATATATTTATTTTTAATATTTTATTTTATATATATTATATTATATATTTAATATTTTTTTATATTTAATATATTTATATTATTATTTTATATATACTGTATATAATATATAATTTTAAATTAAACTTGACTTATTTTAAATTAAACTTGACTTATTTTAAATTAAACTTGACTTATTTTAAATTAAACTTGACTTATTTTAAATTAAACTTGACTTATTTTAAATTAAACTTGACTTATTTTAAATTAAACTTGACTTATTTTAAATTAAACTTGACTTATTTTAAATTAAACTTGACTTATTTTAAATTAAACTTGACTTATTTTAAATTAAACTTGACTTATTTTAAATTAAACTTGACTTATTTTAAATTAAACTTGATTTATTTTAATTTGAACTTGAGTTATTTTAATTTGAAGGTAAAATGGTGTAGATTGTGAAAACTAGCTTCAGACAGTGAAATGTAACCTAATTAAATAGAAATTTAGCTATCAAAATGTTTAATTAAAACCAACCAGATAATAACACATTGCCTAGGTGTGAAAACCAGACCCACAACTAAGTTTTTCACCTGAGAGATAAAATATAAATATGCTAAATTAATCAGACAAAAAAACTAACCTGATATCTCTGGGAGCATTTTTCCATCCCAATGAAGAACTAAATGCTCTCCAGGACAAAATGCTTGCTCTTAATATTCTGTTGCTATTTCTTTGCGTAACTTTTGACGAGTTCGAAGCATAGTAGATTTTGACACTGTAATGTTTTCCAAATTATGGCCCAAAGACTGAGCAACAACACCATAAGACATAGCTGCATCTCAATTGGAAAGATTCATTCTATCATAGGCTGCTACAACATTTTTGTCAATAGGCTTTGACTTTTTAGGAGCCAACATTTTCTTTTTAAATTGCTCTTCAGAAGGACCTTGAAAATTCATTTCAAGGTTGTCGTCATTAGTTGATGGTGATGATGATGATGACGATGTGAAATCATCTCTATTGGCAGGCAAGAATGATCTTTTAGATCGCTTCTGCTCTTTGAGGACTCTTTCACACTAATTCTTCACGATGAAGCCTTCTTTTCTCTCTTTTTGCAAGAATTTGGTCTACTGTACCCATGCTACTTTGTGTAGGATCTTCTTGCTGGCTTAAGTAGAAAAGCTTGTCTTCTTCATTTGACATCATCAAAAGGGCATTAGTGTGACCAATATCAAGAATTTCAGCCTTAATTTCATCTTTAAACATAGCTTCTTCAATACGGCATTTTTCCTCGGGCCTTTTTCTGTTTTTCATCAATTTATCATAACAGCTTATTAAAGAGTCAATCTTTCGGATGGCACTGTCTCTACGCATTGTGGGAATCCTGGCTTTCTCCCAGTAGGTCATCACTTCATCTAAGCAAAGATTAATGGATCTTCTTCGTCCCAATTTTTCCTCTTTTTGATGGAAGAAATATTTTTGCAAAACTTGCAGTTTTGTAGGTAAGCGGCAACAAAGTATATCTTTATATAAATGGCCAATGAGCCAAACTTTAGTTTTAGAACGAGTAGCCATTTTTAGTTTAAAAAATTAAATTTCTGAAATAGTAAAATAAACCAGTTAAATTAGGAGATAAAAAGGATAACTAAAAGGTTCAAGCCAATTAGGCAAAGCCTTTAATTTAGAGTTGACCAATTAAGGATAATATATTTTATCCAAAATTTTTGTTTTCCTTATTAATAATTTTCTCTGAAATAATGATCTAAGATTGTTTTTGTACTCTATTAACACCAAAAATTTCTTAAATAAGAAGAAATTTTTTCATAAGTTGCAACTCAAGAGTTGAGTTGATCATTGATGTTCTAAGCGCGCCTATTCATTGGAAAAATTTTATAAGTCATTATATATATATATATATATATATATATATATATATATATATATATATATATATATATTACCAAAAGTATTTGGACACACACACAAGTAGTTGCAGAAAAGGATCTTTAATGCAAAAACCCAATACATAGTAGAGCCACCTTTGGCTTGAATGACAGCCTCAACCCTCTTTGGCATACTTTCAACCAACTTCCAGTAGGTGTCTATCGGAATACCCCTCCATTCCTCTTGCAAAGCCACTCCCAGAGATGGTTTGGAAGAAGGCTGATTTGGCCAAAATCTATTGCGGCGCTCCAAATTCAGAGGTGGGGAGTCGGGAGTCGGGGCTTTTTTGAAGAGTCGAGAATCAGAGTCGGGAGTCGGTAAAAACGACCGACTCCCGACTCTTTGATTCAATTTCTATATGCCAACAATTTACCAGAATACTACTCTGCCCTAAATAAATACCTTCCTGAACTAATTCTAGATTCACATTTCCACATTTGATTTATTGTTCTGGTAAATCTTAGCAAATGAATTTCATATTTCTATTTTAGGATACTAGGTACCATATAAAAATTAGCAATATATTAATTATTAATTTAATTAGCCCCTATTAGTAATGAGTCATGGGCCTAGTAGAAAATCAGCAGTCTTTCAATATTTTAAGCTAAATGAGGATGAAAGTATTTTTATTTGTCAAGTAGAAAAGGATGGTAAAGAGTGTAATGCAAAAATTAGTGCTTACACTGGGAAACATGCTAATGCTCCAACTAGAGCCTCAAACTTGAAACGCCATCTACGAAACAAACATCCCAATATTTATAAGGTTGTAGATCAGCATGATAAGGAAAGAGTCGGGAGTCGGAGTCGGTTTTTAAAAATACCGAGTCGGGAGTCGGTTGTTTTTGGCCGACTCCCCACCCCTGCCAGTCCAACTTCTCAACATTGTTATCCATAAATGAGTCCTGTATGCACTTTGTGGTATGACATGGAGCATTGTCATGCTGATACTGACAGGGCCCATTACCATAGTAATGCCTGAGTGTAGGGAGCTCAGAATTATCCAAAATATCCAGATACGTCTTGGACTTCATGGTTTCTGGCATGACAACTAATGAACCAAGTCCCATCCAGCTGAAACAGCCCTATATCATCACAGAACCTCCACCAAACCTTACAGTCGGGATGATACAGTCCTGTAAGAAGCGTTCTCCAGGCAATCACCATACCCACACATATCCATTAGAATGAAACAATGTGTGGCACGATTCATCACTCCATACCACTATCTGCCACTGCTCTAGAGTCCATGGATGTCGAGCACGACACCACTCCATTCAGTATTCTGCATTTGTGTCAGTGATATTGGGCTTGTGCACAGCTGCCCTGCCATGAAATCCAAGTCTATGCAGCTCCCTACGAACAGTTGATGTGCTGACAGATGTTTCCATGGCCTGTTGCACCTCCACCATGATGTTTGCTGCAGATGACATGTATGATGTATGAACACTCCTCCATAAGGCTCTTCAACCACGTTCTGGGAGTTTGTGAGGCTGTCCTGACCATTTTTGTTGTTGTTGTGGTGCCTTCAGCCTTCCATCTTTGAATAACATCCACTACAGTAGATTTTAGAATGTTCAGACAGCTCGCAGTTGCATGCACAGAAAGGTTACTGATGTGGCATCCAACCACCATCCCTCGTTGAAAGTTTGTAAGTTCCACTCCACGCGGCATACTGACATCTAATCCACTGCTACTGCCCAAGCAGACATACAGGCTTTATACTGAGGACTTTCCAAGCCACTCCACATGCGCTAGTCCACAATACATAATTGTGGAGGGATGTCCAAATACTTTTGGTAATATAGTGTGTGTGTGTGTGTGTGTGTGTGTGTGTGTGTGTGTGTGTGTGTATATATATATTTATAACCTTTGGCCTCAGTGGTGTAGTGGTTAGCGTCGCTAATTACAAATCCATCAGCCCCAGGTTTGAGACCCAATGGCAGCCAGCGTGCAGCAAAGCCCAGCTGTTCATCCTTCCACACAATAAAGAAAGTGGTTGGTAGATAAATGGGTACCCTAGGTGGCCTAGTGGTTAAGACACTGGGCTGCTGATGGGGTGTGGTTCGGATTCCACGTAAAACTGTAGGTCTAAGGTGGAGTGAAAAGCTTGACCTTCGTCAGAATGAACAATTCGGGTGGAAGCTAACCAAAGGTTAAAATATATATATATATATATATATATAAGGAAAAAATTTTCTTTTTTTTTTGGCTTCAGTAAATACATTTTGACTTAGTAACACACATGTCTATTTTGTATTTGAACTACTTTGTTTCATTAAAGGGGAGCTTCCCCCATAACAACTGCCCATTCAGTGAAAGTTGTCTGATGAGTCTCGTGGCTGAGATGAAATGAGAAGAAATTCTTAGTTTTGAAACGTTGAATCATATCAAGTTGACACTACTCAAATTGAGTTTTATCATTTAACCCTTTGGATGCCGTAGTCGACTGTAGTCGAACGATTTTTTGGTAGTCACAAGTGCCATATTCGACTCTAGTCAATATTCTGTAATAATATTTTTCTTTGGCGCACTGCTCGACTGAAGTCTCTATGAGTTCATAAGAGTTGCCAATTATTTAATTTTGTCTTAATTTTGAAGCTCACTGACCCCCGACAGTCTGCAGACATCATTGGAAAGGGAAGGTGCATTGAGGCATCGCTGTTTGTTTGGTTATTTATAAACTCAGCTGTTATTAATTAATGTTAAATAGTTTATGATAATTTATGATATTGCTACAATTTACTATAATTATACCCTCTTTTTTAGTTTATCATGAGTGGCAAAAGGAAGAGAGCAAACGATGCTTTGTCGGAAGAAAGTATTTTACGACTTGTTCTTGCATCAGATTCAGAGGATGATGAAACTGATGATGCTGGTGCTGGTTATGAAGAGGAAGCTCCTGAACATTTTTCAGATGATACTGATTCAAATGATGAGTCATCAACTAGCACTGTTACACCCACAGATACTAATTTTATTTGGTCAAAGGTAGGAAATGTGCTTGTAACTAATCCAGAAAAACTAACAGGAGTAAAGGATTTTGTCGATAAAGATAGAGTAATAGGTGGGAATTTGAATGTTTTTCAATGGTTTCAGAAACTGTTTCCTGATCAGATATATGAGCATGTTAGTAGGGAAACTAATAACTATGCTAAGGTAATGATTGAAAGAATGCAACCTTTACCCCCTCGATCAAGATTTCACAAGTGGCATGATGTAACTTCTGCTGATATAAAAGCTTTTATTGCAGTTGAGATTGCTATGGGCATGATAAAAAAATCATCACTCCCATCATACTTTTCCAATGAACATTTTTTGCTTCAGAGCCCCTGCTTTTCTTCAGTTTTTAGCAGAAATGATTACGAACTGATACGCTAATTTCTTCATTTAGCTGATAACGAAAATAATGAAAATGATTGACTTTATAAGATCAGGCCTATCATAGATATCACGAAAGATTTATATACTGCTGTATACAATGCCAGTAAAGAAGTTTGTGTGGATGAATCTATGCTAAAATTCAAAGGACGTTTATTTTTCAAGCAGTATTTGCCAAGTAAACCTTCAGCTAAATGGGGAGTGAAACTATGGTCTCTTTGTGATTCTAAAACTGGATATTTGTTGAGGTTCAATGTTTACACAGGAAAAGATACTGAAAACACGCTTGTAGGAGGATTGGGAAGTACAGTTGTTCAAACTCTTCTAAAAGGTTTTGAGAATAAAGGCCATATTGTGTTTCTTGACAATTTCTATTCCAGCGTTAACCTTTATGAAGCCCTTAGACTAAAAGATATAGGTGCTTGTGGCACTGTTAGAGCAAATCGTAAAGGGCTGCCACCTGACATGAAAAGAATGAAAATGAAACGAGGTGACCTTCCAACAATTTGGATAAATCAAAACAAAACTATGTTGGCCTGTACATGGCAAGACACTGGAAAAGTAAATATGATAGCAACTGTAGGAGACTGTGGAATAACAAAAGTAGCAATAAAATCTAAAAAAGGAGATCGGGTTGTTGATAAGCCAAGCATTCAGGTGAATTACAATAAACATATGGGAGGTGTAGATACATTTGACCAGTTGTGTGCAACTTATCCTTTCAACAGGAGAACGAAGAAATGGTATCAAGTAATCTGGCATTTCCTCATTGAGGTAGCACTGATAAATTCAAGGATATGCTTCAACATTCAAAACCCAACCAAAAAATTGTCAGAAAATGTTTAGATTGAAAGTTATTGATGGCCTTTTAGATGGGTATGCACGGCATAATACACGTAAACGAGGGCATGACTCCAGATTTGAAAAAATTTACTGGAGCACAGCTCTGAATTTACTTTTTTTCCACAACAGCTTGGTGAGTTTCTTTTGTTAGGCGCAAAATTGCATTCAATGTCTTCTGGATTTGGGAATTTTCAAATTCCTCTAAAGCAGTTTTGTTAGTCTGATGCGCAGATTCCTCACTTACCTTTTGTTTCTTAGGTGGAGGAGAAGCACTTTCTTCAGTCTGTGAAACATCTAGTGAAAAAGTTTCATTTTCTAGATTAGCAGTTGATGAAGTTGGTTCATTTTTCTGAGGTCTAGCACTAGCACATTTTGTGAACAAACTAAATGACTGCTTTGCCGTATCTCTTTGCTGCACTTCATCCTGGTATTTCTTTACTGCAATATCTAAGCTGTGGGCCCAAACTCTGGGACCTCTTGTATTGTAACAAATATTTTTTTTGGAATTAAAATGTTCCTCCCAGTTTTGCTTCTTTGAATATTTGTTCTTGCATTGACCACAAAAGTAACCCCTTTTAACACCCTCACTTTTCTCTCCAACTTCATCAATATTAGGATCCATTATTGATTAATGACTACCTGAAAAAATACAAAATAAGTAAAAGTTAGTAAATATAGTATGGTAAAAGTGAGTAAAAGTAAGTAAATATAGTACAATGAAAGTAAGTAAAAGTAAGTGCTTTAAACTTAGTAAAAGTAAGGAAGAGTAAGTAAAAGTAGGTAAGTTAAAGTAAGTAAAAGTAAGTTTAAACTTAACTAAACTTTTCAATTCTAGAGTCATGGTGGATTACTTAAAACCGCACAAGTAATTATCTGGCCAATTTATCAAACCTGGCCGAGATCAATGGAACATAGTCCAATCCTGATAATTTTATATTAAAAAATTATACGTTTTAATAAAATTTTAATTATCAAAACATTGAAGCTTAACAAAAAATAAAAATAATTGTTAAATATGGAATTATCAACTAAACTTAAAATAACTAAATTTGTAATTTAAAAAAATTGGTTTGTACAAGAACGTATACGCAAAAAAATTGCATAACGTCTAGCGGATGAACAAAACCCAAACCCAAATTTACTTTTTCTCATGGTCAAATTTACTGGAGCAATGCTCCCAAGATCCCAGGAATCTGGAGTCATGAACGAGGGCACAGGCTTTCTCAGCCTATCATACAAAATAGACTGAAGGAAAGGCACTTCATCTCCAAATATGAAGGAAACCAAAAGCCAAATTGCATAGTTTGCTCAATTATGCCAGCCCAATGCAAACTGAAGGGCAAGGGCCCGTGTAAGAGAAAGCAAACGTGCTATTACTGTAAAGCATGCAATGGTAATCCACCATTGTGTATAACACCATGTTTTGAAGTTTACCACACGAAAAAAAACTACAAAATTGTGTGTAAATGCTGAAACCTCAATGCACTCCAGTAAGGCCTATACCAACATTTGGAAACTTATTTCTAAATATCCATAAACTAGTTGTTTAGTTTGATAAATAAAAAGATGATGAAATGTACTTATTTTACAGTGGATAATTATTTTTGCCTTTTATATTTTGTACTTTTATTGTTTTTTCCCTAGACTAGTTGTTTAGCTTGATAAATAAAAAAATGTGATCAAATGTATTTTATGTTACAGTGGATAAATAATTTTGCCTTTTATATTTTGTAGGCATACTTTTATTTTACTAAATTAGAATAAACTTTGCATACATATATATATTTTTTTATGTCATTTATACCTTTGATAGCAAATCAAACTTGTTTCTATTGTATAAAAAAGTGAGTTATACATTCTGTTAGCGACCTAATACAAATTTGGAATAGATTCTGGAAATACTCTTATATAAATACAAATTTATCTCATTAAATGGTCGATTTATATTATTTTAATGATAATTTAGGAAAGTATATGCTTAAATCTAAAAATGAGAATCATAAAATTTACTATCAAAGAAAATTTGATTTTTTATGGAAAACTGCATTTTTTCGAAAACAAACATTTCCAACCAAATTGGCAGCTTAAGGGTTAAAATGGTGCATACACAAACTTTTCTAACCTTATAATAATAGAACAATAATGGGGCAACATTTTTTACATCTACAACTTTTTCTGAAATTCAATCTGAGGTCAAAATATGACCTTTATAAATCATTTCAATGTAATTTTTGTTTTTTTCAACCTACATCAAAATAGATGGTATTTTTAGAATCTACAGATCATGCTGATTCCAAATATATATACATATGTAGTGACTACTGAAGTGGCAGAGACGTTTTCAAATACCTTGGCAATGTTCCATCAATACAAACATGACTAAGATGTCACACAAGCACGACTAAGATGATGTCACAGCACAGGAATATTTTCAAGGCATCACACCTCAACTTCATTACAAGGACTTCTGGATGCAGCTTCATCTCTCTCTTCAAACACCACCAGTGACCCCAGAGTTACCACCATGTAAACATCTTTTGTGCAGGCCCCATTTGGGCCTGGTGTCATTCACCTAACTTTATATAAAGACTAATTATTACTTTACGCATTATTAATATCAAGTCATTATTATAATGAAATCATAATTCAAGTGTACACATTATTTGGGCTGTAAACAATCAACATATTCTGTCTCATTCATAAATCATTTATTTTGTTTAATAAAGGAAGAAAACTCATTCTATCAATCAACCTAATTAATAACTTAACATTATTTGATCTGCAAAGATCTGGTGACCTTGCCCTAAGCATTTATCATTAACTATTACTAACCGCAATTATCATCATTCATATTTTTGTACCAATTTATGCAATAAATCTGTCGCTATACGTATATAGGTCCAGGACCAATAGGAGGCCAGCTATGGTGATTTAAATATAGCAAGGTCAACCAATGACCTCAAAATGACCTTGGCCATAACTCATGACCTATTGGTCAGATTGAGCTAATATTTGAACATTCTTGTTATTTACCCAAAACCAACCACTGAACCAAATTACAGCAAAATCAAAAAGGTGATAGTGTTAATTTTCATTTTTGTTGGTTGATCTGTCATGGAACTCCCCATGAATTCAGAGATAGGCTGAGAACATTTCACTACCTTTTTTTTCAATCTGCACAAGCTAAGATTCAAAGATAGATCAGCACAAATTTTTTAGATTGTGGTGAAAACTAAAATATTACTTACTAATACTTTCATGTATGCAGTATGATACTTATGCATATGATACACATATGATACATACAATACATGTGATACTTATGAGTATGATATGAATGATACTTACGTGTACAATATGTATGATACACATTTAATACGAAACATATGCTATGCATATAATAAACATGTACAATACTTTAGCATTTGCAGCAGGCAGCAATATGCTTGGTAGCACATCTCTTGTACAACTGGCTTATTCATATCTAGTCCTCTTTCTCATGCTCCTCTGGATTGTTACATTATTTTTATAGTAATGTTTTTTAATTTCTTTTTTTTTTACAAGTTTTTACTATTTATACTTGTTATACATTATTTCACAGGCAATATTATTATTATACATTTATTGTACAATGATTTAAAACTTATATTCAGGTAAAAATTACTTTATACACAATTTTTTAAACTTCTATCCCCCTAACCCCATTTATATCATGGGGAGATAGTTCCAACCTGCACAATTTCACACTGCACAAACTTTCTCAGGAATGGAACCCTTGTACAGGTCAGGGGATCACTGTATTAGGTGTATCTCACAAAGCTATGTATACATTAATCCTTACTTGGCCTGTAAAAAAAAAGCCTTAATCAGTGTAAACTCTCCATTAATAATAATTTCTCTTTATTAAAAGACTATTTAATTCTTACACCACCTTTAAGAGTTGGTGTGCTCATCATGTGCACTGTTTTCATGTGGTATATAGCATGAATCTTTTTTCATTGGGAAGCTATAACTTGGGGCAATAGGAGGAGGTTTAAGAAATTAATTAGACAATCACTGTATTCTTCTTAGGAGTCTTCAACAATCCCTAACCATAAATTATCATATATAATTGCCAGTTGTTAAAACCTCGATCAACTTTCCAATCAAGCTCAGATCTTTCCCCATCCTTCACTATTTCTTGGACAACATTAGTTTCATCATTAGATCTTTCATACACTTTAATTTGGGTTTCACTAATTGGAAGAAAATGGTGAAATCTTTGTGTATCTTCAATTGTTTTGAATAGCTTAAATCTTTCTTCTAATTTAAGTTTATCTTTCTCCACCTCAATGGATTCTACAAGGAAAAACTTATCTTATTACTGAGATTCTTCTGACAAAACTCAAACACAGCTTTAGCAGTTAAAATCTGGTTGGTCAGAGTTCTTTGATGGCTTGCTCTTGCCACAGCTCTAAAGTCTTCTTCATGGTCACACAAGTTGATAAAATTAAATTGATTCCTATATTGTCCAGCACAACCATCAGTAAAATAATTCACCTTTTTAATTCTCGAACAACATTTTTAGGTAAGGAAGTAGCTTTGACATGTATTGGTATAGTATTGGTATAATACCTTCAATAGTGGCCTTGCATTTGTTCTATCAGTAATGATAATTTAGGATTAATACATACTTTAACTATTAATAATACTTATTTACTTATTATTAATTAATAACTAGCTAGTTTTTTTAATAAGAGCCCAATAAAGCCTAAAGCTTAAGGGCCAAATTTAATAAAATAAATAGTCTAGCTTCACAATTATTTATGTCATTGTAAAACCAATGTATCTATTTTATTATTAATAAAGGTTGTTAATTAAAAAGAAATGTTAAATCAATTAAAAAAGTATGAACCAAAGCTATGAAAGTATGAAAACATACTGTAGATGTTTTATCTGGTCATTTAAACTTGACTTCCAAGTTCCAGTACATAACAAAAGGATGAAGAGTGCATTGACAGTTGTCCCAATGGAAACCTTGAGCAGCATCTTAGACTAAAAAGGAATAGTTTTCAGAAAAATCTCTAACTAATATTAGCTCATCTAACTTTAAAGATCCTTTCATATCTTGAAAATACTTAGTTTGTTCATGGGCTATGAAATGGTGTCGAGTTAATTTGTTTATATGAGAACTTAATGAGTTTAAGTAGTCAGATATCAGATAAACTCTCAGTCTTTTCCACCATTGTACATCTATCTGTGCTTATCCAAACTTCAAAATGAAGTTTTAATGTTATCTAGTAACTCCAGAAAAGACACCATTTTTCACCGTCACAATTTTGGCATTTATGCATCATACATTTTGCATCTTCCATAATTAAATCTTTATATGTTAGTCCATGCTCTCCTAAAGTAGCCAGTTGTATTTTAGGGTTTTGGTGGTGCTATGTACATTAGGGTGTGACCATTGCCCTCCAAAAATCAAAAAATGGTCCTACAATGCTGTTCAAAGTTTTAGTGTTGTGTATTTATCTAGGAAACACCCCTGTAAATTTTCTTGGAGATCGGTGCATGTTTGAGCTAGCACCGTCGTACCAGCAAGTATTGCTATTTCAGCTTATGAACTTCATAAATAAGTGTGAAAATAGCACATTTTATCAGATTTTCATTTCCGGGTCTGGAACGCTGACCCACAAATTTTCCACGTATTATTTTATTGCATTTAATTTTAATGATGCTCTTTTCTTTTCCCTTGACAGTGATTTGATATTGTGAATAGAGAATTTAATCATAGATACACGGCAAGATGATGAGTATGTCAGAATGTTATTGGGCACCGTACCCCGAGAAGAAGAAAAGGAAATAAAGGGCTGCAAACTGCCAACTAATAGGCAGGTCTTACTATGTCTGTTAGCAAACCTTCGGGATATGCATTGGGACCAGGCTTTATCTGCCACCATTGACAATGTGCTTTTGCATTACCAGAAGGCAAATGTCCCAACCATTACAGGCAGGAACAATATTGGCCGAGTGATTAAAACTTACTATGACAAAGACTACATGATGCTTATGAAAAAGAATGAGGACAGAAGACGGGCTGATGATCCTGGAATTATGAAGTTTAAATCAGAATTGAGCCTGACGATGAAATTTTATAAGAACACAGTGTTGAAAGACATGGCGGCTGCGAAAAAGGGGAAAACTCAGGCCGAACAAGATGCCATCGATACTGACATACTCTCTATGAAAAGCATGCTAAGTGACAGAGTAGCTACCTACTCTGGGGTAAACAAAGTACTCACAGAAAAGGTTCAGAAGCGACAGAAAAGGCAGATGCGAGAAGAGAAGCGACAAGAGAGAGAGCAATGTGATCATGCTGAGAATGTACAGGCTGATATTGATTCACCTATTAGCTCTGATGAGGACGATGACATTGATGAGGCCAGCACTGCTAAACCAAAGAGAAAACATTGGAGAACAGTGAAAGAGGGAGTTTCAATTTTTGTGCCCCATGATATTCTGAAGTCGGCAGAACTTGTTTCATGCAGTGTTCGAAACAACATCTCGCCAACCCAGCTGAGTGCAATTGTGTACTCCCTTGTATCTGCATGTGGTGGAGATACATCAAAGCTGAGTCTAAATGCAAGGACGGCCCACCGATACCGAGCTTCCATCGTGTCAGAAATAAGTTTAAAAATCATGGATGAATGGCAACCATCAGACAAAGTACTGGTGCACTGGGATGGTAAACTTATGGACACGCTGGATTCCAAAGGCACTGATGACCACCTGCCCATTCTTGTGTCTGGTGTCAATGGCACAAAGCTTCTTGGAGTCCCACCTCTTCCACATTTGACTCAAAAAGCTGGCCTGGTTCAAGGAGACTTGATATTAACAGCAACCAAACAACTTCTGGTCGATTGGGAGTGTGAACAGAATGTCATTGGTATGGTTTTCGACAACTTCATCCAATACAGGTAAACCTATTTCAAACATCAGCGTGAATTTATCACGACATTAATACCAAAATACAGTGAATGATTTAACAGAAATCTGCAAAAAGCACGTGCCTGAAATAGTGGCCTTAAACTACAATTACATTTTTTTTTCAGGACAAAAAACAGCTGCTTGTGTCTCCCTCCAAAAGGAATTAGAACGTCGATTGGGAGTGTGAACAGAATGTCGTTGGTACGGTTTTCGACACAACTTCATCCAATACAGGTAAACCTATTTCAAAC
Source organism: Bathynomus jamesi (assembly GCA_023014485.1). NCBI lineage: Eukaryota > Metazoa > Arthropoda > Malacostraca > Isopoda > Cirolanidae > Bathynomus > Bathynomus jamesi. The sequence continues at coordinate 166,058 of JAJOZX010005138.1, forward strand.
ATCAGCGTGAATTTATCACGACATTAATACCAAAATACAGTGAATGATTTAACAGAAATCTGCAAAAAGCACGTGCCTGAAATAGTGGCCTTAAACTATAATTACATTTTTTTTCAGGACAAAAAACAGCTGCTTGTGTCTCCCTCTAAAAGGAATTAGAAATGGCACCAGAATACGTGCCGTATTCTGGTGCGCCTGTCGCAGGCATGTGGGCGAAGTCATCCTAGGTGTTTGCTGGGATTGCTTGAAAGTGGAGGGCTCTTCAAGTCCAAACATAATGGTTTTCCAGAGGTGAGTCATAAGCTTTACAAAATAACAAGGAATATTATTATCTAATGAACAAATTTAGTGGAATTTCTTTTATTAGACTTATAAGATATACTAACACCAAGCAAATGATCGATCATATCAATCTTAATACCCCTAAAACAATATTATAGATTAGTACAAAATACAATAATCCCAATAATTGCATTTCTAGGTTCAAGAACCATTTCTCTCAACTGGCGTACAATGAAAAAAAGAAATACTACTACCCCGCAATGCCTGGAGTGTTTGAGGAGCACCAGCAGGAGATGGCTGACTTCTTCCATGAATCTCTGGCCCAACCATTTACACGTGGCGACTACAAGGAGCTGGTAGAGCTTTGTCTGCTGCTTGTAACTAAAGGATCCAAGCCAGTGAACTTCACAATGGTCTACCCCGGCGCACTTCACAATGAAGGCACAAGTTACTAAGAGAGTGGGGCTCAATCATGGGGGCTATGGAAAGCCATATCTTCCCCCTGTCCCAGAAAGTGGCACTGCCCTGGTGGACCTAATTGGGCCTGACTCAAGCTGGTTCTTCACCATTTTAGGCATGCCCTATCAGTTTCTCCACAGTCCAGCCAGTGAATGGGCGGATCATGACGACTACCTGAACATGAAACGGGTTGTGGACAAGCTTCAGGTCATCAATGAGGCTGCAGAGCGTGGTGTAAAACTTTGCCATGACTTTCTTAATGTTGCCAGGGATGAGGAGTGCTTTCAAGAAGTCCTTCAAGTAGTTGAAAATGACAGACTCTGCGTTTCTAATCAGCACAAACAATCATCTGTTTCCAAACAGAAATCATGGTTTCTTGCTCTAGAGAAATAATACCTTGTGAATATATGATAAAACCCCTTAATGTACCATGAGAGAATAAGAATGATTAACTTTTTTGTGTTAGTGATAACAGCTTTTAATTAAGACAGGCAAATGATGTGTTAATATCCCTTATGATGGTTGTGTAATCTCATATATAGGCGCGTATGCTGTATAAGCAAAATCGCTATTTTTCAAATTGCTGGTGCTCACTCGAATATGCATGAATCTTCAAAAAATTGCACGTGGGTATTTTTTATGTCAATATGCAATACCAAAATTTTGAACAGCATTGTAGGACAAAGTTGGGGCAACTGTCACACCCTATTGTAGGGTAATAAATAAAAATTTGGTCACATGACCTTTATTTAAGGTAAAATTTTGCCCTTTAGCAGACCACTTCACACAAAATTTTATAAAATTAAAATTAAGGACAAATCACTTTTCTGCATAAAACAATAATAAAATATTGGTATGTAGAGCTCATAAAAGTAGAAATTATCTAGACTTACCAAATATTTTTGAAAATTTTTACTTTTTTTTTTGGCTACCATCTATTAAGAAACCTGAGTAAAACAAAACATAAAACATGAGTAATGATTTCTTTTTGCTTACAGGCAAAATAAAATAGTATAAGTTTGTAGAATAACAGCAGTTATCAAATATTAGAAGTAATAAATGCAGGAACATTTTAAGAAATTTAAACCACAGTGATAAATCAAAATTTTGCCAAAATCCCTGAGGGAGGCATAAAGGAGAATAGCTATTTACAGGATTAAAATCTGTCATGTAATAATCCTGAAACAGCAGCTGTTCATGTGAAAGACATCCTTCATTTGGTTGGAAAAATACCTGTAAAACAAGTAAGATCCAATCTATGTTTTGTTGTTTGTGTTCTGTTTTCTTTTTGTTCATGCTTGTGTACATAAAAACAGGACTTAGATGTGTTTGCAATTATTCAGACACAGTTTAATTATTCATACACAGTTTTTTGGCTTGTAATTAGTAATAACATTCAAATTTCAGGAGGCTTCAGTAAAAAACAAAGGTAATCAAAGGGTTCATCAAAGCTTCAAGGAGTTATTACTGGTGTCAAAAGAAAGCTAGAAGCCATTTACCAATCTGATATAATGGTGGATCCAGATACTAGTGTAGAAAATAAAACAATTAAGGAAAGACTTCAAATGTATTGTACCTACTATGTATTGCAGGGGCATTGATTACTCTAAAATAGTGGGGGGAGGGGGGTACACTTTGCCTTCAAATAGGGAATCAAACAATACTCTGAGTAGCTGTTGTGTGTAATATATCAATGTCGTAATTTACCATTTACCCATTTTTTGTATTTTTCTCAGCATGTTGAAAAGAAACCATTGTATTTAATCATTTTGTCTTCCTTTATTTAAACATTTTTTTTTTGCAGAAATAAGAAATGCAGTACAAATTATTTATAATATTTAACCTTTCATGTAACAAAATATCACACACACGTTTAACTGAAATAAATCTTTTATTACCTGTAGACAACAGAGGTCAATGTACATAAACTGATAACAAAATATGTTCATGAAATATAAAACAAATAAACTGTACTTTGAGCATATTTTGATATTGAAAATGATATCTAACAAAACCATTTATTTAACATATTTCCATTTTGCGTACTTAATGACCTGACTGAGCCTTAGAAAGTGCCATTAATAGTTAGCATTTATAGCAATTCATCCACAAAAGTGGGGGAGACATGTCCCCTGCATCCCCCCCACAATTGACACCCATGATGTATTGATATTAGAATTTACCTTATGAAAACATTTCAGTATGCAGTGAATGTTTGGGCAATTTCATTTGTGGTATAGTACTCCAGCTACTTATAGTGCACATTTCATTATTTACAGGTATGAACAGATGATGGGAGAATTAGTGACATCATATAAAACATCAAATTACCGTATCTGTCGGCTTATAAGACACACTTTTTTTCCTTATAAATACCTTAAAAAATCACCCTGCATCTTAGAAGCCGAAAGTGGGGAAGGATGAAACGTCCATCAATTGCACAAGTGTGTGAATGGGTGCTGAAGTCATGGCATGATGTTGACTGAAATTGTGGTCAAGTCCTTTAAAAAATGTGGTATAAGTAATGCAATGGATGGCACTGAAGATCATTTATTGTATGAGAGTGACAGTGATACAAGTGAAGATGATCTACAGATCTACAGAAGCTAAGGCTAACAAAGACCCTAAGATCCACTCTAAGGTTAGCCCAAGAGAAAGAAAAGAGTAGGGGGTTAAGAGAAGAGAAGAGAATAAGGGGTTAAGTAAGGAGCAACACCTATCATTTGTGGGTTAACATTCATTCAGAAAAAGAGAAAAAAGACACCATCATCATCCGCCAGCCACTGCCGACAAGTCAGAAAAGTAGTCGGAGAGAATAGGAGAGGGGTGAAAGATGAAAAGAAGTAAAATAAGAATGCTTACAAACCATGCAAACACAGTCTTAACTCACAGTCATACCATGCAAACTACAAACATGCAAGAAAAGTGTGTTACAGACATGCAAAGTAAAAAAGTAGGTAAAGTTAAACAAAAAGTGAGTTAGTTTACGCTATGAGCTACATCTACGTTCGTGTCAGTCTAATTTTTTTTTTTTTTTTATTGCTGGCATCACGCTGGCATGTCACAAGCTGGCATTCATCGTCAACAGACTCATCCTCTAGCACCACCACCAGAGCTCCTGTTGCTAACTTTGTTTTTTTAAATTAAACAACGTTAACACTTTTAAAATGTCTGTCAAGACGGTTCTTAAACATATTAACGCTGGTAGAATGAATGACTGACGCGGGAAGATTATTCCATTTATCAATTACTTAAACGTAAAGAAGTTTTTAGCGATATTAGTAATGAAATGTCTGCCACGCAACTTAAATCCGTTATTGCGAGTATTACTATTATCGAAAGTGAACAGTTTGTCAAAATTTACGTTATTGATGTTATTAATGATTTTGAAAACTTCAATAAGCTCCCCCCTTAATCTTCTAGTTGCGAGTGAATACAGGTCTAACTCTTTAATCCTATCTTCATAAGGCTTATTGCGCAATGATGGAATAAGTTTCGTGGCACAACGCTGAACCCTTTCTAACCTATCAATATCCTCACGCAAGTACAGGCACCAAAACTGAACTGCATATTCTAAATGAGGCCTGACTAGGGACTTGTAAAGGGGCAATATAATATCCTTTGATTTAAATTTGAAATTACGCGCTATGAAGCCTAACATCCTATTAGCTTTTGCGCAAGACTCCAGGCACTGGTTCCTAACCTTTAAATCCTTAGATATGTGTATGCCTAAATCTACTTCCTCGTCAATGCTCACTAACTCCCTATCATCCATCGTGTATGTATAATTATTATTGCGAGAACCTATATGCAAAACTTTATATTTGTCTACGTTAAATTGCATCTGCCACTTATCTGTCCACTCCATAATCCTATTTACATCGTCTTGGATCCTATTACTATCATCCTCGTTAACAACCTTACCGCCTATTTTAGTATCGTCCGCAAATTTTGACACGTTACTAGTCAATCCTACATCTATATCATTAATGTAAATTACAAATAGCAATGGGCCTAAACACTGAACCCTGTGGGACACCGCTACCTACATCTAACCACCCCGATTCACTACCATTAACTACGACCCTCTGTCTCCTACCACGAAGCCATTCTTCTAACCAGTTAGCTACCTGACCGCATATACCGTGCGCTTTGACCTTCGCAATTAGTCTCCTATGCGGAACTGTATCGAACGCCTTTTTAAAATCTAAATAAATAACGTCAGCTGCTCTATGCCTATTGTATTCATGCGCTATTTCGTCATAAAATTCTAACAAATTAGTTAAGATCTATGGCGTCAAAACCCATGCTGACTACTATTAATCAAATCTCTAATTTCTAAGTGATCGATGACACGATCCCTAACTACGGATTCCAAAAGTTTACCGACAATTGACATTAAGCTAATGGGCCTATAATTGCTAGCTATTGCGCGGTCACCTTTTTTAAAAATAGGCGTGACGTTAGCTAATTTGAAATCTTCAGGAATAAGAAGAATGATGATTATGATGATGGGGATAATGATGATAATGTCAGTAATGAATCTGAAGTTGATTAATAACAAATAATAAGAGTAATAATCATATTATCTTTCTTTATTGGCTTTTCTTTTTATTGAATTTTACATATCTATTGTATTAACAATAAAGTGCATCAAAAACTTTTTTTCTTGAATTTACCTTTCCAAAATTAAGGTGCATCTTTTACGGCGCAGCGTCTTGTAAGCCGTCAAATATGGTATTCTTTAAAGTTGCAAATTCTCTCATTATCCCCCTTCACAAAGAGATAGAAAAATTATTCAGAGCCTCAAATAGAAGGTAGAGAAAAGCAGAGAACTGAAGAAACAATTTGGTATTCTCCCAAAAGTACCAAATATGAGCAAAGGGAAACTATCAGGTCATCCCATAAGTAATGTCATTTTTTTTTTTACCTTTATTTCCAAATGAAAATAAAACTACATCAAAATAAATTTTAATCAGTTGTATATTTTCCTGTACTTTCTATGACTCTGCCACCTCCCTTCAAGCATTTCAATTCCATGTTGATAAAATTCCTTTGGTTTAGAAGCAAAAAACTCGGAGAGGGCAATGTTGATAGCCTTGAAACTTTCAAACTCTTTCCCATCAAGATAGTTTTGAAGACTTCTGAATAGGTGGTAATATGATGATGCAAGGTCTGGTGAATACAGAGGATGTGCAATTTTTTCCCAACCAAGCTGTTCAATTTTGGCAGTGGTGAGTTGAGCAGTATGAGGATGTGCATTGTCCTGTTGAAACACACCACCTTTGTGATTGGTCAAAGAAGGAAGTTTTGTTTGCAATGCAGCACTCAGTCTTTGAAGTTGCTGGCAGTAGACTTCAGCTGTGATGGTTTGATTGGGCTGCAACAATTCAAAATAAACTACTATTTGAATATCCCACCAAACACAGCTAAACCTTCCTGGGGTGCAGATGTCCTCTTAGTTGTGGTGTAGCAGATTCCCCAGCACTAACCCACTGCTGATGATGCTTAACATTGTGATAAAGCACCCATTTTTTATCCCCAGTAATGAGTCAATTCAGAAATGGTGCTTGAAGTTACTGAGAATGTAATGAAGAGGAATTGTTCACATGATCTCTACAGTTGTCTGGTGAGAATGTATGGGGAACCCACTTCCCAAGTTTTGACACTTTTCCTAGTCATTGCAGGTGGCAATGAACTATGGAACTGGTTGAATTTAGTTGCTGGGCAAGTTCAACAGTTACAGCATGAATTTCTTCATGTAGCTATCGAAAGGTCATCATTGAATTCAACAGGTTGGCCTGTTGAAAAAAACAACTGTCATCAGACCACCTGCCCATCATCATTACAACATATTCTACACACTGCCCTAACAGCCTTAGGCACACTTACAGAAATTACAAGAAAGCTGATTGGGAACAGTTCAAAATATAGACTAAACAACAATTCACCACATTAAATAGCACACTAGGGTGTGTCAATTTTGGGGGTGAAATGACTAAATTGAAAATCATGTGATTTGGTAGTAATTTAATGTAATCATTTGGCATACAAAATAATATCCTTGCTTCAAAAACAATAAAAAATAACTCCTACCTACATCAATTTTAATTCAAAAATTCCATTTTTCTGTAAATTTGTAACAAAATAACAAATGTGATTTGGTAGCAATTTAATGTAATCATTTGGCATACAAAATAATATCCTTGCTTCAAAAACAATAAAAAATAACTCCTACCTACATCAATTTTAATTCAAAAATTCCATTTTTCTGTAAATTCGTAACAAAATAACAAATGTGCGCAAACATCCTATCAACATTTAAAGTGGCAATAAGATATCATTCAGTCTTTATTTGAAAGTAACCAATGCAGTCATGTCCTTTTTGCTGCGGTTCCTTGACATCAGCATTCGGCTTGCTACTTGCGCTTTGATGTAGCCTTCTCACCTCTCGTGACTATAAACTTGACTAGCTGCTTCTGTGACCATTTTCACACATCTCTCCACACTCTGAGTGTGAGAAGGCCACTTTGGCACTTGCATTGGGGCCTCTTTAAGTTGTGTTAAATCTTTGTTTGTTATACATGTTGTCAGTGTTGGCTCCAAAACTTCTGAACTCAAGTTAACTAATTCTGATAATTTTGTGGCATTGATGTTTATCGGAGGTACCTTCCTTGTCTGAACAGAGCAGTCTCCCAGCTGGTCATCATCTAGTGGTGTTCCTCTAAGCTTTAGAATGATTTCCACAGCCTCAGTTCGCTCTTTGGTACATTGGCTGCAGAGTATTGCTTGCAAAACTGCCTCTGGCCTAGCATACCAAGCGGACCTTCTCACCACAGGTAACACGATGTCCACCACTACTTTCCTTTGGGTTCTCAGTAGCTGTAATTGAAACAAGATGTGGTTGGGCCCCTCCATCCACATTGGATTAAGTTTTACATTGAACCAGTGAGGAAGATAAAACCCAATAATAAATTCAACACTTAACATCAAATTCTGTAGCATTTTGCCTTTCAGTGCATGTTTGGAAACCCAAATCCTGCAGAAACGAATTGCTGTAGTTAACCAATGACTGACTTACGGATCCAATCTCCAAGAGAGCCAGATTTTGAGGCAACTCTCCTGATCTGATTGCTTGAACAATACGATAAGCGTAAGATTGATCCGTGCTGAGGTCTTTGATAACTTCTTCAGACAACACTGCAAGGGGAGGGCCTACTTCAACCTTTGGAAATTTTGTATTTATTTCTAATTCCGTTGCTTCATCTAGCATGTTGCCAAGGGGGCCTGACCACTTGTTATTGCTCTTTGTAGGACCATCAAGTTCCTGGATGAGACGATGAAGAGGTAGTTCCCCTGTGTGCAAATCACATACAATCCAAACAAGCCTTCTTCCAAGTTTTTTCTCTAAATGCGTCATAACACCGCCCTGCCATCCAGTGTTCACCACAGTTGAGTCTCCACCAATGGCCTGCAGTGAACTGTCAAGTCTTCTTTCTTGAAGCCAACATATTATTTGATCAGCAATTGCCTCTGCATGTTTCTTGCCTTCTACTTCTGCTTCAGGAACAAAGTGAAACAAATAGTGGCCACCAGGTTCGAAACACACAGAGTAGTGTTCTTCTTTGATGAGACCGGGAAACTTTCTGTCCATTCCCTCTACCTCTAGGAGAACTTTTGTGTCATCTCTTCTTCCATCAAACAAAAGGCAAGAGAGACCTTCCTCCTTCAAATCTTTTTCATGCTGATCAGATATTTCCTTCATTATTTTTTCTTGTGCTCTTCTTATCTTATTATGATCTATCACTAAGGATGTATCCTCTCGGCTGATGAGGCCTGCATCTATCCAAGTGGCAGTGGCAATCTCTGCAGTCTCTCGTAGCTCTGTATGGTGGCAAATACTGGCAAGGGCAATGTTTGAGATGTCTTTAGTGTTGTATTTCATTCTCTTCGGTGAAGGTTCAGATGGCATTTTGGAGCTATCATCTGATGTTGCTTCTTTCTGTTCATCTGAAGAGCTTTCAAAGAAGTGAGAAACCTCTTGATAGAGCTCTTCATCTCTTTGGGTGGCTTCTTCACTCTTCTTTTTCTTCCTTTCTTCCCTCTCTCGGATGTTCTCTTTTTTCTTAGCAATAACAATCTGTTTTTTGGTTTCTGAATAATCTGCCAAACCAATCTGCATACTTCCTTGGCCTCCTGCCTTTGTTCTCTGCGCCTTTATGAAAGCCAGCTCCAAAACAGGGATCTTCTTCTCACGAGGACAGCGATAATCAATGTGAGGGTGAGGTTCTCTTCTGCATGAGGGAGAACAATTGTCTTCAGAACACAACTCTATGGGACACTGGCAGTTAAAAATGTCAAGAAGAGTATCAAGTGTATGCAGAAATTTATTTTTCTTTGCTAGTTTTCCTTTACCAAGTGATGTCTCAACTGCTTTGTGCCATAGCTTTGTTAATTTTAGCTCAATAGTTCTATACTGATTGAGTACAGGTGGTTTGAATAACACATTAGTTTTTTTCCACTGATGCAGAAGAGGGGGAATCATGTCCCTTATGAGCTCTTTCTGTGTGTAGTTCCTTCTTTCCTTTGTATTTTGTTCACGAAGGAGTAACCTTAGTCTCAGCATGTCTCGCACTCTTGGTAGTTCTGATACGGGAAGCTCCTTGCCTGTACCGACTAACAGGCTCAAGTGGCATGATGACTGACCTCTTGTCTTCAATTTTGGCATCTTAGAAATATCTGAAAAGAAAAAAACATTTAAGTATTTTATATCAATTATGATGTTTCAAAGTTTAGTCATTCGATGTTCTAAAATTCAATAAAAAAATATTTCATGGGATTACAACATAATTAGACAGAAGAATATGATAATTATAAATAATTGTAATAATCAATAATCTATACTTACAGTTAAACTGTAGTATTTGTCTAGTAGAATAACTATGAAGTAGGTACAAGAGCAATAACAGCAAACCACCGTCTATGACATGCAAGAGGCAACTGAAGACTGAGAGTGAGGGACAGTTCTATTCATGTTGTGACTTGTACATTGTACAACAACTATATGACCTTGAAAACACTCCATATGCGATCAGTGGGATAATTCTGTGACCGATGAATAGTTAATCAATTTATGTCCTATTATTTAGTAAAAGAGTCAATTTCTGAAACTTTAAGGTAAAATTGATGTAGATAAGGGTTATTTTATTTAATTTTGGTTGGCCAATTTCAAGTTTTGACAAGAAAAGACTATATTTTCACTACCAAAATTGATTTGAAAAAAGTTGACAAAATTGACACACCCTAATAGCACACCCATCATAAACATCAATACAACACTCAAGACATTGAATCAGATCATCAATAATGCAAAGAAATACATACCCAAGGGCAACATTAGGAAATACAACCCAAATTACACTAGAGAAATAGCCCACCTCATAAGGCAACTTAACAACCTCAAACATAACACACAAACACCACACACAGAAGCCATAAAACAGCAGATACAACAGCTCAACACAGAAATAAATAACAAACTTAAAGAAAAACAAACAGAAACATTTAAGGAATTCACAACAATGCTAAACCACTCCACAGATACATCCAGGCTATACAAGACTATAAACAGCATTACCCACTCTAACAGTGGCATTCACACCTCACACATGGCTATCTGTCGCAGCCAAAATAATATCCCAACACACACAACAAGCTAATATTCTAGTTAGTCACTATGCAAAGATAAGTCATTTAAACAGAAACAACCAGAATCACGCAGACAGACAAACAGCCATACACAAGAAAACCTACAGACTCGACACAACCATTACACCCTTCAATACAGACAAGACCACCAAGATCATCAAAAACATTAAGAATTCAAAGGCTACTGGACCAGACAACATATCTAACATACACCTTAAACACTTGGGCCCACAGGGAATACTAGCTCTCACAAACATCAACACGTATTCATACCAACACTATTATTTCTAACATATGAAAACAAGGTAAAATTATTACACTACTCAAACCAAACAAAAATCCAACAGAACCAGCTTCCTATAGACCCATTACTTTGCACACCTTCCAAAGTAACAGAAAGACTAATCTTACAGGTCACCAACCCACACACACCATTATTGCCTTCTCAACACGGATTCAGACCTCACCACTCAACCACGACATTACTCACAAACCTTGCACAACACATCATGGATGGCATCAACAACAGATGATCAGCTCAACGTACACTATTAGCAACAATAGACATTAATAAAGCATTTGATGCTATCCCACGCTTCCCTCTCATAAACAAAATACTCAACACAAACATGCACAATAACCCCAAAAGGTGGCTGAGCAACAACTACCTTTCAGGAAGATACTCACATGTCACATTTAATGGCAAGTCATCCAAAAACAAGCTTTTTCTGAATGGGGTCCTTCAAGGCTCTGTTCTCTCACCAACACTGTTCAACTTACTTATACATGCATGACATTCCAACACCCATAGATAACAAGCTTACCTTATCATCATATGCAGATGACATCACTCTAACATCCACTCACAACAACATCGACACTGCTACAAATAACCTACAAACATACATAAACAGTATACAAGACTGACTCACACACAATAGACTCAAAGTAGCACCCACAAAATCAACCATCACCTTGCTAACAAGCAACACAAAAAAACACCAGATAACTCCACAGCTTACACTAAACAACACCAACATTCCACACATTCACACGATCAAAATACTTGGGGTCACATACAACACATTATTATCATTTGCAAACCACATTCAGGACATTAAAAACAAATGTACATCAAGACTTAACATGCTTTGGGTACTAACAGGCACAAACTTTGGACACCAGTAGGAAACATCATCACTCATATACAAATAATATATTTGCTCAGTTATGGACTATGCTAGCCCATGCTGGGCATCCATTATCTCAAACACACACACACACACACACACCTTACAGACAATACAAAACAACACATTTCGTATCATTACAGGATGTACTCAAACAACACCAATAGAACACCTACACACACAAACAAAAATACTGAAAATTAGGGACCATTTCGACATGAGGGGAACACAATTCATGGCAGCAGCAGCAACTAGCCCACAACACCCTTGCCACTACATGTACAATCATACACCAACACCTTGCACCATTAAGGTAACACCAGAGACACATTATAACCAAATACTCCATTTCATACCCACACCCAAAAACACACTACACAGTACAGAAACCACACACACACCACACACAACACACACACACACCTAACCCACAAAGCACTGACATGACTCAGTCCGAATGCAGTCCTAGGTGCGAAGCCACCACCCATTGACAGGTCAGAGACCAGTCTGAGTGGATCAGATCAAGTTAACTTAGCACGATTCTGATGTGAATATCACCCTAACTTACAGAAATATAAACACAGACTAGACAACTCCAGAGACTACACCTGCCACCTGTGCCAGGACACATGACAAACAATTGAACACATTATGACAGACTATACCGCTCTAGTACCGGGTGTCTCAAAATAGATGGAACCCATTGACATGATAATAATTTATTACTCAGAAAATAAACTCCAAAAAAGATTACATTTCCTGGAAGCTGATATGATAACAATTAAAAACTGAAGATTTGAGGTCTCTAGAACAAAGGATACATTTATTAGAGCACATGTTCCAAATGACCGCCATTGCGCTGCACACACACCTGAAGCCGACGAGCGAAGTTGTCAATCACCCTGACACACTCTTCCTTCCTGATGGCACGAATCTTCTGGGTGATGGCCACTTTCAGTTCAGCAATGGATTGAGGACGATTCTCATACACGTGGTCCTTCAAGAACCCCCAGAGATAAAAATCTGGGGGGTTCAGATCGGGTGAATGCGGAGACCACTCGGGTTCGCGGCGCTTGCCGATCAGAGAATCGGTGGTCCAGCCACTCCATCGTGATGTTGGCTGTATGTGGAGTTGCCCCATCTTGTTGGAACCATTGCACATCTCGATTCACGCCACGATGTGTCCCAAGTGTCCTCCAGAACTTGTTGAGCACCACAATGTAACGCTCCTTTGTGACAGTGACTGCCTCCTCGTCTGTGTCTTCAAACCAAAACGGTCCGATTATGCCATGTTTTGAGATGGCCACCCAAGCCGTGCATTTCACAGAGTGCAAGGGCCTCTGAAGCACCTCGTCTGGGGCTTGTGTGCCCCAGAACACATTGTTCTTGCTATTGACATACCCACTGAGCAAGAAGTGTGCTTCGTCGCTGAACCAAACATCATCAAGAAAGTCAGGATCCTCTTCGATCTTGTTCTCGAACCACCGGCACATCACAACACATTTTGCCATGTCAGCTGGTGTGAGTTTATGCTTGATCTGGATCCTGTATGGGTACAGCTGAAGATCCTTGATCAAGATTCTTTGCACTGACGCACGTGAAAGACCCAGATCTTGGCAACGTCTTCGGATTGACTTTTTCGGACTCCTTCCGACAGAATCTCTCACCGCATTCACATTGTCAGGAGATCTTGCAGTCACCTTCCTGCCAGATCTGGGTGTTTCTGCTTTCTTGTTGAGATTGTTTACTGATCCTGTGGCTTGAAATTTGTGTGCCCAACGATAAATTTGGCTTTTCTGGGGATAATTGTTGAAGTTGAACTTCCTGCAAAATTTCGCTTGCACAGTTTTGAATGATTTCGTCTCCAAATAAGTAGTGACCAAAATATTTTTTCCTCCTTTGTCCAAGGCATTTTGATTGATAATTATTAGTTGTTATCGTCTCCTCTCTTCAAATCTGAAAAAATAGAACGAGAACATTAATATTGGCAGAATTATTAGCAGTGACATAGAACACAACACAACATCACTAGTGCGCTGAACCTCTGGTCCACTCCGGAGATGGTGATTGGTTACCTGTGTGCCACTGGCTTGTTTGATCAGGGTGGGCTGATTGGCTAACCAACAACACCAACAGGTTGGCCTAAGCATGTTTCATCACTTAAACTATAGTCACCAGACCTAAACTTCTGGAACCATTGTTAACATTTCTTTACATTTAAAGCTTCCTCCCCATAAATATCCTGAATATTTTTTGCGGCTGCAATTGCATTATGTCCTTTTCTAAACTCAAAGCATTATATGCCTAATGTGTTCTTCTGACACTTCCATCTTATCTAAAAGATTGTCATTTTTAAGTTTTCTGTAATTTTTATACAGATGTGCAGATGTGCCTTAGCTACTTTCAAATTGTTCATTATTTCTAGACAAGGTGTTTTCCAAGGCAACTCCACATAGTATTGATTGTCTCTGTATTGTAATGTATCCTTGAATTGTTCTGTCATCAATTGGTCTTCATGTGTAATTGTTCTGTCCTTTATGCCAACTGATTCTCATAGTCACAACTGCTGTAACCCTTCATCCAGTGTGGAATCATTTTCATTCAAATGATGTGGGATTACTAGTGTTTTTGTTGTTCGAGTTTGTCACACAGTCAGAAATTTGTGAATGTGGTAATTTTGTTTTGTGTGAATTCTGTTCGTGTTCTGCATTATCTGTGTCAGTAGTATGATTGTATTTAGTTATGTCACCCAAAGGTTCAATATCTGGTGGGAGTTTGTATGGCTATTCCATCTCCAATTTTAATGATGCCTCTACGGACCAGATGAAGATAGTCAGCCCCCATGAGCATACGTATATCATCAACTACATCTGTATTAAGGGTTTTATCAGCTATCATATATTTGTTTTGAAGTTGGAGCAAAGTTTGTTTTAACCCAGCTATTTGTAATTTTTCTTGTTCTCTTTTGTCCACAACAATAACCTTAATAGTTTCAAATGTTCCATCAAGAATTAAAGTTACATTTGCAGATTTAAAACTGGCTTTTACTGGGATTTTAGTAATAAATGATGAAATAGGGAGATCTTCATTTCCTTGGTGCTTCTAAAGTCCCAATTTTTTTATCAGTTGTTTGGTTACAAATGTTTGTTGTGAGCAGGTATCTAAGAGACACCTAACCTGTACTATTTGTCCCTTTTTGTTTTGGATTTCCAGGTTGTGATTAATTCTAGATGAACCAATATGCCAATTCATAGCATTTTGATTTTGTTTCAGTTTGTTTTGGTTTGATTTGGGTGTTTGTTCAGAATGTTTGTAGGTTTTTTCCATGTCTTTGTGTGTATTACACATGGAGGTAATATGGTCAAAACTAGTGCAAATCTTACAATTGTATTTCAAATTTGATTTGCAGTCTAACTTATGTTGCCATGATCCAGTGCATTTTTTGCTTAAGTTTAGTCATTCACAATGTTTTGACCTTGCTGTAAAGTCTGCATTTGGGACAATTTGTAGAACTATGTTCACTGCTATAACAAAATTTGCATGGTATGGGGTTATACTGAAAAGTAGTTACATTAAAGTTTTGTTGAGTCAGGGTCTTTGAGTCTTTTTTTGTCACTTTATTTTGAGTTTAGCGGTTGTGTTTGAATGTAACTGGTAAGTGTTGACATTTTTGTTAGGTTATTAGTTTTCTGCATTGTTGATTCTTTCTTGTCCTGTGTTAAATTTTGGGAGTGTGTAACTTGATTTGTAAAGTGCAACTACAGTTGGGAAATCTTCTCTTAGCTTATTAGGGCTAGGGTATACGTTAGTTGTTTTCTGATGAAATCTCTCTGACTTTAGGAGGGAGTTTTTCAAAAACAACAGATTGAATGATCCAAGCTATTTCTGTAATGTTTAAATTATTGTTTTTAAGTTGTCCCATGAGACATTCAAACTCGCAGTAAAAGTCAAGAGGTCATCATAGTTGTCTTTTGGGGTTCGCATGTTCATTACTTTAAGAGCCAAATCATGATAATTTCATCCTTATTCATGTAATTTCTGTTAAGTAATGCTATTGCCACAGAAGAAGTACCTATGGCTGGCAGTGATTCCACTAATCTTAAGGCAGGGCCTTTCAGATAGTTCACTAAATAACTAAATTTATCAACATACGTAATGTAGTTTTTATTACCTATAAGGCTATGAAATTTTTCAATAAAAGATTGAAATTTGGCTCTGTCACCCTCAAAAGTGGGTACTTCAAGTATGGGCAATTTTGATTTTAGTTCATTGCCCTCAGCCACATTGGGAGAGCTAAGTGAAGCATTTCAGATAGCTTCTAAGAAGCTTCCATTGGGGTCTTGTTTTTTGTATTCATCAAGTTGGTTTTGAATTTCAGAAATATAGGAATTAACTTTAGCAATGTAATTTTCATTGTCAAGTAGGAGAGTAGAATACTCATCATCTGTTAGTTCAATTGTGTCATCAATTTCTATAATTATTTCCTAATCTAGTGTGAGAATTTCTTGTTTGTAACAAGTAATAGAATTTAATGTTGTTTCAAGATCGTATTTTGTAGGTTCTTTCTGTTTGTAATCATTGTACAGTTTGGTGATGACACTTTTACATGCTGATTTTTTTCTTGTTAATTTTTTGTATTTTTGAGATGGTGCCATAGCTCCAAGGTCTGTATTTTTATTTTCTTGGTCTGGGTTTTTTACCCTTTTGTCCAAGTCTTCCATAATTGTTGTTAGTGTTAAAGTTTTGAGTTTAATTTTATGATATTAAAGTTTTATGAGTATGTTAAATTGCTGCAATACATTTTTTATAACCTACACCACAGGTTGAATTAAAAATTTACAATGTTTTTAGTTAGGAAACACCTTGAATGTAAAGAGTAAGACCTACTTTGAGAGGTAGGCCTATTACTTAAGGTAAAGTGAGGTGGGCCTACTAAATAGGCCTATGTTGTGGGCCTACTAAGCCTAGCTGCTGTTTTTGTCAGTGTAAATTCTAGAAGGGTCAGTTCCCCATAGACGGGCCACCATATGAAAAAACTATATAGGGATATAGGTTGATGCCTATTCCCTCTCATCCATTGAAAATTTCCAGCAGATTACAGTGGAAAGTTAATGACAAAACCCTACATTTTTTGTTAAAGAGTTATGTATATGTAGGTCTTCAAAGGACCTCTTTATGTTTATTTGCCTTCAGTATTTGTGCTGCCTAATGGTAAACAAAGAAATTACCTCACCCTATTATTTCATTGGGCCTCGCTTTCATTTGTAGGGTGTGACAATCTCTCAGTTTATTTGCTATAGGCATTCACTACACTTAAATACCTAAAGGAATAGGCCTATCCTTTTTATAGTTATTAGGTTTTATATTATGAGGATTTCACTCAGAATTTATAGGAAGATAAAGTACATCTTCCTTGCTTAAAGCATTGCTGTAACATAAGCAGCTCAGAATGCTGCAAAATATAAATCATTCGCTTAAGAATCTGGGTCATTCCAGGACAAATCAGGCATTGCCTGAAACCACACCCACTTAGATTTTGCTTAAAATTGCTATACAGGGTTGTTTATGCTGAAAAACACAAAATTTTGAGTTTCAGAGCAATCAGAGTAACAGTTCAAAAGTGATGGGCCCCCCAATTTTGGTGGTGGGGGCTAAATAACTCTAAGTAATAAAATGCATTTAATCAAATAGTCAAAAAGTTATATCAGTTTGAATATTTTTTGGGGGCCCCACCCTCTACGATACAGATATTTAAGATTTTTTTTGTCATTTTGTACCTCCATTACTCTTCTATATGACTTAGTCAATGACATTGTGTATTTTTACCCTTCATTACATGGTGGTGGAGGTTAAAAAAACATTCTTTTTGCTGGACTTTGAACTTGCACCATTATGCCTGTTTTACTTATCAAGCTCTCTTATAAGATGTTTTCCTTGACTTACAAGTGGATTAAGTTAGCTATAAGATAAACTTATTAGTGTTTCCCTAAAACTTAATAATAATAATAACTCTCTCCCAACTTTGTCGATCTTCAAAGGCAAAAAGAATACTGCTAGTATAGTTATGTTTTATTGAACAAATTAAGACATTACTTGAATAAAAATAATTGCTATACAATACATTAAATCTGAAACATTTTTGGTACCTAGCCTAATTCTCAGTATCATGTATTTCAAAGATATACACAACTCTGGTGCCAGATTGAATATTAGGAGTTAACATTTCATGAAGGATGTTTTTGGCTTCTACCCAACAAACATCATCTTTATTAGTTGGGAAATAGTATCTATTGTTTTTGTTGGAAATAGGAAGAGTTAGAAACTTGATTTTATAATCTTGAAATTCTTCTGAATAATCTAAAATGATTCCTAGATATTTTCTTTCATCATAATACATGCAACATACTTTCCCACAGGAAATTTGGTAAATGTACAGTATTACACCAGTCTCCCTTTCAAGGTGAAATTTATGTTTTTCCTATGGTTTTTGATGTGTTTTGAACGAATCTGACCTTCAAAACCGTCGGAAATGACTCGTTTTTGAGATACCCCCCCAGCCGGCAATGTGGGGGAAATCACAGAAAACGAGTCATTTCCGACGGTTTTGAAGGTCAGATTCGTTCAAAACATCAAAAACCATAGGAAAAACAAATTTCACCTTCAAAATTGACCTAACCTATCCTAACAACCTAACCTATCCTAACTTAACTAAACCTAACCTATCCTAAAAGAAAAATAGGAATTACCTTTAAAATCTAAGACAGAATAATCACAGTACCATCTTTTCTTCGTTTTAAGCACAACGTAACTTTTTCTACAATGCCACAGTTTCTGGTCTTGACGATATGTGCACTCCATTTTACAATGTGGACACTTCACTACTGTCGGTAGAACACTGTGAGCATGCAGAAACTCAACACTTTTTTCTAAATTTTCATAGAAGGCGACAATACAGCGGTAATAATCAAATGAACACGTCACACGAAGCCATTCCAGTAGCAAACTAATTCAAATTCGAAATGGATGGAGCGCTCTGATTGGGCAGACATGTGACGGCAACACAAATGAACACACAAACGAAGGTACGAACACACAAATGAC
The DNA here is from genome assembly GCA_023014485.1 of Bathynomus jamesi. NCBI lineage: Eukaryota > Metazoa > Arthropoda > Malacostraca > Isopoda > Cirolanidae > Bathynomus > Bathynomus jamesi. Next base: position 184,798 of record JAJOZX010005138.1, read on the forward strand.
CGTACACACACACACTAGATACACACCAAAAAAATGTTTATATCTCGAAAACGAAGCATTTGCGACGGAAACGCTATAGAAGGAAAGTGTCTTAGAATTAAAAAATCTACTTAATGAACATATAATAATTGCTGGACGTTAGATGGGTGTAATAGTAGAATAATACAGGAAATTTTTGCTGATGTGATAAATCTGGACTCATGTCTGAGTCACCTCGTTCAGAGGTCATAACCCTAACAACATTGTAGTCAGTGGTGGGATTCAGCCAGTTTGCACCAGTTCGTGCGAACTGGTTCCTAAAATTTCCCGAGTTCACCGAACCAGTCCTTAACCCTTTCAGTCCGTGCATGATTTTTATTTATACCGAATATTTATTTTATAAAAACATGCAATAAAAATTTGTATGTATATTCATAACCACCATAAACAATGCTTTTCTGAATGGCACTAAGTTGATCACGTGACTTGCTGTCAGAAGCTGATGCATGCCCACATAGGGAGTGGGGAGGGTGTGAGAAGGCGTACATTTTTCAGTCCATGTCTAGATAAAGTAGTGGTCGGTGTGTTTCTAGCAGTCTAGCCATGGTATCGGTATTATACATTTGTACGAATATACAATAAATTACTTATTATAAGTACCACTATATAGTCAATATGGTAATAAAATAATAAAATAAAATAATAATAAGGATCAGAAATTTAGAGGACCTCTTAACCATTGCCAGTCCACCACTGTTGTTATAATTCAAAATTTATCTATTTCAGCCCCAAAAATGAAGCAACATGTTTTTTCTGATTTTTTACAAAGAAACCGAGATCTAAAAGTTCAAACGAAGATCCAAGCAAACATCTAACATCAACAGGCAATGAAACTTCCACTTCCACTTCCAAAAACATATCAGCTCTACATGTAGAGTCTTTAATACCATTCACAGAATGGCAAAAAGAACTAGGCCATTTGCTGACATTGAACATGAGATTGAACTACAAGTAAAAGATGGGTTGGACATGGGAGTGGGACTTCATTCATGGAAAACTGCCATTAAAATAGTTGATCACATTGCAAGAGAAATTAAAAAGGAAATATTTACTAAAAATAATCAAGAGAGATTTAAAGCTTTGTATCATCATTGACAAAGCTTCAACTATATCTAGCAAATCAGTGCTCAGAATTTTTTTTAAAGTAGAAGATTCTGATATTTCACCAACAATTTTCCTCGATTTGGTTGAGCTGGAAGCACAGGATTCTGAAACAATATACATAAATTTGTTAACAAGTTTACACGCAGTTAGATTTGATATTAGATATTTGAAAAATAATTTGGTCACATTTTGTTCTGATGGTGCAAGTGTGATAGATACTTGGTCACAAATCAGGGGTGAGCACCAGACTTATACAAGATTTTCCTGACATCGTCATCTGGCATTGTTTGAATCGCCGCCTGCAACTTGTTTTAGATGATTCTATCACTGAAATAAAACAAGTGAATCATTTCAAAATGTTCATAGATAAAATCTACACGATTTTTCACCAATCAAACAAAAATCAAACAGAATTTTTCAATATTTTGGAAGCACTTGGACTAGAAATTATAAAGATTGGTAGAGTTTTGGGGCCAAGATGGGCTGCTTGCAGCTTAAAATCAACACTTGCTGTATGGCGTGCTTATCCAGCTTTATACAAATATTTTTCTTCAAACGAAAAATATTCAGGAATGGCTACCCATCTTCGCAACAAATTCTTCTTAGACGATTTAGCATTAATGATTGACATACTACAAGAAATATCACTACTTTCCAACGCCCTTCAAACCAGAAACCTAAATATCGTGCGAGCTGAAAAACTAATAAAAAGGTCAATTTTGGCCTTTGAAATGCTTAAAGAAAATCAAGGAACCTTCGAAAAGAAAATTAATGAAACCAAAAAAATCTGACACCTTTAAAAATATTGATTTTATAGAAAATCAAATCTATAAGAAACCTTCCTCGTGAGACACTACTGGATGAAATCATCAAACATATGAAAACCAGGTTGATGGACTGTGATCATTTAAAAACAAGAAATAATGCACAAAATAGTGATAATAGAATTCATGAACTAGTAAACATACTTGAGCCAGATTCTTGGACTATCAATGAAGTTGTTGTCCCTTGGAAAGCCACCGAAGAGAAATTGTGTGAATTCAATGAAATCTTTAATTATGAAATCAACATCAATGATTTCCGCCACTATTTGGAAAATGTTTTAAAAAATCGCCATAATCATGAGATTCCAACAACTATACAAAAGGCAGAGCTGGGCAATAAATACATTGAATGTATTTAAATACTAAATACATGGGAGAAATATATTTAAATACTAAATACATGGGAGAAATATATTTAAATACTAAATACATGGGAGAAATGTATTTAAATACTAAATACATGAGAGAAATGTATTTAAATACTAAATACATGGGAGAAATATATTTAAATACTAAATACATTTTATGAATATATTTAGATACTAAATACAAAATACATCAATTGTATTTAAATACATTTGTAAATACATTTTAAATATATACAAATTTTAACATATGCATTCACTAATTCATGTTTTGATAAATTTCTACTTTAGGGGACACGGTGAATTTCGAAATAAATACACCACTCGATAGATCAGACGATTTTAAAAGCTTTTTCACCAATGAATTTTCCATCACAAATTGGATTGATTGCAATGAGTTAGTTACACAGGCCCACTTAAGGCAGAGCCGTTTTGTATGATTATTCGGTCAATTTCAAGATATTTTTTTATGTCTAAAAAAACACACCTTCAGATGAGTGTACAGATTCGTTGTAGCATTGCTTGCAGCAGAGACTTCGTGTTTACACAGCAAGCAGGTGCACTTTACCTTATTACCGTCTTTAGATTTAACTTTAAAGTATTTTCCATCAAACAGAGGGTGCACTAAATTGTTATCTGCAGATATATCACTGTTTGATTCACCGGATTTGCTTGTTGAAGCCATGACACGCACACGATAAAGAAATCAACTGCTTTCGACTAAGAGTGGCACACAACTGATTGAACTGACACGTTGAAACATGAACCATGCTGTACTACACTGTCGACGCGTCGTACTGTGCTAGTACAGAATGTGTATTAAACCAGTAAAAGTATTTACATTTTTATATTTTGAGTATTTAAATACATTGTATTTAAATACTCATTAAAGTATTTAAATACTATATTTAAATACATGAAAAACAATGTATTTATAAATATAGTTCTAAATACACAAATGTATTTAAATACGTATTTAAATACAAATTTATTTAAATACTGCCCAGCTCTGACAAAAGGCTAAAAATATCCTCAATACTGTTGCCGTAAGTTCTGCGGAGGCAGAAAGAGGGTTTTCAACTATGAATATTATATATTCAGATAAAAGAAGCCATCTTACAGTTCAAAATGTGCCAAATTTGATGCAATTAACTTGATTGGCCTTCCATTCGAATCCTGGGACCCCACTCCATCAGTTCAAACGTGGCTAAGAAATAACCACACAACCGATGACAATAGGATTAAAAAAGGAAGAAATAAAGACTACAATGAATGATAATCAAGTGGCGATTTGGAAATATTTAAAAAGAAATTAAATAAAGAATTTCAATAAAAACATTTTTTTAGTTTTCATTTCTGACACGGAAGGGAGAGCAGAAGGGGAGGGTAGGGCGAACCGGTTCTTAAAATTTTTTAATCCCACCACTGATTGTAGTCAATGGAGTCTGAAACTAAATAAGCTTTAATGTGACTCTGAGATATTGGCACAATTCTATGAAAACCTTGTGTGCCCTTCACTGTCACTTCTTTTTGAAACCTACTACTGAGTTCTGTTTTATTATGATTTATTTGTTCTTTTGTAATGAATTTAAACTTGATAGACTCAAAATTTTGTGTACAAAAGTCGTAGAAACTCTCTGGAGACAAAATGTGTCCTGTTGTTGCTCTTTGCAAACTAGCTTTAGCTGCTGCTCTCTTCACACTTCCTCCAATGCCATCATAGGCATTTTTGTCATGACTAGTTGCAAAAAAGTTCCACTTTGTCTTTATACCAAAATCTGTTTCATGATGGCATAAATTGCTAAAATTAAAACAGTTTTTGTATTGTCCAGCACAACTATCAGAAAAATATTTCATTGTTTTCACATTAGGGAATCTCACTTTAATGTCTTGAACTAAAAACTGTTGAATGTATACACTGCTGCAGTTATGATCTAAACTATCACTAATGATACAATAGCTAGTGTGGCTCAATTTATCATCTTCCATTTTATATACAACCATTGGGTGTAATGCAACTTGTTCGTTTGTCCAATGGAAACTCTGTGGTGCATCTTGAGTGATGAAAGAATAGTTCTCAGAAAAGTCTCCCAGTGCTAAAACTTCATCTTCACTGAGATTTTGCTGAAGGGTCTTCATGTAGAGGCTTTGACTCTTGGCTATAAAATGATGATGAGTAAGAGAATAAATTGATTCTGAAAGTTTTTCAATGAATTCCTCCACTGTAACAGTTACATTTGACAAAGTTGCCCTGTCAGTGCTGGTCCACTGGTCATATTCAATTGAATCCCTGGAAGTCAGTACATTTAATGTGTTCAAATAGTTATCTACACCAGCAACACCAGGACATTTTCTACACTGGTGTGACATACATTTAATGTTGTCCACATCACAGACACTTTTTTGAATCAATGAATGATAAGTCAAGTCCTTGTCACCAATTGCTGAAACCATTAATTTGGGGTTCTGGTGATAGGTAAATACAAACTGTGTGTGTACCTGTACCTCCAGCAATAACACACCATTTGGATCTAAGAGCTGCAAATGTTGAAAAACTTATACTTGAGTCAGTTTCTTTATACCTAAGATACAGTTCTTTCAAATTACTGAGTAAGAGATGCTTTTGTTTGTAAATTTTGTTTTCATCTTTGTCTCTGACACTAACACAGTCCTTTTTTCCTGGATACACCCAACTAAATTCTGGGTCCTCATAAAAAGCTGTCACATTAGAAATAGTTTCATCATTTATCTTTTTCCCTTTACTGTATTTAGGAACATTTGGCAATATTCCATACTGTTGCTTCATGTTCCTAGCTTTATCAACAAGATATCTACTAGCCCCAAAGAACTCTCAAGTTTTTGAGATCATGTCTGGGGATAGAGTAAGAATCTGCAACGTTCTTTGGTAGGAAGTTGTAGAGTTGAATGCTTCAATGAGCTCCTTCATCATAGTTTTGTACCTATTAGATAAATTAAAGGTAGGGATATCAGAATTTTCATAAATTGAAATTATTAATTTAATGTACTCTAAGATCAGGACCTAAATAGAAAAAATATATGAATAGCTACCTTCCATGGATATTTTTTAGACATTGTTAAAATGGTGTGTGTGTGTTCTGTATGTAAAAATGATACTGAAGAAAAGTTAGGCTATTGACATTTAAAACATCTAAAATTATATACATCAAGAGTCTTTAATTGTGACTATGAGGTGCTAATTTAGTTGAATTTGAGCAATCCTTACCTTTCCAATTCTTTTTCCATGCATAATCTCTTGGATGTAGATGCTCCCTCATCCACAGATGCTGAGAAAGCCTGTTCAAAATTCTTTTTCAAAGTAGATACACACTTGTCATATTTGTCTGATGCTTTTTTAGATATCCTCTCAGTGTTCATACCATCTGAAATTAGACATCATCCAAAATTTAGAATTACTGTAAGTTACAGCAACAAATTTTCATAATTTAATAACTAATCAGAATTCATTTATTGTACATAACTATTTTTTTTGCAATTCTTTAAATTGTTAAAGAATGTTATGTTTACAAGTTTGATAAAACTGCATTATTTTGATAACCTATGAAACAATGTATACACAAAGATAAAGAGTTTAGATGATTTTTAAAAACCATATAATGCATTTTCTGATAACTATACTTTTCAAAAATAAGTCCCCAAATTATAATTCATACACGACTTACTTCATTTTATTGGCAAAATCTCCATTTCTTCAAGAATATTCTTGGTTTGTTCTCTACAGATTTCAATATCACTGATCTCACCAGGATTGTCAGTTTGCAAATGCATACTTCCTGGACTGCTTTGAAATGAAGAGGTACTTGTAGATGACTCAGTTTCAAAAACATCATTAAATAATTTATCAGGTTCTTCAAGTTCATTTAATCTTACAGAACAGTTTGCACAAACTTCCAATTAACCCTTTAGCTGCGTATTTGGCGGATGAAATGATTCCCTATGAGATGCAGTTTTCCACTAAAAAATGAAATTATTGATATTTTGTTTAAAAATACTTTTTCTAGGTGATTTTAACCTGAATTTTTTTAATCTGAACATATAAATTACATAATTATACAATTTTATTAAAAAAAAAGCAGATTATTAGTGAAAAATTGGTGGAAAACCCATAAAAATTGTCAACAATAATTGCTGAGAAATATCATTAATTTTAATTGAATATAATACCATTTTTTTTTTTTTTAACCCTTTAACAGGCAGGTATCCCATATGGGTTACTTAAAAGCCAATATTCAGATGCATGTATGAGCCTACACAAGCAAACTGAAAGTGTGACATTTCCTTCCATCATCACATTTCAGCAAATCAGAGCACTTTATGCAAATATACTCTGTCTGAGGAGGTGTTAAAGCTATCCATTTCACACCAGTTCCACGTGTGTTGTAATATGGACCTACCTTTCTCAATTTTCTTCATTCTCAAACCCGTCCCAATGGAGGTGAGTGTATAAAAATTTAATATAGTATAGTTGAATAGCTGTACTTCATGTGTGTATATGCGTTAAAAATGCCTCAAATTATGGGAAATAGAAAAATTTTAGTGTTCAGAAAAACAGAGCCCAAATGGGCTCCTTGACAGCTTAATGGGGAACCACGCTCAGCCCATCTGGGATCTTTCACCCGGACTACAAGAAAAAATGCAATTGGGATTTTAGTTAATTCTGATGAATAATTAAGCATATTCATGATTTTTAGTAAATCAGAAATTATATTTCTGCATTTTAGGTTTATAAGTCAATGACTTTTTAAGCATTTGGAATTACTATGATGGTGACATGGATAATTTGAGGATAAATATGGGTATTTGGGTAATGAACAGTTATATATATATTGGTCTTGATGTAAAGTGGGGGTACTAGGCCTAAATACTAGCTGTGGTGAGTGTTAATGATTGTTGTGATATAAATAAAGATGATTGAGCAGTGCTTTAACACACTGTGAAGGTTCATTCACACACATATTAATCTGTGTCTCCTTTTCAGGTGTCAACAAGCAGTTTTTATAAGCTGAAAAATAAGAGGTCAAAGTGGTTAGCCCCTTCTCGTGATGAAGACAGTGATTTTGAGATCAACATTGAGGATGATAATGTACTTGACCCTGATTTTCTTCTGGAGCTGACTAAGGAAGACCTGGAAGATGATGGTTCTCCACTAGGGTGCATCAAACGCCTTAGGTTCTTGGATTTTAATGTCTATTCTCTCAAATGTTACACTTGTTGCTAGAAGTGTGTATGCCAAAAATTAATTAAATCGGAGGTGGTCCTGGGTGGCCACCGGTCACTTTTATATTTTCGCGGCAATTTTCGGGGGCCGCGCTATGTAAAAATATCTATTTTTTTTATTTACCAACCAGTTGACTACTTACATTTTCTTTTAATATAGAGTTGCTAAGGGGTGATTTACATAACATTTGAGAGAATAGACATTAAAATCCAAGAACCTAAGGGCGTTTGATGCACCCTAAAGGGGTGATTTACATAAAACATGTACCATAAACGAAACTTCACTTATAGTCTAATAATATCCTTTATTGTCTTTCAGAAACAATGGAAGCTGTAACAATGGAAGCTAAGAAGACCAGATTAGCAAGTGCCATTTTTGGTCTTGGCAATGCTCTTACAGAAGGAGATGGTACATTGACAGGAGTCCGCCTCCCAACTTGCCGGCAGGTTCTTCGATGCGTGATGTGGCACATCCAGAAAGAAATATGTGAAGGCAAACAAACACAGCCACTCAAATGGAAATCTGCCAGCATAGTCCTTATCCAGCTGAAAACATTCTACACTAAAGCAAATATTCCTATGCTTTCAGACCATCAATGCTGCAAACTAATACTTGACCTTCTTAATGACAATAACAAATTGCGTCAAATACCTGTTTCTCGCAGAGAATCTCCAAACACTTTGGCTAAGTTGCAATCCATGAATGAATGTCTTGATAAGACCTTTGGTGTATGGACAAAAGATGCAATGACAAACATTAAGAATGAGGAAGATAGAGCATTTTTAGAGTCAATGAAATCTGACAGAGTAGCCTCATTTGGTAGTGTTGACAAGAAGAAAGCTGATAAAGATCGTAGAAAAGAAAAATGCATCTTAGCGGAAGCTTCAAGACGAGAACGTCATGAATCATCCAGTGTACAAGAGATGAAAAGTTCTGTATGCTCTGATGATAGTGCCTCTGCAGATAGCTTGGAAGAAACTGAAGAAGAGGCGATTCCAGAGCTTCAAAGGAAGCGTAGTCACCACAGATCAACATATGCAGGTACGTCTGCCTTTATTCCTCGAGATATTCTGAAAAGGCCTTCAGTCGTGTCTGTTGCTACTCGACTAAACATAACTCCTGTTCAACAGGCTGTGCTCACCGAAGCTGTAATTCAAGAGGCAGGAGGTGATCCACGTCGTGTGGCCAAGTCGTATTCAACTGCTGATAAGGCTCGATGATCAATAACAAGTGCTATCGCCAAAGATATTCGAGAAAATTGGATCGCCCCAACAGCTGCAACACTTCACTGGGATGGCAAGCAGATGCATACGCTCACAAACAAGAATGGCAAGGAAGAAAGATTGCCAGTGTTGGTTGGGAATGCCACTGATGTAAAGCTACTGGGAGTGGCTAGATATCCTCATGGAAATGATATGTCATCAGGTGACATCATTGCCGAGCACACTTACACGTTTCTACATTCATGGAAGTGCAAACAGTCAGTTGTCAACTTATGTTTTGACACAACAGCATCAAACACTGGACATGTTACAGCTGCCTGTGTTACCATTCAATCAAAACTGGACGTGCTCTTCTGTGGTGTGCATGTCGCCATCATGTTGGAGAGGTAATCCTGGATCATGTGTTTGACGCTCTCAAAATTGAGACATCAAAGTCTCCAGAAGCATCTTTGTTCCAAAGATTCCAGAAAAATTGGGAACGCATATCGCATGCAAAGGATGAAAGTTTAACCAAAATTGACATTTCAATGTACAATGACGATGCACAACAACTGCTTTTATCCTGCAAAAACAAGGTTTTAAGCACAATCCGCACAAGCGCTTCATACTGTAGGGAAGACTACAAGGAAATGGCACAACTCTGCCAGGTAGTCCTCGATGATGATGTCACAAAACAAGGAACACTCCACAGACCTGGGGCCATGCATAATGCAAGGTGGATGTCAAAGATTCTTTATTCCATCAAAATATGCCTACTTGAAGAGCAAATTTCTGTACTACCTCGAGGAACTGTAACAACACAACATCAACAGGAAAAACTGAAGGAGTTTGTTGTTTTTGTTGTTTATATTTATTGTGATTGGTGGCTCATATGTCAGTCTGCTTCAAATGCCCCATGGTTTGATTTGTGCTTATACAAGACTGCTCAACTATAAAGCTGTCAACTCAATCATTTCAGTCAGCGCTGTGAAAGCCTTTGATAGACATTTGTGGTATTTAACCCCAGAACTGGTTGTTTTGGCACTGTTCAGCAATGCAGTACCTCAAAAGGAGCGTTGTGCCCTTGCAGATGTGTTACTGGCCATACAACCAGATGAAATGCCAAGCACTCCAAAACACTGCTACAGTTCTGGATATGGCAAACCGTCATTTCCAAAAATTACAGAAGCGACAACCCTGGCTGATCTTGTGAACGAGGACTCGTGGTTTACAGTGAACCTTCTTCACCTGGATATGACCTTCCTAACAGAGGATGTTGACAATTGGCAGAACAATGACCACTTCAAGGCAGCCAAGTCCATTGTGGATGGGTTAAATGTTGTGAATGACCCTGCGGAGAGAGCAGTAAAGCTCACAACTGATTTTGTCTCAGCTGCAAGAGGAGAAGACCACTTCCAAAATCTTCTTCAAGTGGTTGAATGTGACCACAAAGCGAGGCCAAATTTGCGGAAACGAGCAAAGTTGGAGTAGTGACATTGGCGTTGTGTTTTATACATTTTCAACTTTCAATCAATGTAAGTATAGTAATACCGAATATTTGTATATTAGTATTATAAGTAATACCGAATATTTGCCGAATATTCGGTGTATACTACTAAATATATAAAAGTGGCCGGTGGCCACCCAGGACCACCTCCAATTTGATTTATCTTTTGCATACATACTTCTACCAACAAGTGTAACATTTGAGGGAATAGACATTAAAATCCAACAACATTTTGAAAATCATGGGGCGTTTAATGCACCCTATTCTCCACAATCAACGAGGAAATGGAAAGGTATTTAATTTTTAAATGGCTAGTTTTAAAGGCAATTTACATTTTAAGTAATGTAGGCCACTTTAATTTTGGAGAGGACATTCATGTTTATTTTTTTTATGTGATAAGATTAGGATGAAACTTATATCATTTTAAAGTACTTTGAGATCTAAATTAAAGTGTGCCATTATGTAAGAATTCGATAGCAAGTGTTTTTTTAATTCAGTGCTAAATAAAAGTCTTTGCAAATAAACCAACTAATTTTAAGCAATTTTCAAGTTATACCTAAATATTTATTTTCTGTTTTGAATTGAAAATAGAGAAACTGAATGTTAAGGGAAACTATTATAACCATGATTATTTATTATTTTATATGATCCTTACTAATGTAATCATATTTTTCAGCTGGTGCAGTACCTGTGCATCCCAGAAGCCTCGAGGATGGTGACTACTTCACCAGCATAGGCCTTGTTGAATACTTGAAGGAGACCTACAACTGCCAGTATGTAGGGACAGCAAGAGAAAACAGAATTAGAAATCCAGACCTGATGTCCACCAAGGAAATGAACCATTCTAAAACCCCAAGAGGAACCCTAGACTACTGCTCATCATCCGGCATACTTGCTCTCGAGTGGAAGGATAACAAGGTCATTACTGTTTTGTCATCTGATGCAGGAGTGGAGCTAATGGGCAGCGTTGAACATTACAACAAGTCAACAAAAGGAAAGAAGGAAGTACTATGAAGGTGTTACTAGGCCTATCATAGCTTACACCATTTCGATCTTTTCCATTTCATGTACTGTTTCCAATTTTGTTGAAAATAGATATTGGTAATTATTCGTTTTAACACCCACTCTATTTTTATGAGAATAAACTTTTCTGGTCAAATTTGAGGTGTTTTGCATGAATCTGCCATCCGTTTCCTGTGGAAATGCGTAGTTTTCGAGATATCGTCATCTTGAAAACTATGCATTTGCACAGGAAGCAGATGGCTATTTCGTACAAAACACCTCAAAATTAACCAGAAAAGTTTGCTCTCATCATTTTCATTTAAACTAACAAAAATATCACAACTTAACCTAACCAATCATCAGGGGTGCATAGTTGACCTAACTGGGCATTCAATTAACCTAACGAGGTATTCAGTTGACCTAACCGGGCATTCAATTAACCTAACAGGTTAACTCATCACATCTTCGCGTCTCTCTAAGCGTCATTTCGGTCTTTCTATAGATCTTCGCGTCGCTGGCAGAGACGCGTAATTTCATTAACACGTAACTCACAAATTATGCCATAATTGGTTAATTTTGAATATGTAGGCGTGTCTTCCACCATTTGACCAATTGTAAGTAAGAATTAATCAGCTGAGACGAGTAGAATCTAAGAAAACTGACTCCCAATTGGTTTAGGGTCGTGAAATCCGTAGAGTATAATAAAAATGGCCGCTGATTGGTTCAGGGTCATGCAGTCTGTGTTGCCTTTTTTTTTGTTCACTACATTGTTTGTGGGGTTGCCTTTTTTTTTTATTTCTTGTAGTACTTGTGTTACCTTATTTCCATACAATAATGTCTTGAAGTGAAAGTGATACTGACATCGTGTGTAATGATTCTAGTGTATCGAGTGTAGATCGTATCAATGCTACGGATAGGCCAATAGTGAGCGCTCTCTCAAAAAACATTAATTTACATTCATTGAGGCAGTGAAACTCGTTTCTTTTCAGATATGCAAGTTACCCATAAAATTTGAAGCTAAAGTAAGTAAAGAAAACTAATTTTGATGGGAGACTTGTCTTGTTAAGAGGCCTCCAAGACTAAATTTCTCTCTAATTTTTTTTTCTTCCAACTTCAGACCATTACTTTGGTCTTATATAATTATTTTAGGAGAATTTAATAAACATATTAAAGTACATTTCTTTCTCATTAAAATGATACATAATAATATATATCTAGCAAGAACAATCCGATCATTGCATAAAAAAAATTGAAAGTGTACGGTATGCAATTCTCAGAATTTGCAACAACATTTATGCAACATTTGCATAATGCGTGATGGGTTAATATTGGTTATTTCACCTAAATATCTTCTGATCTTTTCGTATTAGGCACTCACTGTCACATTTTGGGCAAGTTAAGGATGAGAGAATAATGGCAGAATTGATAAAAACATCCAATCCTTTGTCTTCATCTAGGGCACATGACGAATCAAATTCTCATAGTCAAAATCACATGAATGGCACATCATAATTCTATCACAAACACCACGAAACTGAATCCAATTTGAAAAAAAAATAAAAAATAGCCAGAACAAAACCTAACCAACTAATTAAGTTGCAGAGTAGCAAAAAAATGGCCCAATCAGGAGAAATATTTTATGAAAAAAGTACATTATAGCCAAAACAAGAAATATATTTTATTAAAAAAAGTACATTTCAACAAATTTCCCGAACAAAAAAATATCATCATTGTAAAGCATTTGAACTGCTTTACAGGTATATCTGACTAAAAATATTAAGTTTGAATGGGCGTTAAAACGAATATTATCCAAGATATTTAATGTAGGTTAACTGAATGCCTGGTTAGGTCAACTGTACACCCATAATGATTGGTTAGGTTGTCATGATATTTTCGATAGTTTTAAAGAAAATATCATAACTTAACCAATCATCAAGGGCGTACAGTTGACCTAACCTGGCATTTAGTTGACCTACATTAAATATCTTGGTTATTATTCATTTTTTGACCCAGTCACACCCAGCTATAACAGCAATATATATTGAATAACCAATCAAAACTGAATAAGAAAATATATATATTATCTTGTGCAAATTTGTATAAAATGTGTTTTTTTATTGAAATATATTTTCTATTTTTGGTGTTTTTTCAATATATATCAACTATTTGGTGAATATTTCTTATTTTTGGTGATTCTGGCTACTTCTGCGTAATTCAATTTGTCCTATTTTACAAATAAATCATTTTTAGCAATTGTTCGTCTGTTGAACTCTGTTCAGTTTGTTTTTTTTGTGACTAGAAGTATGACGTGTCAGTTATGCATATTTGATTTTGAAGATGTGATCCGCCATATTGCCCTGGATGAAGACAAGAGTTTAGACCTTTTTTTCAATCACGGAATAATTAAGACATACGTGACCTGCCCTAAATGCAATAGTGCTTATATTTTAAGAAAAGACCAGGTCTTTAGGTACCATAAAAAAAATCCTAAAAATAAACGTGTGTCATTTCAGTTTAAGGGCAGGCGAAATTTAGCGGACTACCCATGCAAGGTTGGCACATGTTATTACATTATCATTTGTATAATTTAGTTCTCAGGGGTACAGGGGTGGAGCCCCCATAAAGATCACCCATCACAAATTGATTGGTCCTAATGTTTTGCGGACAGTTCAGTACATGACACTGGTTAGGTCAACTGTACGCCCTTGATGATTGGTTAGGTTAAGTCATAATATTTTTGTTTAAATTCGTTAAAATGAAAATGACGAGTGCAAACTTTTCTGGTTAATTTTGAGGTGTTTTGTACAAAACTGCCATCCGTTTCCTGTGTAAATGCGTAGTTTTCAAGATGATGATATCTTGAAAAACTACGCATTTGCACAGGAAACGGATGGCAGATTCGTGCAGAACACCTCAAAATTGACCAGAAAAGTTTGCTCATTATAAAAAGTGACTGGGTCAAAAAACGAATAATTACCAATATCTTATTCTCAACAAAATTGGAAACAGTACATGAAATTGAAAAGATCCAAATGGTGTAAGCTATGATAGGCCTAGTAACATCTTCATAGTGTCATAACTTTGTTATTTTCTAATATTTTGAAAATGGTACATAGCTGCTTGCACCATTTTTTCTGCTCTATCAATTGATATACATTTCATTACTGTAGCATGTTTCATGGAAATGCAGGTGTCTTGTAAAGTTTTACCAACTAATACATTTGCTCATATAAATAAAACCTACGTAATAATTGGCTCCTAAAGGCAAGTGGCAGTATACCAGCCTCAGCCTCCAATCTATCTACAGGGGCACATTTTAGTGCACCAACTGCCAATCTGATGCCCTGATACTGAAGACAATCTAACTTAAGTGAGAAGAGGCAGCTGTTTCGTAGAGAAAAGAGCCATAATCTATTCTTGATTATATGAGGGTTGAATATAATAAAAGAAGGGTCTTCCTATCTAAACCCCATGATGTGTGGGCAAGCCAGGGTTGCCACTCTAAAATTTTGAAATAAAGCCAAATTCTCACAAAAATAAAGCTTTTTAAAGCCCTAGTTTCATTCAATATCTAGGGTGTTTCATAAATGAGAACCACATTATATTTTTAATCCACATAGATGCCTGTATTCATTTTACATACTTATCACTCCTGGCCAAAAATGAGACTCCTTCAACAACAATAAGGGGTCCCGAGAAATCACGCCTTACATCAGAGAGCACAGAGTCGCCGAGTCATTCACCACAGCCAGGACGCGGACCCTAGCTAGGCCTGCTTGGTAGTGTGGGTCGCTTTCCCAAGCCGAAGCGGGATTTTCAATGAAAGTGCTGTTGATCCCAAGTGCGGTGAAGAGCTCCTTCATCCTCGAGGTAACGAAATCCGAAATCTTCTTTCCTTTGAAGGAGCTGAGGACAGTCTTCCCCTCCAAACGCTTCAACACTTTCCTCGATGCCAGCTTGGCGAGGTTCTCTCGCATCCTTTGTTTCTCTTCCTGAGGAACCCCTTGATCGAAGAATGCCAAGCCAACCAGCATCTCAAAGTACCAGAGGTGTCATTTCATGGCCGCTTGTGCTTGCTTGGCAGCGTCGACGATCACGGCATCTTCCTGCAGTATTTCCAGGTCCAGCAAGAACTCCAGATCCACACATGGGGCCTGCTCTGCTCTCATCGCACAACTCCAAGCCTTTGCATAGGCCAAGGCGACGAACAGGCAGATTTCTGTGACTCCTGAACTGGTCCTGAAGGAGGTACAGCTTCAATCCGTAAATGGCTTTTGCCATCCACCACGCATGGTGGTATGCTCCTGGCTTCCGCAGTGGCACATTGGCGACAGTCTCTTCCCCGAGAAAGAGGATAACCAGTTGAAGAAGTTCTTGGTAGTCATCCCGCAGCTGACCAGAAGCCAGAGCTTCCCTCACGACAAGGACAGTTCGGTCCTTGAGACCCTGAAGAGGTCCAGCGATGCTGCAGCTATCTGAATCAATAGCAGTGGTGATAAGAGATCAGTCAATGAAACCCCACTGCTCTTGGAATCTTTTGAAGATCCCAGTCTCGGGCCCAGAAGTGGGGCCCATCGAAGACCGGAAGACTTGGGCCAGGACGATTTCGTACATATGGTGCCTGCATGCTAGGTAAAGAAGTTGCTTCCTGAGACCCTCCTCAATCTTGACGCAGGCTCCCACATGAATCCCGGTGTTCGATGCCGTTGTGTCGAATGATAACCCCTTGATTCATTCGGACAGGTTGTGTTCCCGCACAAGATCAATGCAGATGCATGCCGTCTCCGCTCCCGTGCCAGCTGGAACTTTCAGAACTCCAAGCAGCTTCTCCTGGCTGTTCCCAGTGACCAGCACAGCAATCCGGTCCACAGATCCATCACTTGTGATTTCAGGCAGCATTTTCCCATCCTAGTGCAACACCAAGGGCTCCTCAGGACAGAATTCTCCCTCTTGGTAAGCCTCTGCTGCTTGCTTCCGAAGCGACTGGTGAGCACGATACATTGTGGAAGAGGAGATGGATACCTCGTTCAAATCATGCCCCAAGGATTGCGTGACGACGGCGTAGGACATCGCTGCATCACAATAAGAAATGTTTATCCGGTCGTACGCGACAGCCACATCCTGAGTGATGAGGTTCCTCAACCGCTTCCTCAGAGAAGGACATGAAGCAGACATGAAGGCTGCCAAGGAGGGATCATCTTCTGCAGATGGCGACGCCGAGGACGAGGAGCTGTCTTCAAGAGTAGCAGCTTCTGTAACCATCTTGGCCCACTCGAATTCCCGGTGTCGTCTCTCCTCCTGCTGTTCCTCTCGACGCCTTTTCCTACTCTCCATTTGGGCCAGCTTCATGTCGGCCAATCCCATACTGCTCTCTGTTGGGTCCTCCTGCTGACTCTTGTAGAAGAGCTTGTCTTCCTCGTTTGTCATCATAGAAAGGGCATTGGAATGACCAATATCGAGGATTTCATTCTTGAGTTCCGCCTTGAACACGTCCTCCGCAACACGACAGCTCTCCTCGGATCTATTCCTGCTTTTCACCAACTTGTCGTAATGCTGGAGCAGAGCTTCCATTTTCTGAAGGGTGCTGTCCCTTCTCATAGTAGGGATCCTTGCTCTTTTCCAGAACACCATCATAGCATCCAAACAGATGTTCAGACATTTTCTTCATCCTAGGTTTTCCTGTTTTTGATGGAAGCACTTTTGCAAGACTTGCAACTTCGTCGGCAGGCAGCTACCCAGGATCTCCTTATTCAGGTGTCCGATGAGCCAAACCTCTTTCTTGCTTCAAGTTGCCATGTTTATCTGCAATGAGGAAATATACGAATTAGAAAAGAGTACAACTACGCAACGGTAGACACAATGAGGACAAAACTTGACAACTGACACGAAGGACAGAGAGCAGTGCACCCTTCCATCAGGAAGCAAGGCAGTCGACTAACACTAGAACAGCTGAAATTAGAAATACCAAAGCAATCTGAAGCGTCAAATCTCGGGATGCCTAAACGTGTTCTGATCCGGTTGAAACCTGTTCAGACGAGTTTCCTCGGCAAAAGGAACAGGGGCATCAATGTGGATTGAACTTCCTTCCACTTCATCCATCAACCACACTGCCATGAAACACCCTAATATATACCTATATTAAAATATGTATATATGCAAAAATAATATATTGCATCATTTTTTGATATTTTTTATAAACCCCTACCAACAGGCCAGATGAAATTGAAGCTAACTTATTCCTTATATGCTTTAGATAAAAAATTAAATTATTTCAAAATTAATTACAAATACAATGGTAATCATTCGTTTTAACACCCACTCTGTTTTTATGATGAGAACAAACTTTTCTGGTCAATTTTGAGGTGTTTTGCACGAATCTCCATCCATTTCCTGCGGAAATGCGGTTTTCGAGATATCATCATCTTTAAAACTATGCATTTGCACAGGAAACAGATGGCTGTTTCGTACAAAACACCTCAAAATTAACCAGAAAAGTTCGTTCTCACCATTTTCATTTAAACTAATGAAAATATCACAGCTTAACCTAACCAATCATCAAGGGTGTATAGTTGACCTAACTGGGCATTCAATTAACCTAATGAGGACTTCAGTTGACCTAACCTGGCATTCAATTAACCTAACCTGGCATTCAATTAACCTAACCAGGCATTCAATTAACCTAACCAGGCATTCAATTAACCTAACAGGTTAATATTGGTTATTTCACCTACATATCTTCTGATCTTTTCGTATTAGGCAATCACTGTCACATTTCGGGCAAGTTAAGGATGAGAGAATAATGCCAGAATTGATAAAAACATCCAGTCCTTTGTCTTAATCTAGGGCACATAACGAATCAAATTATCAAAGTCAAAATCACACGAATGGCACGTCATAATTCTATCACAAACACCACTAAACTGAATCCAATTAAATAAAATAGCCAGAACAAGACCCAACCAACTAATTAAGTTGCAGAGTAGCAAAAAAATAGCCCAATCAGGAAAAATATTTGGTTATTATGTATTTTATCACACTCAGTCATTTTACACACCAAAATACATTTTTCTAGTAGTATTTGATGTGATTTGTTCAAATATGACCTCCATTTCCGTCGGAAATGAGATCCAACAAAGTTATAGTACTTTGAAGTTTGGCTCATTTTCAAGGGAAATGGAAGTCAAAATCTAAGCAAAACATCAAATATTACTAGAAAAATGTATTTTAGTATTAATTAACCTAACCTAACCTAACCTAACCATGGCTAAACGAGCCTAACCCTGGCTAAACGATCCTAACCCTGGCTAAACGAGCCTAACCCTGGCTAAATGAGCCTAACCCTGGCTAAACTAGCCTAGAGTATTACCTTATTATGGATTAGGTGGTGGATACAGACGAGAGCTCATTTAGCCAGGGTTAGGCTCATTTAGCCAGGGTTAGGCTCATTTAGCCAGGGTTAGGCTCGTTTAGCCAGGGTTAGGCTCGTTTAGCCAGGGTTAGGCTCGTTTAGCCAGGGTTAATTAATACCAAAATACATTTTTCTAGTAATATTTGATGTGTTTTGCTTAGATTTTGACTTCCATTTCCCTTGAAAATGAGCCAAACTTCAAAGTACTATAACTTTCTTGGATCTCATTTCCGACGGAAATGGAGGTCATATTTGAACAAATCACATCAAATACTACTATAAAAATATATTTTGGTGTGTAAAATGACTGAGTGTGATAAAATACATAATAACCAAATATTTTATGAAAAAGGTACATTATAGCCAAAACAGGAAATATATTTTATTAAAAAAAAGTACATTTCAACAAATTTCCGAACAAAAAAATACCATCATTGTAAAGCATTTGAACTGCTTTACAGGTATATCTGACTAAAAATATTAAGTTTGAATGTGCGTTAAAACGAATATTACCCAATGCAATGATCCACATTGTCATCATATAACTTTAACTTCAAAATTTTGAATCTAGAGACAACGTGACAATAGAATTACTGATCATAGGCCTATTGTAACCACAACTTATTTCTCATACTCAACACTGTAAATAGAATAATAAAATGCCTAGTATTTCCAAATTTATTGTTAAACACTTAACAGTAAAATCTCAATAAAGTCCTTTTAAAGCTCACATGACCAATTAAAGCGCTTTTGAAGCCTTTTTTGTAAAATCTGAAATTTAAAGCTTTTTAAAGCTTTTAAAGCCCTAGTGGCAACCCTGGGGCAAGCATCTTCATTAAGTTAACCACTGGTTTGCACATCTCACAAACATAATTTATATGAGGATCCCAGGTGAGAGAGGGGGTTCCATATCATTCCTAAAAATTTGCTGGTATAGACACAAGCAAGTCTCTGATTTGCTAATTTTAGAGGATGTTCTGGGGCAGGTCTGTGAGTAAATATCATGTAATGACACTCATCAGCTGAAAATTCTAAACCCCAGAGGGTTGACCATTCCATTATACAGTCTAAGGCTGTCTGAAAGGATGAGGTATAGGTGTTGAGATCAGGAGAGGAATACCAAATGGCACAGTCATCTGCATAGAGAGATACAGTATTAAAGACTAAGTCATCAATATACACAAGGAAGAAAGTAGGACTCAATATACTACCCTGTGGCAAACCAGTTTCAGTTTCAAAGGTGTCAGAAATACATCCTCCATAGGACACTATTATTTACAGTTGCTTAAAAAATTGTTGATAAATATTGGGAGAGTCCTTCTTCGCCCCATGTTGGACATTTTGAGAAGCAGTCCATGATGCCATACAGTCATAAACTTTATGAATATCTAAGACTGCTGTGGTAAAGTTAGATTGTAAAAAAGCTTCACAAAAAGCACTTTCTAGTTGCGCTAAAGAATCTATAGTAGAGAGACCTTTCCTAAAACCATGTTGACTATAGATTATTATTATTCTCCTCTAAATATAACTGGTCTCCAATTGACCATTTTTTTCCAATATCTTACATTACAACTAGTTCAGATCTACAGAAACTAAGGCTAACAAAGACCCTAAGATCCACTCTAAGGTTAGCCCGAGAGAAAGAAGAAAGTAAGGGGTTAAAAGAAGAGAATAAGGGATTAAGTAGCAAAACCTATCACTCGTAGGTTAAAATTCACTGAGAAAAAGACACCATCATCAAAATCCGCAGCCACTGCCGACAAGTCGGAAAAATAGTCGGAGAGAATATTTCCAGCTGTTGCAGACCAGTCCTTCTCATCATAGGGGCCGCGGGGAAGGGCTGCCACTGACTTAATGAAAGAAAACCCAGATCGTACACTAAAAAACGTAGATGATCCTAAAAAAAACCCAGATCACCAATACTGGAGCACCAATACCATTTTTTTTTTTTTTTAATTTAGTACCAAATGAAGCAATTTATTGCCAAATTGTATTTAGGTATATATATTCATTCAAATTTCAATGCAATTTACTATGACACAAAATATAAATCAAGCAAAAATAGCACGCACGCGCAATGCAGGCTAATGCCCCCCATGACTAATGCTGCCAAATAAACTGCAACATGTTCGTAACATGTTCGTTCGATTTGTCTACAATTATTCAGAGTAAGCTCCAAAGTCAGTTAAACAGTAAATTTATAACTGCGATTTGCTTTAAACATCAGTATCATTTTAACAAATTTGTATCAGTATGTATAAATACTCAGAACTGAATAATTAGTAAAACTGATCGAAACGTTTAAGCAATGATTTGTTGTAACATGTTTGATGTTTATAGAATGCAATGTTTAATGGAACTCAATTTTTCTCACATTCTTATTTATGCATTACCAAATTTAGCTCATTTCATTACCAGAATACCAAATCAATTTTTAAATACAAAATTGCTTTTTCATTACCAAATTTGCTCAGATTTCGTTATTAATAATTCCAGATGGTAACCCTGAAGTCGAGAATTTTTGCCAGTTTTGCGCAACTGACATCCTCCTTACAAACATGCAGCTTTACTGTCATAGCATTTCAAAAAACGCTTTATGATATTACCAAACAAAGTGTTGTTGCATTATATTTTATTTAGAGTGGTAAAATTCGGCACATTTTATTTGTCTGCCTTACTTTAAGCCTAAAAAACCCAGATTTCATGAAATTTTTAAAATTAAAACCAAGAAACCCAGGAAAGTGTTGAAAAACCCAGATCTGGGTGGAAAAACCTAGCAATGGCAGCCCTGAATTAGGGAGGTAGAGGATGCAGCCAACTCCAACAGAAAGGGATGGAAGATGAAAAGAGGTAAAATAAGAACGCACTACAACTATGCAACACATTCTTAACTCAAACACTATCATACCATGCAAACTACAGACATGCAAGCAATGAAGAGAGTTACAGACATGCAAATTAGGAGAGAGAAAAAAATAACAAAAAGTGGGTTAGTTTACGCTACGAGCTACATCTAAGTTCGTGTTAGTCTAATTTTTTTTTTCTTTTTGATAGCGTGGGGTAGACACCCCAGTTAGGTTACTTAGGTTCTAGCAAACACTCAAAAGCACTTACCGGTGCGTTGAATTAGGTATTCCTTGAAGCCTACCGTTTTATTCCTGTGTCCCACAACAGCCTACCTAACTCTCTCTTACATTACCAATTTAGAAGCTATAGACATTACCCCTAACTATACTTAAGTACGAACAACTTCCTACCCGATTTGTTACCTTAGATTCATCACCTAATTTTACTCAGCACCAAAGATTAGGTCAGATAGGAAAAAACATGTCTAGGCCAGACCGAAGCAATACGAACAGCCCGTTGGTTTGTTTATGGCTTCGTCTTGCCATTCCGCTTAGATTTAGTGATATTTACTCTTTAGTGACTTTTAGACTATATACATATATACATACACGTCACCTCACTCCTCCCCTACAAGTTTAGTCTGTCAGGGGGATGAGGGACCCTAGACGACCTGCGGAGCGGGGTTGATGTAGTAGGATCAGGTGCAACCTGTATAGGCGGGCAAGTTGAACCATTTTCCGGAGGATCAGTTCTCTCTTCCGGAAGACTCTGGTCCTTCTGCACTTCCCGTCCCATATCTGGTCCTGATGGCGTTTAATAGAACGACCATCTTCTAGTTGGCACTTGAAGGAAACAGGGCCCGTTCTCTCCTGCACAGTTGCAGGAACCCATTTTGGTCCAACCCCATAGTTGCGAATCACAACTGGATCATTAGGTTTCGCTTCTAGAACTCTCCCTCTTTTAGTGTCGTGGTACAACTTCTGTTTTTCCTGATGGCGTAAAACTCGTTGTTGTAACATTTCGTTTGGACGTAACAAATCAAAAACTGAACGAATTCCCCGGCCAATCAGAAGTTTAGAGGGAGACACCCCTGTCGTGGTGTGTGGTGTTATTCGATATTTAAACAAAAATTTATCCAACACCACTTGCATTTCCTCCCCACGAGAATGACGCAAGGCCGACTTGAAAGTACGGACCATGTTTTCCGCGAGACCGTTAGTAGATGGGTGGAAAACACTAGACCGGACATGTCTAATGCCATTTAGGTGGACGAAGGAACGAAATTCCTCACTGGTAAAACAAGTACCATTGTCGGAAACCAGGACTACGGGTAAACCCCATCGAGCGAAAACTGAACGGAGTAAGCGAATCGTTACACCCGAAGTCGTGGAAGTGGTTGGAAAAATTTCCACCCACTTAGAGTAGGCGTCCACCATGACTAGGAAATAAATATTATTTATAGGACCTGCATAGTCAACATGGATCCTATGCCACGGTATAGTAGGCCATTCCCAAGGATGAAGTGGACTTTTCCTTGGGAGATCTCTGTTCTCTAGGCAGCTTTGACAGGAACGAACCAATGATTCGAGTTCTCCATCTAAACCAGGCCACCAGAAATAAGCTCTCGCCAGCTCTTTCATTTTTGTTGCGCCCATGTGTTCAGCGTGAAGTTCCTTCACTAAATTCGACCTGCCTTTATTTGGAATAATCACTCTGTGGCCCCATAAGAGACAGCCATTTTGAATAGAGAGGCCAGACTGACGCTGAATAAAAGGCTGTAATTCACTCTCAACCTTAGTAGGCCAACCAACTGAGCAGAAATGGATGACCCTAGACAGAATAGGGTCTGATTTTGTCCACTGCTCTATTTGTACTGCAGATACTGGAGTGGATTCCAAAAACTCCACCAAGTGAACCCATTCTGTAGGTATAGGTACACAATCATTTGGATTTTCTAAGGGCAACCTACTTAGCGCATCAGCCGTACCTAGAAGTTTACCTGACCGATGTACTAAGTCAAATTTATAGGCTTGTAGAATCAGTGCCCATCGTTGAATCCTACCTGAGGCCATAACTGGAATATTTTTATTAGGTGAAAATAAACCTAAAAGAGGCTTATGGTCAGTAATTAGTTTAAATTCATGACCCCATAGATAGAAATGAAATTTTTTTACTGCAAATACTAAGGCTAATGCTTCACGTTCCACTTGTGCATATCGTCTTTCCGTCTCAGTTAGTGTTCTAGAAGCAAAACAGATAGGCCTATCTACACCATCAATGTGGTGAGATAACACTGCCCCAATTCCATAAGAACTGCTGTCTGCTGAAACTACGAGAGGAAGTTTAGGATCATAATGCACTAGGAGAGTGGACTTTAGTAGTACGTCCTTGGAAGCCTCAAATGCTTCCTTTTGAGTTTTCTCCCATCTCCACTGTTCCCCAGATCGTAATAGCTTATTCAGGGGTTCAAGGAAAGTCGATGCATTAGGCAAAAATTTCCTATAAAAGTTTAGGAGACCTAAATAAGCTTGTAACTGTGTGATGTTTTGTGGAGGTGGTGCCTTTTCTATTGCTTCTAGTTTATCCACCGTTGGATGAATGCCTGAGGCATCTATGCGGAACCCTAAATATGAAACCTCGTTAGTGACCCATGAACACTTTTCTCTCTTTAGCTTAAGTCCCGCATCCCGGAGTCTTTTTAGAACCGTGGTTAATCTAGTTAGGTGTTCTTTTTTAGTCGAACCTGAAATGAGGACATCATCTAGAAAGCAAAGTACCCCTGGAATGTGACCTAGAACTTGGTCCATTGTCCTCTGAAAAATACCTGGAGCCGATGCTATTCCATAGCATAGCCTATTGTACTTATATAGGCCTCGGTGCGTATTTATGATAGTTAATTCTTTAGAGTTTTCATCTAAACTTAGTTGAGCATAGGCTTGGGACATATCGAGTTTTGTGAAATATTTTCCCCCAGCAAGAGAGCTAAATAATTCATCAGGCTTGGGTATAGGATAGCAATCTAGAAGGACGGCTCTATTTGCTGTTAAACGGTAATCCCCGCATAACCGCACGGACTTGTCCGGTTTTAGTACAGGAACTACTGGGGCAGCCCACTTAGCGTGTGTGACTGGTTCAATAATTTTATCTTTTAGCAGCCTGTCAATTTCTAAATCTACCTTCTCCCGCAGTGCATGCGCAATTGAACGAGCCTTACAAAATTTCGGAGTTACATTAGGATCTACTTCTATGCAGACCTGATGGCCTTTTAGGTTGCCTACTTCAGGCCCAAAAATAGAAGAAAACTCCCTTAACAATGAGTCTATGTCAGATGGATATGAAAGTGTATGCACATCTGCCTGACCCCTTGGCAAGATTTTGTCAATTGGCATTTCCAAAGCATCAATCCAATCACGGCCTAGTAGAGTAGGCCCTTGCTCATCCACCACTAAAAGGGTTAAGGGATGAGACAAAGTTTTCTGGTTAAGTGTAACTGTGACGTATGCTTCTCCACAAATAGGTATTTGTGTGTCACCGTACTTCTTCAAAATTGTTTTAGATGCATGTAGTTTAGGTGTGTTTTGAAAATCTTATCAAAAACTACCTTGGACATGACCGTCCGGGCAGCACCCGTATCCAATTCTAGAGGAACTGTAATTCCATCTAGGCCTACCTCTACAATATATGGGCCTGTATTTTTCCCACTTTGCTGCTCATAGAATAGGTACTCCACTCCAATGTTCGAAGTATTTCCCTTTTGAGGATTTATACTAGAAATGTTAGAATTTTCACCCTTTGTTTTCTTTGAAAAACACACTTTAGCTATGTGGCCTATTTTACTACAGTTTCGGCAAACTGCTTCTTTAAAAGGGCAATCTTTCTTCCAATGGTGTTTTCCACACCCTGTACATGGCTTGGAAGGCTTAGTAGAATTAGTAGGCTTAGTCGTATTCGCCTCATACCTTTTATTTGCCTGTCTAGTAGGCTCGTTAGGTCTGCCAGGCCTAGAAGATTTAAAGCTATTTACGTGTTGGGCTTTACTACTATGATTTCCAAAAGCTCTAACATCTTTAGCAGCTGCTTCTCTAGCCGTAGCTATTTCTACAGCCTGACTAAAAGTTAGGTCCTGTATGGCTAATAGGGCTCTCTGGGTAGACTCCTCTTTGAGACCCATTACAACCTATCTCTTAGCATTTCATCTAATTTGTCCCCAAATTTACACGTACGGCTATGGCTTTTTATTCCTGCAACAAACTCTGCAATGTTTTCATTTCCCGTCTGATGCCTTGAATAAAATTTGAAACGTTCATAGATGAGAACTACTCGGGGTTTGTAGTGATCGGTTAGGGCCTGTACCAATTCCTTATAGGTGCAAGTTTCCGGTGCTTTAGGAGAAACTAGGTCCATAACTAAACCAAACGTTTTAGGGCCTATTATAGTTAAAAAGGTAGGTACTTTCTTAGCATCCGGAATGGAATTTGCCTCGAAAAACAACCTCACCCTAGTGGCATAAGCTTCGAAGTCCTCCCCATTGTCTTCGTAGGGGCTTATATGGCCAATCACCGACATGCTAGAGCAAAACCGAATTAGACCAACTCACGTGAAGTAGGTTAGGTTAGGTTTAAATTTGGTCTAGTTACTGAATAGTGAATTTTATTAGAGTTAGGGCTGAATAGTGAATTGTATTAGAGTTAGGGCTGAGTAAGAATTAGTTTTAGAGGTAGGGCTGAGTAGGAATTAGTTTTAGAGTTAGGGCTGAGTAGGAATTAGTTTTAGAATTAGGGCGGCGGGACCTACGCTATAGTACGGTAGCTTCCCCACACAAACAAACCAAATCGGACGACCCACTAGTCTGCATCCAATTTTCCAAACAACCACTTGAACCCAATAAGCCAAATTAACCCAATAAGCCAAATTAACCCAATGAGCCAAATTTAACCCAATGAACAAAATTTAACCAAATGAGCCAAATCCCATCCTCGTCGCCAAATGTGATAGCGTGGGGTAGACACCCCAGTTAGGTTACTTAGGTTCTAGCAAACACTCAAAAGCACTTACCGGTGCGTTGAATTAGGTATTCCTTGAAGCCTACCGTTTTATTCCTGTGTCCCACAACAGCCTACCTAACTCTCTCTTACATTACCAATTAGAAGCTATAGACATTACCCCTAACTATACTTAAGTACGAACAACTTCCTACCCGATTTGTTACCTTAGATTCATCATAATTTACTCAGCACCAAAGATTAGGTCAGATAGGAAAAAACATGTCTAGGCCAGACCGAAGCAATACGAACAGCCCGTTGGTTTGTTTATGGCTTCGTCTTGCCATTCCGCTTAGATTTAGTGATATTTACTCTTTAGTGACTTTTAGACTATATACATATATATACATACACGTCACCTCACACACGCTGGCATGTCACAAGCTGGCATTAGTCGTCAACAGACTCATCTTCGATCACCACCCCCAGAGCTCCTGTTACTAATTGTTTTATTATTATATGAAACAATATTAATATTTTTAAAATGCCTATCTAAACGGTTCTTAAACACATTAACGCTGGTAGAGTTCACGACTGACACGGGAAGATTATTCCATTTATCAATTACTTTAAACGTAAAGAAGTTTTTGCCGATATTAGTAATGAAACATCTGCCACGCAACTTAAATCCATTATTATGAGTATTGCTATTATCGAAAGTGACCAGTTTATCAAAATTTACGTTATCAATTTTATTAACGATTTTGAAAACTTCAATAAGCTCCCCCCCTTAATCTCCTAGTTTCGAGTGAATGCAAGTCTAACTCTTTAATTCTATCTTTATAAGGCTTGTTGAGCAATGATGGAATTAGTTTCGTGGCACGACACTGAACCCTTTCTAACCTATCAATATCCTCACGCAAATACAGGCATCAAAAATGAATGGCATATTCTAAATGAGGCTTGACTAGGGACTTGTAAAGGGGCAATATAATATTCATCAATTTAAATTCGAAGTTACGCGTTATGAAGCCTAACATCCTAATAGCTTTTGTGCAAGACTTCAGGCACTGGTTCCTAACTTTTAAATCCTTAGATACACGTACGCATAAATCTACTTCCTCGTCAACGCTCGCTAACACTCTATCATCCATTGTGTACGTGTAATTATTGTTACGAGAACCTATACGCAAAACTTTACATTTGTCTACGTTAAATTGCATCTGCCACTTATCCATCCACTCCATAATCCTATTTACATCGTCTTGGAGCCTATTTCTATCATCCTCATTAAGTCATTAACAACCTTACCGCCTATTTTAGTATCGTCCGCGAATTTTTACACGTTACTAGTCAATCCTACATCTATGTCGTTAATGTAAATTACAAATAGCAATGGGCCTAACACTGAACCCTGTGGGGCACCGCTACCTACATCCAACCACCCCGATTCACTACCATTAACAACGACCCTCTGTCTCCTAGCACGAAGCCATTCCTCTAACCAGTTAGCTACCTGACCGCGTATACTGTGCGCTTTAACCTTCGCAATTAATCTTCTATGCAAAACTGTATCAAACACCTTTTTAAAATCTAAATAAATAACATTAGCCGCTCTATGCCTATCATATTCGCATACTATTTCATTATAAAATTCTAACAAATTAGTTAAACAAGATCTATGGCATCGAAACCCATGCTGACTACTATTAATCAAATCGAGACTTTCTAATTGATCGATGATACGATCCCTAACTACAGATTCCAAAAGTTTATGACAATTGACGTTAAGCTAATGGGCCTATAATTGCTAGCTACTATGCAGTCGCCTTTTTTTTAAAATGGGCGTGACGTTAGTTAATTTGAAGTCTTCAGGAATAATCCCCGTTTCTAGTAACTGATTAAAAATCCTTGTTAAGGGGCCTACGATAACGTCTTTCAAATGTCTAGGATAAAATGTGTCAGGATTTGGAGCCTTGCTAACTTTTAGCCTATTGATATAATGCGCAATCTCACCCTTATAAACAGTTATTTCATCCAAAATAGTCTTGCTGCTAAATGGAACAATATCGTCCACATCGGGGACATTATTGACGTCTTCTACGGTAAAAACTGCGGCAAAAACGTTATTAAAAATACCCGCCATTGCCTGAGTGTCGGAAGCCAAGGCGCCATTAGCATCCACGAGAGGGCCTATATTATCTTTTATGGGCTTACGATTATTCACATAATCAAAAAACGTTTTTGGGTTATGTAGCTATTTTGCCTGGTTTCAAAATTGGTAACAAAAGTGAAGTTTTCCACATGTCTGGGAATGAGTGATTTATCCAAATTTGGTTGTAGAAGCGCAAAATTTTCTTCAACTCAGTATCAGGCAGATTTTGAATAAAGGAATATGGGACTTCATCAATAGCAGGAGCAGGGTCCTTAGCATGTAGAAGCACATATTTGAGTTCAGCAAGGGAAAATAACCTATTGTATTCATGAATATTCAGTGTAGAAAAATCAACAGCTGTTAATTCTGCCTCTGCCATATGAGTAGCAAAGGGTTCTTTGTAAGTAGTAATACTGTTCACAGTAGCAAAATGTTGCACTAGTAGATTGCATACTTCTCTGGGGGAGGTAATCATATTACCATCATCCAATATAGTTATGCTCTTAAAAGAGGAAGATGACTTAAAAGCTTTCACCTTTCTCCACACATATGAGATGGAACTATTAATTGTCAAAGACGACAAGTTTTTGCCAAAATGCGCGTTTTTGTTACTTTACTACAAACTTAGCCTGGGCTCTTGCCCTCTTCTATGCGATGAAATTCACTTGCAATGGGTATTTCGTGAAGATCTGTTATGCCTTTTTACATCTGGCAACAGCTGTGGCACAGGTGGCATTCCACCATGGGTTGGAGTAACCTGGCTTTCTAATATGTGGAATACGTTTTATAGGTATGTTCTTTTGTGCAGCCAGAACTAGAGATGATACAAGTTCATGACAAGCAGAGTTAACATTAATGTGTACCATTAAGGGAGGTATGTTAACATCCTTGTCATAGTTTGCCCAACTGGCTGTGCATAATGTTCATCTGGAGGTACTTTTGATTGGAGAATGGCAAGACAATGACTGGGGAACAGCTATGTTAAGATCTGTAACCATAATGGGAAAGTGGTCACTATCCATTAGACAGGAGTGTGTCTGCCATTCAAGTTTATTGTAAATATTAGATGTACAACATATTGAAAGATCAATATGGGAACACTGACCACTGAAATCAGACATGTAGGTAGGTTGTCCATCATTCAACTGTATTGACACCAATGACTTCCAGGTGGGAGTTGATATCAAATTTAGTGGAGAAGTATGACTCATGAACCAGTAGAGCATCTCCACCACCACGTCTATTTCTATCCTTTCTATAAAAACTGTAGTGTTTAAAGGAATACTGTACAGAAGGATCCAGAAAAGTTTCCTGAAGGGCTATGCTAAATCTAAAGCTAAATCTAAAGTTGATGTAAATATTATGTCTTGTGGTACTTGCAATGTCACTGTTGATGAAAGTGCTATTGGTTGTGACAGATGCTCTCTTTGGTTTCATCCCACTTCTCTGTGCTTAGGATTAAAAAAGGAGGTTATTGATGCTATAATTGTCTCAAGGGGTGAGGGTGTTGCTTACATACATATGCACTAAGTGTCGTACTGCTAACCAGCTTAAACCTATTCCCTGGGGCCTCTGAATCAAACTCGCCTGCCTTGAGCCAGTTGCTTGAGACTGTGAAGGCTTTTGTGCAACAGTTGCTACGCTTTCCACTCAGGTGAATTCATTGTCTTCATCAGTGAAATGCGGGCATACAGCACACAGCCCTGCACGGGAGGTGATCAAGGAAGAAATTATTGAGCTCCTCGAGGAGGGGCGCAAGAGAAAGTCATCTGTAATAATCAAGGGGCTGCCCAATCTGGACAGGCCATCTGCCACTATTGCGATCGAATCTGCTGTTTCTCAAATAACTCAAACTGATATTGACTTTTCTAATGTTTACTGTATTGATCGGGATAGAGGTATTTACAGAGCTAATGTACTAAATGCTGAGCATTGTAAGAATTTATTGGATGATGCAAATAAACTTAAGTCATCTTCTGATTATCATAATGTTTATATTTCCTGGGACTTAACATACAAGCAGAGACAAGAATTATTTTCGAGGCGGAGGCAAAATCTCCAGGCTTCCTTGTCTGCCCTTCCCAGCCGAAGGATGTAATCTCGGCTACTATCCCAAAAAACTGACTTTCACCCATGTAAATATCGTATTTGCTAATGTAAATAGTTTGCGTAATAAGCTTCCTTCTGTTATTGATCTTATCAGTGAGAATAACTTACGTATTATTGGCATTGCTGAGTCTTGGCTTTTAAGGGGTCTGTTCCAGATTCTTTTGTCCAGATTCCTGGTTTCCAGGTGTTTCGTAGTGATGTCGAGGGAGTGGTCCCCAAACATGGTGTGTGTGTGTGTATGTGTCTGCGAGTATTAGGTGTATGTATATTGAAGTACTAGTTTCTAATGTACTGGTGGTGGTGTTATTAGATTTTAATTTGTATCTTATTGTGGTTTACCGTCCTCCATCGTCTTCTTCAGAGCTGGATCAAGTCTTGATAATTTTTTAAATGATTTTGTCCCATCTAGGGAGGTATTGATTTTGGGTGACTTTAATTTTCCTAGTTTGAAATAGGCTTTGGGTTTGGAAGTGCATGGTCAGGACAGACTTTTTTTTAATTGTTTTGATTTCCTGGGTCTCACCCAGTGGGTACAGCAACCTACATACCTTAGATCAAACAATATCTTAGATTTAATTCTTTCGACTGAATGTAATCGCATATCTGGCCTGGATTTCTTGCCTCCTTTCCCTAATTGTAATCGTGTCATTATTTTTTGTACATATACTTTTCAAAGAAGCCTAGAGGACACTGGCGATAATGTTAAGATGATTTGGAACAGGGGTAATTACCGTGCACTAAGTGCTGCTTTACGTGGTATTGATTGGGATGTTAAACTTTCTACGAGAAATGTTAATGACAGTTATGACGTCTTTTGCTCTACACTTGAGAGGCTAACTTGTCTTTACATACCTAAGGCAAATACCACCCAAAGCCTTGACAACCATGGCGGACAAAACCACCAGCTATATTGACCCGTATGAGGCGTGATGCATGGCAGAGGTATAAAACCTTAAGGATTCAGTATGGTAGAGGTGTTTTATGTACAGAGGTGGCGTGGCTTTAACCACATTTTTGTAATTTAATTATCAATATCGTACTTTTTTTCATTCCTAGCCAAATCATTTACGAAATGAAACTTAACCACCAGTTTAAGTCTACCCCTAAATTGTTCCATTCTTATATTAGGAACAAGAAGGTTGGAAAGCCTAGTATAGGTCCTTTGAAAGCATCTTCAGGAGAGCTGGTCTCCAACAGTCTTGAAATGCAAACACTTTGGCTACTGCTTTTGCATTAGTATATTCACGAACTACGCCTGCAGCTCCTTTCCCTCACCACCAGTGTGACAGCACACTTGATCAATTAGTCATTAATGAGAACATTGTACGTAGTGTGCTTGCTCATTTAAAGACATCATCTAGTATGGGTCCCGACAATATTCACCCTCTCCTTCTAGTGAAGTACAGTGATACCCTAGCTTATCCATTGTGTAAAATCTTTACTCAATCTCTGGAAACACGACAACTTCCTGTACTGTGGAAAATATCATTAGTGGTGCCAATATTCAAGAAAGGAGTAAGGATGGATCCTCTTAATTATCGCCCAGTTAGTCTCACTTCTATACCCTGTAAAGTTCTTGAGCGTATTATTGCTAAAACTTTATATACCTACCTGGATGAACACTCAATTTTGTCCGATGACCAGTTCGGTTTTAGGACTTCAAGATCTGTCTGATCAGCTCTTGCTTACCTATAATGCAATTACTTCCTGGTTTGACACCCATGCAGTTGTTGACTTAGTGCTTTTTGATTTCGCTAAAGCATTTGACATTGTTAGTCACGCAATTTTACTTCAGAGGCTAAAAGCCATTGGGGTTACTCATTGGCTTGTGGGATGGATTAAGGAAATTCTTACTAATAGAGAGATGTCAGTCACTGTGAATGGTAAGACTAATCAACTGCACAAGGTGGGCAGTGGGGTGCCTCAGGGATCTGTCTTGGGGCCAGTACTGTTTCTTATTTACATTAACCACATTATGGTCCATTGTAAATGTAAAGTAAAATTTTTTGCTGATGACTTGAAACTGTATTTGCAATTTTTTGCTGATTCCCTGTCATCTTTTCTCTTGGGTGTAGACCAATGCCAAAATGATATTAATATACTCACTGCTACATCTAGGTCATGGGGGCCTTTCTCTGAATACATCCAAGTGTTGTGTGCTTCGCTTCCAGAGGCCTGGTGCTCAGTTTTAGGAGATGGGTCCTTACACTGCATACTACATTAATGACGAACAAATTAGATTTGTACAGTCTGCTACTGACCTGGGAGTGGTAGTTGATGTTGGACTGAAGTTTCATCTTCATATTCGCTCAGTAGCTAACAAGGCTGGTGGGTTGGTGTCAAATCTACTAAGTTCTACAATTTGTAGAGATCCTGAATTTATGAAGCAACTTTTTATTAGTCACATAAGACCTATTTTGGAGTTCTCTTCGGTAGTGTGGAATTTTGGTTATTTGGGAGATTTGAGTGTGCTTGAGGGAGTGCAGCACAGATGGACAAAAAGGATTGCTGGATTTAAAAATCTTTCCTACTCTGAAAGACTTAGTAGACTTCAGCTCTTTTCTATTCAGGGTAGACTTCTAAGAGCTAACTTGATTCAGTGCTGGAAGATATTTCATGGCAATTCACCAATTGACCCTTCTGACCTGTTTCATTGGCTTCCCCATATTAATACTAGAGGACATCCATTCAAGATATTTCATCCTCAGACTTTTCATGAGTTCCGCGCAAGATTTTTCTCAGTGAGAGTTATACCTATTTGGAATTCCCTCCCCCGTGCTGTGGTATGCTCGGATACCTTACCTGTATTTAAACACTCTTTGCATGCCCATATGGGTCACCGACTTTATGAGTTCCATGAATGACTGGCCTTTTCGGCTTACAACACACTTTCCAGTCATAAACATTGTTTTTCCTTACTATGCAAACAACTACTACATTGAGCTGGCGTGTTGGCAGTTCTGGGGTTCTCAGGTTATGGCCATGGGAACCCAACCAGGTAAGAATACCAGGTAAGAATGCAGCTGATTGAAAAATCAGCGAGCAACACCTGAAGGGAGGGGTAACTTAGGGAGAAAACCTTTTAAATTCCATTGTATAAGGTTGTAACATATATTCTGCTCGATTTTTTAGTTCATTCAGAACAAAAATTAAATGACAATGACAAATTAATCATCAATATAATTCCCTCTTTTTCTATAACCTCCTCCCACCTGTAGAAAAGTTTTTTTATGCCACGTTCGAAGAAATCCCTTAGTTTCGAGTTAAAAAAAGCAATCACTTCGTTTTCGATAGCTTCCCCGGATTACAACTTTTGTCCATCTAGGTGGTGTTGCAGACTTCTGAATAAATAGTAGTCTGAAGGTGCGATGTCTGGAGAATAAGGTGGATGAGGCATTTTTCCCAACCAAATGTCTCCAATTGGACAGTGATGATTTGAGTAGTGTGAGGGGCGCGCGTTATTCTGGTGGAATAGAACACCTCTGCGATTAATTAATGCAGGATGTTTTTCTTGTAATGCCATCTTCAATCATTGGAATTGTTGGCAGTAGACTTCAGCTGGATTGTTTGGTTATGTGGTAGAAGCTCAAAATGAATAATTCCTTGCATATCCCACCAAACGCATAGCAAAATTTTCTTTGGATGGGGTCCATTCCTTGGCTGAGATTCAGGCTTTGTTTCACGGCTAAGCCACTAGATGCTGACGCTTAATATTGTTATAGAGGACCCATTTTTCATCCTTAGTGACAGTCCGATTAAAAAATGGTGCCTGCAACTGGCGAGAATGCAGTGATGTGCAAATATCGATTCAATGTTGAAGATTCATTTGTAACAAATCATGTGGAGAAAATATTCATTAGCCTA
This sequence comes from Bathynomus jamesi, assembly GCA_023014485.1. Classification (NCBI taxonomy): domain Eukaryota; kingdom Metazoa; phylum Arthropoda; class Malacostraca; order Isopoda; family Cirolanidae; genus Bathynomus; species Bathynomus jamesi. Next base: position 219,463 of record JAJOZX010005138.1, read on the forward strand.
ATCCTGCACTAGCCTAAGTCATTCTGTATCATGATAAAACATGTGCGAACCTGTCACCACGTATATTTTGCAACATTTCTAAAACTATTTCACATTATCTTGAGGTTATTCTATTATCTATCATCCATTTTCTAATCGAGCAGAATTTATGTTACAACCTGATAAAACCATGGGTAATTATATGTTGTTGACCACATGACCTGAACTTTTGGTCAAAAATACATTTTTCAAGTGTATTTTGGTGTGCTCTGTTCAAATATGACTTTCATTTCTTGTGCAAATGAACAGAAATACGTGTTTGGACCATGCAATGACAACTGTATTTCTGTTCATTTGCACAAGAAATGAAGGTCATATTCGAACAGAGCACACCAAAATACACTTGAGAAATGTATTTTTGACTACATTTTATACAATAAAGCATAACCTAACAACTTACCTAGGTAAATTTTCAGTTTCGTACAACCACCGAATCTTAGGAATTTTGTCTTTATAATAGGTAGTTTCAACAATTCTAGGCCACTTTTCTTCTATGGCAAATTTGTCGCAAATGAATATTAAAAAAATTACAGCTATTTAAAGTTTACCCGATATTTTTGTTAAAGCTAAGGAAAATATCATTACAACCTAACCAATCAAGGGCATTCAATTGACCTAACCTGACATTCAATTAACCAGGGGCAACTCACAAGTAGATAAGATCACAGCACTGCATTATCACATGCTCACACTACAACAATAATATTCAAGCTAAACTAGGTCTAAGCAGGAAACAAATAACAGGTAAAATTGTCATTTAGCACCCAACTAGTGACCCCCACTTCTGTTTTTTGTTTCTAGTGTCGCTCCTACTTCCAAAAGTGTGTGCAATTTCACAACCTTCACACGACATGATTCACAATACACTGGACCTTCACACGACATGATTCACAATACACTGGACCTTTACACGACATGATTCACAATACACTGGCACTGAAAACTACCCACAATGCTGCCAGATGCAGAATGGTACTGAAATATTTAAGTAGCTGTGACTTTCTTAATATTCATTTGCAACAAATTTGCCATAGAAGAAAAGTGTCTTAGAATTGTCGAAACTACCTATTGTAAAGAAAAAATTCCTAAGATTCTGTGGTTGTACCGAACTGCAATAATACCACTTATATTATCATTATTATTATCATTTTCTACAATAGTTTGCACAAAAAATAACAAACAGATTTGAAAAGAGTGGGTAATATTAACCCAGAAAAATGTATTTTTGACCAAAAGTCCAGGTCATGTGACCAGAAACATATTGGTATTTCTTTACTATTACACCGGTCTCCGGTAGAAAGTTTTAAAAGCTGGTTTTCAATGTTTTTCAATGTGCTGAACTAAAAAATGATACTCATTTCCATCGCAAATGATTTGTTAAAGAGTTAGGTTAGGTTAGGTTAGGTTGTTTTAGGTTAGGTTAGGTTTGCTTAGGTTGTTTTAGGTTCGGCCAATTTTGAAGGTGAAATTTGTTTTTCCTATGGTTTTTGATGTATTTTGTATTAATCTGACTTTCAAAATCTTCGGAAACCACTCGTTTTTGCGATTCTCCCCACCCAAAAACTCCCGGTTCCCACTAGGGGTCCCCCAGGTAAAAAAGGGTGAAAAAGGGTAGAAAAGGGTAAAAACGGGTAGAAAGTTTTAAAAGCTTTAAGCTTCAGTAACTCTTTAACAATTCACTTGCGACGGAAATGAGTATCATTTTTTTAATTCAGCACATTGAAAAACATTGAAAACCAGCTTTTAAAACTTTCTACCGGAGACCAGTGCAATAGTAAATATTTACCAACATATTAACCAAATCATGAATATTAGAAATTAGTGGTGTCAGGAATGTTAATTGATCTGGAGACAAGAGTGGCTAGGTATCTCCAAAGAGGACCCTAAATCTATCCCTTGAGTCTGCACGAGACTTGGGAAAACCAAGCCTTCTGAGATTTTGTGCCATTCTTTGAACAATAGTTTTAGGGGAAGAGTTTGATTCCATTAAAGTTTTATAATTACTTAAAATTTTCCACAAAACATCAGGTGGGCACTGGCTTGTAGTGGTGACCAGTTTATTTGCATGGGAAGTTCTGACTTTGGAAGTTAGAGTTGAAGGTTCTGATCCCGATTCAAGAGAGAGTGGAAGAGGAAGGGGGAAGATTTTGAAGGTCACATTGTATCTCAACTGAGACCTTGGTAGGAGGAGGAATATTCACCGGACAAGGTGGAATCGTACTAGTACTTGATGGATTGGAACAGTGGCGGCTCGTGACTTTCAGTTATGGGGGTGCTGCCTCAGAAATTGCGAACAATTGTGTCGATTATATATATATATATATATATATATATATATATATATATATATGAGAGAGAGAGAGAAAGTCGAATAGATAAATAGATAACTACTCACTACTCAGTCAAAAAATAAGTAAAATAGTATCATAAAATCAATTATAGGGTACTTACGCTTAACGGGTAATTTCGAATTTGCCAAAATTTTTATTTATAAACAAATTCCATTCTTCTGTTTTTATTCTGAGCGAAAAAAATATTCTAAGAAATGAAGCTATATATTGTAAATAATCAATTATTTTATAATTAACTTCAATCTCACGACAAAAAATAAATGATAACGAATCATTGATAAATGCAATTCGGAAATTAAATTCGAATTAGCAAACGATACAGCAACACAACTACCACGTCAAACAAATAAATCGGCATGCTCTGTCCACAGTGCTTTGGATCCTCTTAAACCCGTGATTCTGACTCGCTCTTCGTACGTCCGCCACCGAGGTTTCAAGCGTTTCGAACAAAATCTGGAACTGTTAAGTATGCAATTCCACGGGAAGGCTGAAGCTACTTTCGTGATTCATTCGTTCGGCATTGAAATAGTTTAAGGAAAAAAGGATATAATCTGATTTAAAAACTCAAAGTTCATTGAAAAAAACAATCAGAGAGGCTATTTTAAATATTTAAATATAAAGATCATAAGATCATGGGGGTGCTGCAGTTCCACAGTGCCTACCTGCGAGCAGCTCCTGGATTGGAACTAGAGGATTTCCTGGAAGGAGCTCTAACTGACAGAGTAAGTTTCATTGGGAGAAGCTGATATATGTTTGGGCCTCAGAGTAATAAATCCTTTTGGCCTCAGAAAAGGATACCTTATTGTCAACTTTAATCTGTACAATTTCCCTCTCTCTCAGCCAGATGGGGCAGTTTCTGGAAGTAGTTGAATGTTCACCCTGACAATTACAGCAAATTGCCATTGTCATAGGGTTTTGATAAGATTTAACTTCATGATTTCCGCCACATATTGCACATTGGACTCTATTAGTACAAGTCTTAGTGCCATGTCCAAAGTTCAAACAAGTGAAGCACTGTAGAGGGTTGGGATAAAATTTATTTACCCTATAGACTATATAGCCAGCATGTATCAATTCAGGAAGGGTATCACCCCGAAAGGTCAAAACCAGTGCAAATGAAGATTTTTCCTGGCCTGTAAAAAGTCTACGGACATGTATGAGATTTGGGTAATCAGTTCTAAGTGAATTAAGAATTTCTTCTGTGGATAAGTTGAGCAATTTAGGAGCTCTGATCAGTCCTTGGATCTTATTTAAATTTTCTTCAATCTGAACTTGAACCCTATACTGGCCATTAAAGTTAGTTTGTGTAGCCAGCAGTTTTTTAACTTGACTATGATTAGCTGTTTTAATTAGGATAGTATGTTAACACGACGGTATGAGACTGAAGCAACAGGGCCATTGCAAATGGACTCCATTGCCTTTTTAATCCTAAAAGGATTGAACCTAGTAATGTCTATAGATGGGAAAACTTTTCATGAACACGTAGGAGACATGTTCCAGAAGAGGACAGAGTACCGGTTTCTGCATTTGTACAATATCAGACGTAGCTGAAGTTGAAGACAGATGGTTTTGGATGTTGTGAAGAGTTTTGAGAGGCAAGACGAGGTCCAGAATTTGCCGTCATATGCCCATCCGGACTAGATCCATGGAAGGATGACACAGCCGAGTCTGACTGTTTGATTGCCAAGTCAAGGTCTCGAAACTTTGTACCATCTTCAGGCTTTTCTGAAGATGGCTTGAACCATTTATTCTTTGAGCTCATCTTAAGGCTAGGGTTGTGTGATAACTTGGGGGTTAGACCCCCCGTTAGGTTATTAGGTTCCTAAACAACAAACAAAGGCACTTACCGGTGCGTTGAATTAGATATTCCTTTTGGGCCTACCATAGATTCCTGCGTCCCACAAGCAGACTACCTAACTCTCTCTTACTTTACTAATTTAGAAGCTATAGACATTACCCCTAACTATACTTAAGTACTGACAACTTTCTACCCCATTTGTCACCTTAGAAACACCACCAAATAAACAGTTAGCACCAACGATTAGGTCAGATAGGAAAGAGCACCTCTAGGCTAGCCCAAAACAATACGAACAGCCGCGTTGGTCCGTTTAGTCTGTCAGGGGGATGAGGGACCCTAGACGACCTGCGGAGCGGGGTTGATGTAGTAGGATTAGGTGCGACCTGCATAGGCGGGCGAATTGAACCATTTTCCGGAGGATTGGTTCTCTCTTCCGGACAACTCTGGTCATTCTGCAATTCACGTTCCCATATCTGGTCCTGATGGCGTTTAATAGAACGACCATCTTCTACTTGGCACTTGAAGGAAACAGGACCCGTTCTCTCCTGCACAGTTGCAGGAACCCATTTTGGTCCAGCCCCATAGTTGCGAATCATAACTGGATCATTAGGTTGCGGCTTCTACAACTCTCCCTTTTTTAGTGTCGTGGTACAACTTCTGTTTTTCCTGCTGGCGTAAAACTCGTTGTTATAACGTTTCGTTTGGACGTAACAAATCGAAAACTGAACGAATTCCCCGGCCAATCATAAGTTTAGAGGGAGACACCCCCGTCGTTGTGTGTGGTGTTAGTCGATATTTAAACAAAAATTTATCCAATACCACTTGCATTTCCTCCCCACGAGAATGACGCAAGGCCGACTTGAAAGTACGGACCATGTTTTCCGCGAGACCGTTGGTAGACGGGTGGAAAACACTAGACCGGACACGTCTAATGCCATTTAGGTGTACAAAAGAACGAAATTCCTCACTGGTAAAACAAGTACCATTGTCGGAAACCAGGACTACGGGTAAACCCCATCGAGTGAAACACGAACGGAGTAAGCGAATAGTAACGCCCGAAGTCGTGGAAGTGGTTGGAAAAATTTCCACCCACTTAGAGTGGGAAAATAGATATCTATAGTAGGAAATAGATATTATTTATAGGACCTGCATAGTCAACATGGATCCTATGCCACGGTATAGTAGGCCATTCCCAAGGATGAAGTGGACTTTTCCTTGGGAGATCTCTGTTCTCTAGGCAGCTTTGACAGGAACGAACCAATGATTCAAGTTCTCCATCTAAACCGAGCCACCAGAAATAAGCTCTCGCCAGCTCTTTCATTTTTGTTGCACCCATGTGTTCAGCGTGAAGTTCCTTCACTAAATTCGACCTGCCTTCATTCGGAATTATCACTCTGTGGCCACATAAGAGACAGCCATTTTGAATCGAGAGGCCAGACTGACGTTGATAAAAAAGCTGTAATTCACTCTCAACCTTAGTAGGCCAACCAACTGAGCAGTAATGGATGACCCTAGACAGAAGAGGGTCTGATTTTGTCCACTGCTCTATTTGTACCGCAGATACTGGAGTGGATTCCAAAAACTCAACCACGTGAACCCATTCTGTAGGTATAAGTACACAATCATTTGGATTTTCTAAAGGCAACCTACTTTGAGCATCAGCCGTACCTAGAAGTTTGCCTGACCGATGTACTAAGTCAAATTTATAGGCTTGTAGAATCAGTGCCCATCGTTGAATCCTACCTGAGGCCATAACTAGAATATTTTTATTAGGTGAAAATAAACCTAAAAGAGGCTTATGGTCAGTAATTAGTTTAAATTCATGACCCCATAGATATAAATGAATTTTTTTTACTGCAAATACTAAGGCAAAGGCTTCACGTTCCAGTTGTGCATATCGTCTTTCAGTCTCAGTTATGTTCTAGAAGCAAAACAGATAGGCCTATCTACACCATCAATGTGGTGAGATAACACTGCTCCAATTCCATAAGAACTGCTATCTGCTGAAACTACGAGAGAAAGTTTAGGATCATAATGCACTAGGAGAGTGGACTTTAGTAGGACGTCCTTGGAAGCCTCAAATGCTTCCTTTTGGGTTTTCTCCCATCTCCACTGTTCCCCAGATCGTAATAGCTTATTTAGGGGTTCAAGGAAAGTCGATGCATTAGGCAAAAATTTCCTATAAAAGTTTAGGAGACCTAAATAAGCTTGTAACTGTGTGATGTTTTGTGGAGGTGGTGCATTTTTTATTGCTTCTAGTTTATCCACCGTTGGATGAATGCCTGAGGTATCTATGCGGAAACCTAAATATGAAACCTCGTTAGTGACCCACGAACACTTTTCTCTCTTTAGCTTAAGTCCGGCATCCTGGAGTCTTTTTAGAATTGTGGTTAATCTAGTTAGGTGTTCTTTTTTAGACGAACCTGAAATGAGGACATCATCTAGAAAGGAAAGTACCCCAGGAATGTGATCTAGAACTTGGTCCATTGTCCTCTGAAAAATACCCGGAGCCGATGTTATTCCATAGCATAGCCTATTGTACTTATATAGGCCTCGGTGCGTATTTATGATAGTTAGTTCCTTAGAATTTTCATCTAAACTTAGTTGAGCATAGGCTTGGGACATATCTAGTTTTGTGAAATATTTACCCCCAGCAAGAGAGCTAAATAATTCCTCAGGCTTGGGTATAGGGTAGCAATCTAGAAGGACTGCTCTATTTGCTGTTAAACGATAATCCCCACATAACCGCACGGACTTGTCCGGTTTTAGTACAGGAACTACTGGGGCAGCCCACTAAGCGTGTGTGACTGGTTCGATAATTTTATCTTTGAGCAGCCTGTCAATTTCTAAATCTACCTTCTCTCGCAGTGCATGCGCAATTGAACGAGCCTTACAAAATTTCGGAGTTACATTAGGATCTACTTCTATACAGACCTGATGGCCTTTTAGGTTGCCTACTTCAGGCCCAAAAGCAGAAGAAAACTCCCTTAACAATGAGTCTATGTCAGACGGATATGAGAGTGTATGCACATCTGCCTGACCCTTTGGCAAGATTTTGTCAATCGGCATTTTCAAAGCATCAATCCAATCACGGCCTAGTAGAGTAGGCCCTTGCTCATCCACCACTAAAAGAGTTAAGGGATGAGACAAAGTTTTCTGGTTGAGTGTAACTGTGACGGATGCTTCTCCACAAATAGGTATTTGTATGTCCCCGTATTTTTTTAATATGTTTTAGATGCATGTAGTTTAGGTGTATTTTTGAAAGTTTTGTCAAAAACTGTTTTGGACATGACAGTTCGGGCAGCACCTGTATCTAGTTCTAGAGGAACTGTAATTCCATTTAGGCCTACCTCTACACTATATGGACCTGTATTATTACCACTTTGCTGCTCATAAAATAGGTACTCCACTCCAATGTTCGAAGCATTTCCCCTTTTAGGATTTACACTAGAAATATTATAATTAGAATTTTCCCCCTTTGTTTTCTTTGAAAAACAAAGTTTAGCTATGTGGCCTATTTTATTAAAGTTTCGGCAAACTGCTTCTTTAAAAGGACAGTCCTTCTTCCAATTGTGTTTCCCACACCTAGTACATGGCCTGGAAGGCTTTTCCTTCTGCTTAGCATTTGAATTAGTAGGCTTAGTCGTATTTGCCGCATACTTTTATTTGCCTGTCTAGTAGGCTCATTAGGTCTGCCAGGCCTAGAAGATTTAAAGCTATTTACGTGTTGGGCTTTACTACTGTGACTGCCAAAAGCTCTAACATCTTTAGCAGCTGCTTCTCTAGCCGCAGCTATTTCTACAGCCTGACTAAAAGTTAGGTCCTGTATAGCTAATAGGGCTCTCTGGGTAGACTTCTCTTTGAGATCCATTACAAACCTCTCTCTTAGCGTTTCGTCTAATTTGTCCCCAAATTTACACGTACGGCTACGGCTTTTTATTCCTGCAACAAACTCTGCAATGCTTTCATTTCCTGTCTGATGCCTCGAATAAAATTTGAAACGTTCATAGATGAGAACTACTCGGGGTTTGTAGTGATCGGTTAGGGCCTGTACCAATTCACTATAGGTGCAAGTTTCCGGTGCTTTAGGAGAAACTAGGTCCGTGACTAAGCCAAACGTTTTAGGGCCTATGATAGTTAAAAAGGTAGGTACTTTCTTAGCCTCAGGAATGGAATTTGCCTCGAAAAACAACCTCACCCTAGTGGCATAAGCTTCGAAGTCCTCCCCAGAGTCTTCGTAGGGGCTTATATGGCCATTCACCGACATGCTAGAGCAAAACCGAATTAGGCCAAATAACTTGAAGTAGGTTAGATTTGGTTTAAATTTGATCTAGTTACACCCCAGTTAGGGCTGAATAGTAATTTGTATTAGAGTTAGGGCTGAGAAGGAATTAGTATTAGAGTTAGGGCTGAGTAGGAATTAGTTTTAGAGTTAGGGCTGAGTAGGAATTAGTTTTAGAGTTAGGCCGGCGGGACCTAAGCTATAGTACGGTAGCTTACCCACACCAACAAACCAAATCGGACGACCCACTAGGCTACATCCAATTTTCCAAACAACCACTTGAACCCAATAAGCCAAATTAAATCCAATGAGCCTAATTAAATCCAATGAGCCTAATTTAATCCAATTAACTAAATTTAATCCAATGAACCAAACTTATTCCAATGAGCCAAATTGAATCCAATGAGCCTAATTAAATCCAATCCCATCCTCGTCGCCAAATGTGATAACTTGGGGGTTAGACCCCCCGTTAGGTTATTAGGTTCCTAAACAACAAACAAAGGCACTTACCGGTGCGTTGAATTAGATATTCCTTTTGGGCCTACCATAGATTCCTGCGTCCCACAAACACTACCTAACTCACTCTTACTTTACTAATTTAGAAGCTATAGACATTACCCCCAACTATACTTAAGTACTGACAACTTTCTACCCCATATGTCACCTTAGAAACACCACCAAATAAACACTTAGCACCAACGATTAGGTCAGATAGGAAAGAGCATCTCTAGGCTAGCCCAAAACAAAACGAACAGCCGCGTTGGTCCGTTTATGCCTTCGTGTTGCCATTCAGCTTAGATTTAGTGATATTTCCCTTTTAGTGACTTTAGACTATAATATATATATATATATATATATATATATATATACACGTCCCCTCAGGTTGTCAATTGGCATGTTGACTAGCCAGGCTAAGCAAGGCTTAGCCTAGCTGAAATAAAGGTAATTATTCGTTTTCACACCCAGTCTATTTTTATGATAGCAAACTTTTCTGGTCAATTTTGAGGTGTTTTGTACGAATCTGCCATCCGTTTCCTGTGCAAATGCATAATTTTTGAGATATCATCATCTCGAAAACTACGCATCTGCACATGAAACGGATGGCAGTTTCGTACAAAACACCTCAAAATTAACCAGAAAAGTTTGCTCTCGTCATTTTTGTTTAAACTAACGAAAATATCACAACTTAACATAACCAATCATCAAGGGCGTACAATTAACCTAACCTGGCATTCAATTGACCTAACTGGGCATTTAATTGATCTAACCGGGCATTCAATTGACCTAACTGACCTAAAAAGTCAAATATGCAAAACTGACACATCATACTTCTGGTCACAAAAACACCGAACTAACAGACCAACAATCGCTAATAATGATTTAATTTTAAAACAGGACAAATTGAATTAAGCAGAAGTAGCCAGAATCACTAAAAATAGGAAATATTCACCAAATAGTCGATATATATATATATATATATATATATATATATATATATATATATACACACACACACACACACACATATATATATATATATATATATATAGTGAAAAAACACGAAAATAGGAAATATATTTTAATAAAAAACCACATTTTATACAAATCTGCACGAGATATATATATTTTCTTAGTCAGTTTTGAATGGCAATTCAATATATTGTACTGTTTTAACCGCGCGTGAGCGGGTTAAAAGACGAATATTCACCGAAATAAATGTTCTAGTCTATGAATAATAATTTATAACCAACAAGTAACTTATTCAACTATATATTGCTATATAGTAAAGGAAATTTCATCTCAAACTACAACCGCTAAGGTTAAATGGTGAATTTGTAGTTTCGACCAACCACGGAATTTTTTTATGAAAAATACGTCATTCAAGAGCTCTTCAAATCCTGAACAACTTTTTTATTTACCATTTTGCTCGCAAATGAACAACAGTTAAATAAATTAACAGAACCGTTTTAACCAATCAGCTTCGTCCTAGATCGTTGAATAAATTAATAAAGCCGTTTTAGCCAATCAGCTTCATCCTAGATCGCGCCACACGCACAGCGCTTTCATTTGAAATCAGTTTGAAAATGGCGAGTCTGTGCGGTGGATCTATTTACTTGTGAGTTGCCCCCAGTTAATTGAATGTCAGGTTAGGGCAACTGAATGCCCGGTTAGGTCAAATAAATGCCTAGTTAGGTCAACTGAATGGTAGGTTACGTCAACTGTACGCCCTTAACAGGCGCGGATCCAGGGGGGGTCGAGGGGGTCCGAACCCCCCCCCCCCCCCTGCTCACGGTGACCAACGATTTTTCGATTGCGTTTGTTTGCTCCTATATATGAAAAATAAGACCTGAAGACTTAAAATGGCTTAAGGTACATGTATCCCGGTTGCCACAAAATTAATTTCCTTAAAAAGAATAAAGAAAAAAAAGTTTATGTCCGATCCTGAGACATTTCAGACCTGGCCTGGGTGTGTGAACAAGCAGGATTTTGATAACGGGAATATACTTCAAATCCATCTAAAGCTATCTTCAAATATGAAAATTTTCTACCGAGGGGACCCCGCTCTGCTTAAATTCCTGGATCTGCCCCTGCTTAACGATTGGTTAGGTTAAGTCATAATATTTTCCTTAGTTTTAACGAAAATATCGGGTAAATTTTAAATAGCTGTAACGTTTTTAATATTCATTTGCGACAAATTTTCCATAGAAGAAAAGTGTCTTAGAATTGTCGAAACTACCTATTGTAAAGACAAAATTCCTAAAATTCCGTGGTTGGTCGAGACTACAAATTGACCGGTTAAATAGTTTCAGCAAATAATAATGGGTAACGGTTCAGAATAGGGGCGCCACCTCAATTTTTGTGTTTTTTCCACCAAAACATGCTAAAACCATTGGTTTCCTGTTGTTTAGGATGAATGTGACCATCGCCATTACAGTAAATTATTGCTTGAAGTGATTTCACCCCCCCCAACCCCTGCTACAATCTGGGGAGACCACCGTGGGAACCGGGGGTTTTGGGGTGGGAGAACACAGCACAAACAGTAATTTACTGTAATAACGATGGTCAGATTTATCCTAAACAACAGGAAACCAATGGTTTTAGCATGTTTTGGAGGAAAAAACAAAAATTGAGGTGGCCCCTATTCTGAACCGTTACCATGAAAAGTAACTAGGTTTAAATATAAAACCCTATACCGATCAATTTGTGATGCGTGATCTTTACGGGGCCTCCGCCCCCGTACCCCCGAGACCTAAATTATACAAATGATAATGTAATAACATATTCATGTTAGGTTAGGTTAGCGTAACAATTACCAAAAATACTAGCGTCACCGCATGCGACACATGCAATCAACGTATTTTAATGAGAGAAACAACTTTGTCTCTATGGTATTTTTCGAAATTTTGCTTAATTAAGTGGCGCCCGTATTCTGAACCATTACCTAATAATGAACAGTAATACAGTATATATATATATAGTAGCAAAATTTTCCAGAATCTATTCGAGTTTTTAAGATTATTTTTGACGGGATGCAAATAATGGAATTACAGGCATCGCTTTGTAGGTTTAGTTCGCTTTATAATTTTAAGTTAATTTAAAGGTTTAAAGTCGAAAAAATATTCGTTAAAGACACTAATTTATACTGGGTCAAATTCGGGCTGTTTATTGTGCTTGTTGTATATAAATTGTGTGAGACTTCAAAATAGAGAAATTGTTTTCGTAAATTCTTTTGATAAATTAATTTGCTTTTTACTATATATATATATATATATATATATATATATAAATTTTTATATTTTTTATAGGTGTGGTGAATGTTGTTGTTTATTTTTTCTTTCTTTCATTCTCAGGACAACTCCGGGTGATGTTTTGTATGGTTTAAAGTCGAAAAAATATTCGTTAAAGACACTAATTTATACTGGACCAAATTCGGACGTTAAACTCTAGGTCTAAGGTGGAGTGACACGCTTGACCTTCGCCGGGATGAACAATTTGGATAGGTCCGGGTTTGTGTATTATTATTTTCTATTATATATATACTCCTCGTTCGTAGTTCTTATGCTATTATTATTTTTTTATTGCATATATTCCTTCGCTTGTATAGGAATGTATATTTATTTTCAATATATTTCGTGAAATTGGATCCAATAATTTGTCTAAATAAACAGTGATGTGATGATGTTTTATTTAATCTTTTGGATGTATATATAAACGTTATTATTATTATTATTATTTAATTATACTAAATGGCTGGTTAGGCCTTCTAGACATCCGTTTTATATATATATATATATATATATATATACACACACACTACGTTCTAAATTATTAAGCAGATTACATTTTCTTCAATGTTTTCAAAAGTTTTTCACCGATTTCAATGAAATTTATAGTAAATAATTACTATATATAACAGCATTGATGGTATTTATTTCGATAAAATATTTTGATAATTAAAATAATTATCTCGTTTTATTGAAAAATATTTAAAATATAGTGTTCCAAATTATTTAGCAAACATTCTATTTACAGATCTAAATGGTGAAAATGGGTAAGAAGGATTTAACCCCAACTGAGAAAAGAAAAGTAGTGAAGCTACTCGCTGAAAATATCAAATCTATTGAAATTGCGAAGCAGCTAGGCAGGGATCATCGAACTGTAAAGAAGTTTTTAGCAGAGGGTACCAAACTGAGGCAGCGAAGTGATAAAGGAGCTATAAGAAAAGTGACAAGGCTGCAGATATCTGTAATCAAGCGCGAAGTTGCGAAGCACCCATTGTCCTCGAGTAAAGAGGTTTTTGAGCAGGCTGGCATACATAATGTACCAAGAATATCTCGATCTGGAATCCTCCAAACAATTGGCAAGACACGTAAACCTACAATTCAGCCACCAACAAAACCCAGACACAAGAAGCAGCGTGTTGAATGTGCGCGTCAATACATGAAAACAGATTTTAAGACTGTATGGTTCACCGATGAATGCAGAGCAACCCTTGATGGACCTGATGGTTGGTCAAGAAGATGGATTGCTAAGGGCTAATCTCTACCATGGAATGAGGTTTTCGTTTAGAAAGTTTGTATAAGACTGGGCATTCATTTTTACACCATCAGGCACTCTCTATGGGCTAACAACTTCATTGCCTATCAATCTTGCTCAAAATATGACCACCTCCACCTTGTTAGCGTCTTAATCTCGATGGTAGAGATTGACTTTTAGCAATCCGCCCTCTTGACCAACCATTAGGTACATCAAGGGTTGCTCTGCATTCATCGGTGAACAATACAGTCTTAAAATCTGTTTTCATGTATTGACGCGCACATTCAACACGTTGCTTCTTGTGTCTGGGTGTTAATGGTGACTGAATTGTAGGTTTACGCGTCTTGCCAATTGTTTGGAGGATTCTACATCGAGATATTCTTGGTACATTATGTATGCCAGCCTGCTCAAAAACCTCTTTACTCGAGGACAGTGGGTGCTTCGCAACTTCGCGCTTGATTACAGATATCTGCCGCCTTGTCACTTTTCTTATAGCTCCTTTATCACTTCGCTGCCTCAGTTTGGTACCCTCTGCTAAAAACTTCTTTACAGTTCGATGATCCCTGCCTAGCTGCTTCGCAATTTCAATAGATTTGATATTTTCAGCGAGTAGCTTGACTACTTTTCTTTTCTCAGTTCGGGTCAAATCCTTCTTCTTGCCCATTTTCACCATTTAGATCTGTAAATAGAATATTTGCTAAATAATTTGGAACACCATATTTTAAATATTTTTCAATAAAACGAGATAATTATTTAATTGTCAAAATATTTTATCGAAATAAATATCATCAAAGCTGTATATATAGTGATTATTTGCTATAAATTTCATTGAAATCGGTGAAAAACTTTTGAAAACATTGAAGAAAATGTAATCTGCTTAATAATTTAGAACGTAGTATATATATATATATATATATATATATATATATATATATATATATATATATATATATATATATATATATACAAAGGTGGGCAGTTGCGCCGCAAAAGGTTGCGGCGCAACATTTTTGGTTGCGCTTGCGCTTGCGCCGCACATTTTTACAGAGAGTTGCGGAATTGTTTGCGGCGCAACTTATATATGCAGTTTCAAGATTAGCGCGCAACGCGCAACATTTAATATTACTTCTCTGTAAAAATAACCCAAGCGAATGTAACTTAAATATTTTTATCTGGCAACACTGCACTTCAATTGTTTACATTCAGTCACATTCTCAATGCGCCAGTATCACTGTCTGACTCTCTGTTGTTTTCGTTTCTTTTTACTTTTTAGTACTAGTACTAGTACTAGTATTATGGATCGTTTTGTGGTGTCTGTGGCCGACAGCACTGATTCTGCCGACCAGGACATGGACAGAGAGGTTGAAGTGACTGAGAATGTTGACAGCCGTTCCCCTGAGACTGAAGCAAGTGTCAGTGAGGTTTCCGCTTCAGGATCGGGGACCCCTACCGTTAACCCCTGGCCTTACTTGGCCGACTTTTTTGAGTTCAAGGGTCAGGCCCAGGCACAGGGCCACACGGACAACTTCCTGTACGAGTGTGTCCGCTGCAGGCCCAATAAGAAGGTCTTCTCAGCCAACAAGAAGTCAAGATACAGCCTCCGGAAGCATATGGAGAGTAAGCACGGCTACTGCCTTCAGAAGTTTTTGGACTGCTGTATGGACGGGACAAAAGAAGCCAAGAAACGCCATGCATCCTTGCACGAAGCTGCCACCAAGAGGCAGATGATGTGCCGCCAACCAACCTTGATGGAGATGGCAGGCCCATTCAAGTGTAGGCACAACATCAGCAAAGCTACCTTCCAACATAAGGTGAGTCAGGAAAATTTGATTTCAATAATTTGCTTAACATTTTTTTCAAAAATTAACCTACTGAATTAAATTTATGAATGTAACATTATAGCAAATTGACAAGAGATGTAAAATAAATTTTACTTTTATATTTAATTCTAAAGCTCATCAACATGTTTGTGGACAACATGATCCCCTTCTCTGTTGTGGACAACCCCACGTTCATGGACTTTGCTGCCATGATACCTGCTGCCATGATACCTGGATAGTGTCGCGAAGGACACTGACGAGGTGCATCGAGTCCAGGTTTGAAACTTTTAAATATTATAATCGAATATGCTTCAAAGTGAAATTTTAACGTATACGTGCCATTATAAACTAAGAAATTCTATAGTTATTCCCTTTAATTTTCATTTTCTTTCAATGACATTAGAAAGTATGATGCTTGTATGGATATCTAAACTAATTTGTAATAAAATGTATCATGAAATGGAGGTCTGGATAAACTTTGAATAAAGTCTTATGACCTGCCGAAGCATTCACGGTGTGCTGCCCACACCCTCAACCTGGTGGTCACCGCTGATGCTGAAAAGGCTTTGACCAAGAGCCCCCAGTACAAAAAGACCAGTCGTTCAGCCTTTGCCAAGGCCCAGGAACTTTGGAATAAGCAGCACAGGTAAATTAATTTATTGAACATTTCTACACTCCAATAACAATTAAAAATGAAATAAATTTAAGAAAAAAACAAATAAATTCTATTATTTTTGTTTAACTTAAATTTGTGTTATTTTATAGGAGTTCTCAAGTCTGCGACCTAATCAGGGATGAGGTCGGAATGCTGCTTATTGTCCCAACAGTCACCAGGTGGAACTCGGTGTATGACGCCGTGATCCGTCTGGTCGACATATTCAACAGCAAGGACGCAGCCAGGGGATTGAACAAGGCCTGTCACGCACTCAACATTCCGGCTTTCACGTCCGGTTAGTGATAACTACAATTTTTTTTTTTAGAAATTAGTCAAGTTAGTTGAAAAAATTAAATTACAAATTGTATAACTTTCCATGTTAACAACTTTTACTTACAGAACTTATATAAAGTTATTTTTCCAGGTGACCAGGAGTTCTTCAAGGCCTATCGGCAGGTCATGGAGCCGGTGCCCAAGAGCCTAGACGTCCTGCAGGCGGAGGGGAGAGCCTACATGGGCGTCTTGGTGCCCACCTTGGTCCTCTGCCTCTCCAGTCTCAACAGGCACAAGCACAACGAAGAGTTGGCCGTCTGCCTCCCTCTGACAGAGGCCTTGACTGAGGGGTTGATGGGCAGGTTTGGCCATGTCTTTACAGACATGGACTGCCTCTTAGCTACTGCCTTCAACCCGCAGTTTAAGCTGTCAAGATGGCCAGAGCTGGTGCCAGGAAGAGACCCGGAGGAGTTGAGGAGGACGGTCACCAGCAAAGTTGTGTCGTTGGTGGACAGGGCCAGGAAGGATGAAGAGTTCAGCAGCAGCAGCAGTGATGCGGAAGCGGCAGACAAAGGGGACTTCCTCGAGCAGCTGTACGACACAGGAGTAATCAGCAAACAGAAGAAGGAGAGCACAATGCTGGTGAACAGTTTCCTGGACCAGAGGCCGGAGAAAAATATCGCGAGGAACGTGTTCACTTGCAAGGAACTGACAGACCTCTTTGTGCAGTATAACACACCCATTCCCTCAAGTGCGGCTGTAGAACGTCTGTTCTCTTTGGGGAAGGATGTTCTGAAGCCAAAACGGGCTGGACTCTCCGATTTTTATTTTCTCCGGCTTTTTATTTTAATATTATTTTATTTATTTTTCAAAAGTTGCGTGTTGCGGTTGCGCTTGCGGCGCAACTTTTTGAAAAGGGTTGCGCTTGCGCGTGCGGCGCAACTATTTCAGCAGAGTTGCGGTTGCGGCTGCGGCGCTACAAAAATCGTTGCGCGTGCCCACCACTGTATATATATATATATATATATATATATATATGTTAAACACAGACCGTGCATGGAACAACGAACTCTGGGAAATTACATCCACTATAGTTCGAATAAGTAATGATAAATGACAAATACTATAGTTTTTCTTTTTCATGATGGAAAGCCCAACGTGGGCACCGGGTTACTCGCAAAGAGGCCCAAAATATAGCTTCCCTCACCAGCTATCTGCAAAGCAGATAGGATCCAGCTTTGGGTCAGGATCTGGGGTTTACAGCTTATACCTAGGCTACTACATTCAGGACCGCAATATACGCAAGAAACTCGTTGCATTCACGTCGGATTGAATACATCAAAGAAAAAGGGGTAACTATTGTATTTTTAGCCAAAAAACAAAACTTAAACCTCAACCGGGACATTGAGCGTCCACTTTTCAAGGCACATAACACGTCCGTTTAATATACACAAACTCCTTACCCCTTTTTCTTTGATGTATTCAATCCGACGTGAATGTAACGAGTTTCTTGCGTATATTGAGGTTCTGAATGTAGTAGGCTAGGTATAAGCTGTAAACCCTAGATCCTGTCCCAAAGCTGGATCCTATCTCTTTGCAGATAGCTGGTGAGGGAAGCTATATTTTGGGCCTCTTTGCGAGTACCCCGGTGCCCACGTTGGGCTTTCCATCATGAAATAGAAAAACTATAGCATTTGTCATTTATCATTTCTTATTCGAACTATAGTGGATGTAATTTCCCAGAAGAGTTCCTTGTTCCATGCACGGTCTGTGTTTAACATATAAGTTTCTCAGGGGACCATTCTGAGTTTGTATATATATATATATATATATATATATATATATATATATGCATGTGCAAAAGTGTGGGACTGGTTTTAATCATAGCTAATAAATGAACTATTGGACGAAGTTCTGTAAGATAATGTTTAAAGTAATTAATGCTTCATAAATGTTAATCGGCGTATGTTATTGGAGAAAATAAAGAAATATGAAAAGTAAATCATTGAATGTGTGTAATGACGGATGGACACTTGTGTGCAAATTCCCTCAGCAGGTCGCTTTCACATAAAATTTTCGCTTTTATATCCTTAATGCCACATGAAAGGAATTACCAACTTTATCATTATTGGAATACAGTTTTTACATCCATTCAAGCTAAAGGTAACGACTTAACCCCGTCATTTTCGCCTCTTGAAAACACCCAGCCATTATGAAACGCTGTTCAGTCTTTACGCTTAAATTGCTTTGTAAATGGGTACTAGTAGTTTTTGGCAACTTTTTTTTGGTAGCTGTCGTGTTTACTGTTTGTAAACTATTTTAGCGGTTTGCAATAATTCGAATTAATCTTCGCAAAACGATCAAATAAAAGAACTGCGTCACTGCATAGTGCGTTCTGGTAATTAGGTTTGTACCGATGTGGGCGCGCGCGATTGAGCATGTGAAGCTTTATGATATCTACGTCCGAAACAATAAAATCCAGCAAAAGAAGTTTATTAGTTGTTATAACCCTCTGATATCTTTCAACCACAAAATCCGATTGATACAACAGACTTTTAACCGTAAGACGCTTTAAATACATTTCGTCAATAAAAATGAATGAACGAAAATTATGAACCCACGAAATTATTAAAAATTAATTTTATTAGCTACGCCTTAATTGATAGCTTGAAAGACGGGTAGTTCGTAAAGAAAATGATAAATACAGACATCTGACTAGCATCTAAATCAAATCTCGATTTCAGCGCTGTTAAAATATAAAATGCTTATGTGCCTATGTTTCTGGCGATGTGATTTATTAATTGAGTAAAAGAGCGTACAATCGAATCGACTAAATATCAGAATGATGTAACGAGGGTTTATTTAGTTTTGTTTGTAAACGACTAGTTATATCAGCTGAGCGTTTTTAAAGCCGACCGACGAATGGATAAAAAATATGTGTTTGACAATCAAATTTGAACCTTAAACATTAGAGTCTGAAAATTTGAAAAGGTGTGTGTGTGTGTGTGTGTGTGCGCGTGCGTGCGTGCGTGCGCTTTTTGTACTAATTAGTAATCTCTGTAGTAAATGATAAATAATATTTTCGCAAGACCAGATTCTGTTTCACTATTTATTTCCAATTGCGGACAATTTAGTGTGTGTATATATTTATATGAAAGTCGCCCCACCAGGGTTCGAACCCACCACCTCTTAAGTGGAAAGTGATGGTACTAGCTACTACACTATGACGGGATAAAATCGTGTGTGTTCATGCATGACATTCTATTTATGGAACCCGTGCACTGTATCAGATAGTTTGAATGAAATGTCGTTATCTCGAGTGCGGTAGGGTTTTGTGCCAGAGAGAGTGAAAATAAATGTTGCCATTACCTCGAGTGCGAGAGGGTTAACATCGTAAAACACCTCTGGACGTGAAAGCACTAAGAGTTTCCTAGGCCATTTAAATACAACAGATTGTGTAAACTTTCATCTCGTCATAGTGTGATGGAACGCTCGCGACTTCTACTCAGGAGGTCTGGGGTTCGAATCCTGGTGGGGGCGTCAGTTTCATACAAAAACCATGAGTGCATATATATATATATATATATATATATATATATATATGTGTGTGTGTGTGTGTGTGTGTGTGCTTTTTGAACTAATTAGTAAGGTCTGAAGTAAATGATAAAAGTTATTTTCACAAGATGTTTACATCGATCACGGTAAAATGTATTTTTCCGTTCTCAAAAATATTTCGCAGGAGATTGAAAGATAATTTAATCTAATTGCCCATGAATTGGCTGACGAACCTTATAGCTGTAAAGTTTTTATGGCATGTGTCAGATGTCACCATTCGTGGAGAGAGGCTTTGTTTTTTATCTTGTATTCGAGAGAGAGAGAGAGAGAGAGAGAGAGAGAGAGAGAGAGAGAGAGAGTTGAGTTTGGAGTGTGAAACGTTTTATGGGTACAATTCGCCTGTACAATCTCGTTTGTTGGGAAACGATTTCGTGACATCCAGTACAATTCACGTATGCTTGAGAAAAACACAAACTAAGGTTTATGGTGCCTTGAAAATGAATGATATTTGAGCAGATAGAATAGATAAAAACAAAGATGTACATTAAGCATGCTATCGAGCGAAATGAATTGAGTCGCATCTGTGAGGTATAATTTAAAATGCGTATCTTATCTCGAATCTTGGAAATCAGAGATTCGACAATAAAGAAATAAAACAACACACATGTATATATATATATATATATATATATATATATATATATATATATATATATATATATATATATATAAGAAAAGTTCAGAATAGAAGATCGTTTATGGCATGTAATTAAATTGTTGTAGAAAGACAAGAAAAGCTATGGTCAACAGAGAGAGAGAGAGAGAGAGAGAGAGAGAGAGAGAGAGAGAGAGAGAGAGAGAGAGAGAGAGAGAGAATTGAGGCAGGCATGTGATGCCGCATCTTTATAGTATAATTTAAAATGCGTATCTTATCTCGAATCTTGGAAATCAGAGATTCGTCAATAAAGAAATAAAACACACACACACACACACACACATATATATATATATATATATATATATAATATATATATATATATATATATATGAACAGTGGCGGTTCCTCATATGGGCAATATGGGCAGCCGCACAGGGCGGCATTTGTGGAGGGGCGGCATGAGCGCCTGCAAAAAAAATAAAAATAAAAATAAGAATAAATAAATAAAGAAATAAATAAAAATAGTTTATTTATGGCAGTTGTGCAATTTAATTTGTATTTTTCGTGTTCATAGTATCATAATTACATTCTCTTAAGTGAGTTATTCTATTTACGTGATGAAGGATTTGTAAAATTCAGAAATTTGAGTCTTTGTTTTGGTTCTGAAGTTCCAACAATTAGTCCAATAAAAAGTTATTTTGTGAAAGAGTTATGTCTGTCCTTTATTTTGGGGGGATTCGAATGTGTGTGTGTTGGCGAACAGGGGGGGGGGCGCTGAAGGTGAGGTTCGCCCAGGGCGTCATGTAAGCTAGGACCGCCACTGTATATGAGAAACGTTCAGATTGGAAGGACTTCATGGCACGTAATTAAATTTTTTTGTAGAAAAGCCATGATTAACAGCGATAAACACGAAACAACGAAGCAATTCTTGCTTATAGCACTTTCACCTTTGCCATATTCCTTTTTATTTATTCATTTGTGCTGTACATTTTAATGCATCGTGCACCATTTGTCCTGCTTTAATTGTACAAATGAAAAAGACCGTAATATTAGACTTAAGTCAGACGGAGAGTGAGATAATTACTGCAGAAAGATGCTTACACGAATTTTTAGATGAACTTTTTTTCGGAAATTTACATATATAGGCTCGCCTTTGCTTCCCGTTCAAATTGTTCATTCTGGTGAATCTTTACACTCCACCTTAGACCTACTTTTAAACGGGGAAGTGTATATATATATTTTATTTTTTATTTTTTCCCGCCTTTTAAGTGGGGAAGTGTGTATGTATATGTATTATATATATATATATATATTTTTTTTTTTTTTCGAATTGTTCATTCTAGTGAAGCTCCACCTTAGACCTAAGGTTTAACACGGATCATTAGGGCACCCTGGTTAGCAACCTCGTAAGGACGCACCGGGGCTCGAACCCGCCTCCACTCCACCTTAGACTTACAGTTTAACGCGGTCGCGTGACGCACATAAACGTAATGGATGTATAGATGGGTGTGTACGTGCCGTGTGCACAGTGCCAACTGGCTGATGATGCCTAGAGGCACTGGCTGATTAAGCCAACTGACTGATTACGGGCCCTATAAAACAACGGCCGCTCGGCTGAAGTCTTAATATGCGCTTGGCTGCTGTCAAGCGAACACCTCTCCTCTTCCTTTCTCTCTCTTAGGTTAGGTCTCCCCCAGCGGGGTTCATTGCAGCTTGGGGGAATAACTCCGTCTCCAATTTGCAACATTCCCCCTCCCCTATTTGGGGGGGCCTTGCAACAAGGGGGTGGGGGTGGCACTATGGGTTCCTTGCAACAAGGAGTGGGGGTGGCACTATGGGGTGCCTTGCAACAAAAGGGGGGTGGCACTCTTTCAACATATTGCAACATTTGCAATTGCATTACACTCTAACATTTTGCGCCCATGCTACTGACCTCCATGAAGAACCAAATTGTGACTTATTATGGCTTCCAAATGCACGAGAACTTCACTGCAAAAATTGTGACATCACACAGTTACTGTAAGTTTGTATTTATTAATAACTAGTATATATATATATATATATATATATATATATATAATATATATATATATACACAGGGTGGCTCTTATTTTGTCACTTTTTATTTTTTTCTTTCTCACCCCTTCATTAGATGCTTCCTATTGAGAAAGTTTTTCATGCAAAATTTTATAGCGTTTGGACAATATTTAGTGTGTGCTCAAGCTGTCCGAAATTTTGAGCATCCTAACTCTGTAGTTGCCTTTTATAATACTGTACATTATGGATTCATTCACACTCAAATCCAGTATTCATTTAATATAAAAAAGTTGTACACTTAGTATTTATTAATATATTTCTAACAAAAAGCTTGGTTGCTATTAAAATTTTACTTAATTTTGTGAACTAGATGCATAAAATTAATAATCTTTACATATATAGTGGGTATGACCGCTACCCTGGAACATCATCCCAATGCAGTTCCGCGGCGATGGGACTCAAAATAATGTGATTTGAGCTGGGCACGACTTTGCAGATAATAAAATTTAGCTTATTAGATCCCCATATCGTTTGCAAAGCCCCATCGTTTTTTTTTTATTTATTTCATTCAATTAATACAAGATTTTTAAACAACAAAAAATACTTTTATTAAAATTAAAGGTGATAAGAAATTGAACTGAAAAGTTAGCACAACACAACCCTTATTTAAAGATTGCAAGAAGAGTCTGATATGCCTTTGAGAATGGTATCCTTCTTGGAATCGGGTACTTCTTCCGATGCTCTTGGACAATTTGAACGACAAACTGGGTCTGTTCTTCGTTCTTGCTGAGGAGTCTATTATATTCCTGCATCAATGCAACGCTCCTTTTAGCAGTGTCATTCACTACTCGAAGATCTTTGACTACTGCTTCTGCCAGTAGGTACTCAGGGTTTTCGATCCACATCTCTGGATTATCACGCAAGAATTCGACTTCAAGCCCTAGAAGAGTGAACAAAACCTCCGTTCTAGCAGACACGAAGTCGCTGAGTTTCTTACCTTGGATGCAGTGGCGTATCAAGGGAGGGGCGAGAGGGGCGACCGCCCCGAGCGGCACTTCCCGAGGGGCGGCAAATTACTGTACTGTCAGGCGGGCGCAGTATGCAAAATTTTGGGTTTTTATGTTTTAAAACCACTTAACAAACTTATTTATTTCCAAGAAAGTGGACAATATATATCTATTTTTTTTAATAGAATATTTTATTCTTTATATTGTGCTAAAGAGGAAAATAATAGACATTTTATTATTTTTTTTATTTTTAAGAAGTTATAAAAAATCCTTTGAAAAATTTGCCCGAGTTTATACGTTCATTTTTTAAAACGAAAAATACATGTTTTTTTTAATAAAAATAATAATAAATGTTAAGCAAATTCCTTTCAAAACAACTCTGAACTAAATAAAAACTATGTAAAAGAAAATTGGCATATTATTTTTAAGAGAAATCATACTTCGAGTGATAATCACGAAAGCACGGAGAAACGCATAGGCCTACATCGCAATCTCTGCAGTAATATCTTGACTCACGGCGAATTTTTTTTCCCCTTTCGGTTTTCTTTCGTGTACAAACTGCACATATCCTTGTTGGGTTCGTTTTTTTCTCAGTTGCTGGAATAATATCTGGAAAGTGGCGCCCTGACATTCGAAGTGGTGTGGCATTGGTGTTTGGTCGACCCCTTGAAGCTACGAAAGATACTCTGTATTTTGCAACCATCATGTCGATCAGCTCCATTCTGTAGTCTAATGGTTTCTTGTTTTGTCCCGTTTGTTTGAAAAGAATGAAAGAATTCCATACAGCTAATTCTAAAAGATGAAAAAACAACTTCCAATAATACTTCTTTCCCCGTTTCCTCATGATTGGGTAGCTTGAAAGTGTTTGATCAACCCGATCAACTCCTCCCATGGTGTTGTTGTAATCCTTCACAATCTGAGGCACACGGACAACATCTCGCCTTCTTACACATTCTGTCATTTCTGAAGAATGAACAGTTGATAGAAGAGTGACATCCCTTTTGTCTTTCCATTTCATAGCCAAAACTTTTCGACGCCTAAATGCAATACTTTCCCCCTTTTTCAGTTTTTTGTTTTTTATTTGCGCAGGTATCCCTTTCCTTGTTTGTTTTACAGTCCCGTAAGTGTCTGTACGATGTTCAACCAATAAGTTAGCCAGCTCCGGTGAAATATAAAAGTTGTCTGTAGTCAGGCAATGACCTTTCCCCAATAATGGCTCCATCAATGACATCACAATTTGGATAGATACTGGAAGATCTTTATAAACCTGACTCACTTGAGTACCTTTTCCAGTGTATATGATTGTTGACCAAACATAGCCTGACTTTGATTCGCAAAGCATGTATAATTTTATGCCAAAGCGAGCTCTCTTCAGAGGCATATACTGCACCCACCCAAGACGTCCTTTATACATCATAAGGCTCTCATCAATTGTCACATCACGATCTAGGTTGTATAGAGAATTGAATTTGTCACTAAGGTATTTGTAAACTGGATAAATTTTGTTCAGTTTCTGGTATGGGTGGGTATTTGGGTCATAATCTTCATTATTTGCAAAATGTAAATTACTTTTCAAAAGCTGAAATCTTTTGAGAGTCATGCACTGTCTAAAAAATGATGTATCCATGATAGGCTTTTTTGTCCAATAAAGCCAATAGTTAGGCTTTGGAATTAGGCCTTGCAGCATTGTTATTGCTAAAAACACTCTTATCTCATTACTGTCTGTAGCTCTCCAAGCACTGTTCCCTTGTTGCGTTGCATACCGATTCGTTTCAGTTACAATAATATCGATGAGTTCATCAGTAAAATATAAATTGAAAAAATCTAATGGATTACCTTCAACGGGAACATTCGTATTTGCATTACTCTTTGTGAAGTCAAATCTTGGAGGAGCTACCGTAGGCTGAGTCTCTTCAAACCACGATTGACGAAATTGCTCAAATGTTTCATCTGATTCATCCTCCGAAAAGTCTTCTGAGCAAGAGGAATCACTGTTATCATCTTCGGAAGAGCTCAGATGTATATCTTCAACATTTCCTAACAAACTTTCTTCTTCACTATCAGAATCCATCTTTATATGACTAAAATTACCATATGTAAAAAATGATTTGGACAGACATACAACGCCCCTCGGATGACTGTTGCGCACTGAGAAAGTACTGTATATAAACATAATTATATGTGTTATATGTCAAAAGCCAGGCTTCAAACCACGCCCAGAGGCGTGGCTTTCGAGAAGTACAGCCAATTAGAGTAAATGCACGAGATATCTCATTCAAATTTTAAACATACTTCAAATTTTTCATGCGCCCGAGTAAATTCGGGTAAATTATTTTAGAGTGAGTCTTTGATGCCCGAGTATATTCAGGCAAATTCGTTAAGTGGTTAAAATGCAACCCTCCAAAAAATTATATCTCATCATACACATTCATTGTGTACTTATTTTTCTGGGATCCAGTGCTGAAAGAAATCAATGATGCTCAGCTATATTTTCAAAGAAAGGGACTTGCTTTGGACCAGTGTGCATTAAAAATGAACTCTTTATCCGTGTTTTTAACTAATGAACGAGAGGCAGTAGTATCAAACGCTGCAGATGCCGCCGAAGAGTTCTGTAATGAAATGGATATCAGTATAGACCGCAGAGTCAGGAGACGGAGAAGAATGCCTGGAGAGCAAGCTCGTGATGCTGGATTGACCGTGCAAGAGGATGTACGCAGAGAAGTTTTTGAAATCATGGATCGTTTATTAGCAGAAATTGAAAAACGCACAGTTTGTCTTAAAAACATGAATGATCGCTTTGAATTTCTGTCTCCTTCGTACCTTTTGAATCAGTCCAAAGATGAAGAAATTAATACCAAGGTCAATAATTTTTCTTCCATCTATAATGACATTAATCCAGGAAGTCTACTGGAAGAAATAAAGCGTTTGCGCAGACATTTGCTCAATTTCGAAAGCATAAGCGTCGACGATGATCCAAAGAACTGGGATATGTTAAAACTACTTCAGTGGATCGTTAAATGGGATCTAGTGGAATCTTTGCCTCATATAACAATTGCCCTCCGGATCTGTCTAACTACATGCATGTCCGTGGTAAGTTGCGAACGAAATTTCTCGAAACTGAAACTTATAAAAACTTACCTCAGGTCAACTATAAGTCAATCTAGACAGCAATTTGGCGATTATTTCAATTGAACGCGAAGTTGCAGAGACAATGGACATAGAAAAAATCATTCATGAATTTTCTGTTATGAAAGTCCAAAAAATTTAACTAGGCATTATACATTATATAGTTATTGTTAAAATTATGTAGTATATTATGTACGGTACATTATGTAGTATTGTTAAAATTGAAGTTGCTTTATTTAAGTTTTTCTTCCAATAAAAGTTTTGTTTAGAAGTGTATTTTTGTAAAGGAATTGTTTTTAAAATTGAAAATTGTTGCGGGGGGGGGGGAGGCGTTGGCATTTTCGCCCCGAGCGGCAAAAAGTATTGGTACGCCTCTGCTTGGATGTCACTCTTATTCAGATGAATTCGTTTTGGGTCATCATGTTGTCTTTCCCATTGTAGATTCTTAACCATAGCTCTTTTTTCTTGCAAATCCAAGTCTCTGTCAAAGAAGGCAAGGCCCACCAGATCTTCACTCAAGTACCATAAGTGAGCAAGGATTTTATTGAGAGCTCCTTTTGCTGCAGGTGTGTCGCTGACTGCGAGAGATTGTAGTAGTTGTAGATCATTGCTTGGTGCAGATGCTGGCAAGCGAGAGATGAACCAGAACTTTACATAGAACTGCACACCGAAAATGCAGAAGTCTTGCATGCCTTTGATTTCTCGTTGCGACAGTTTAAATTTGGAATCGCGGAATATGAAGATTTTCAAGGCGTATACAAGCCGGGTCATGAACCGAGCTCGATGGACTGCTCCAGGTTTTCGAAATTTGACCCCTTTTGGTGGAACGTCTCCCAGAAAAAGAAGAGTAAGTTCGAGCAGCTCTTGATAGTCATCTCTTGAATGAACTTGCTTAACTGGAATCGACAGAAGCAGATGATATTGTCCTTCACAGGCTCTACAGCGAGCAGGACGACCTCGTTATTTATGCCAGGACTGTAGTCATTGGGGACGATGTTGTACCAAAAGATCTTGAACCGTTTGAAAAGCATAATCTCAGGTCCACTTGATATTCCCATTGTTACCGTGAAAGCTTCCTCTAACATGATTTCATGTATATGATGGCGACATGCCAGGTACAAAACTTCAGACCCTAAATGTTGCTCGAAGGGAACACATGCTTCATTTACTCTTCCAGTTTTGCTCGCTGCGGTGTCGAAGCTAAGGGCTTTGATTCGATCACAAACACCCCGATCATTGACGACATTAATCATCGCCTGCGCCATTGCTTGGCCAGTGCCATTTGCAAGCTTCGGGATTGAAAGGATCTGATCTAGTCCAGATCCTGAAACAACGATTGGGAGACGGTCGACCTTCTTATCTCCAGTTAGGTCATCCATCAGCTTGCCGTCCCAGTGAAGGGTGAGAGGTGTTCGCGGATCAAATTTCTTCTTCAATTCTGCAGCTCTTTAGGCTCGATGCTTTTTTCTGTCTTTGCAGAGGAGCTCTGTTGATGTTGTATTCCCCAACGTTCTGACCGGAAGCACTGATCACTGACGCGATGGTAGAGACCGCATCACTAGGGTGTGTCAGTTTTAGTAAAGTCAACAATTCAAAAAACTACTAGTGACCAAATGATGCATTTTTATGTGCTAAATCGAAATATGGCTTTAAAATCAAGATTTGACCACTCCTAGCTACTTATATTTGAAGTTGAAGTTTACAAAAAATCAGCAATTTTTGCAAGTATTTTTGTATTGTATATAACGACATTTTACATACATTACATACAATTAAAGACATTTTGATTGTATTTCAATATTAAAACTTAGAAATATAGATAGGTTTCTTGAACTTTGCCAAGGATGCCATATATAACTACATTTTACATACGTACAATTAAAGACATTTTGATTGCATTTCAATATTAAAACTTAGAAATATAGATAGGTTTCCTGAACTTTGCCAAGGATGCCATGTCTACCTTACTCTTATTC
This sequence comes from Bathynomus jamesi, assembly GCA_023014485.1. Taxonomy (NCBI): domain Eukaryota; kingdom Metazoa; phylum Arthropoda; class Malacostraca; order Isopoda; family Cirolanidae; genus Bathynomus; species Bathynomus jamesi. The sequence continues at coordinate 248,077 of JAJOZX010005138.1, forward strand.
CTGGACATGAGCTCCCTACTGGCCACCTGGCCACTGATGTACGCCTCCCTCCTCTCTTGTGAGTAAACATGTTGTGCTGCTTCAGTTTCATCCTTACACACCTCTCTACTGACTGTGTGTGTGAGGGCCATGCAGGAACTTCCATTGGTCTATCCAGAAACTCCTTCATTGCAGCAGTGGTGAGGGAGCAGGTCAGAGGAGGGTCAGTCACGCCAGAGTTCCAGTCAATAAGCTCCGAGAGTTTGGTGGCATCTGGGTTGATGTCAGGAGTCTTCCTGGGTCTGACACTGCAGTCTCCTACCTGTGTGTCCTCATCTCCTTCACCTCTGATTTCCAGTAATTTAGGGTGTGTCAATTTTAATAAAGTCAAAAATTCAAAAACTACTAATGCTCAAATGATGTCATATATCTAGCAAACTTAGAAATATCTTTAGTGTTTAAAAAAGCCATTTACCTACTTATATTTGACCATAAAGGTTTGAAATATAAACTAAATATGACTGTAGCATCGTATTTCAATGTGCCATTGATATGTGTGGTCAACTTTGTTTATTTTTGGTGTGCAGTATGGTTTCTAAGTTTCACATAGTCACAAATGCTGAGTTTTGATTGTGAATGCATGAGTGGAGGAGGCAGGGAGGAGAGAGGAGGACGAAGACTGGTATGAAGTCTTCGTCCTCCTTCGTCCTGGTCAAATATAAGTAGGTAAATGGTTTTTTTAAACAACACTAAATATATTTCTAAGTTTGCTAGATATATGACATCATTTGAGCACTAGTAGTTTTTGAATTGTTGACTTTACTAAAATTGACACACCCTAAATTACTGGAAATCAGAGGTGAAGGAGATGAGGACACACAGGTAGGAGACTGCAGTGTCAGGCCCAGGAAGACTCCTGACATCAACCCAGATGCCACCAAGATCTCGGAGCTTATTGACTGGAACTCTGGCATGACTGACACTCCTCTGACCTGCTCCCTCACCACTGCTGCAATGAAGGAGTTTCTGGATAGACCAATGGAAGTTCCTGCATGGCTCACACACACACAGAGTCAGTAGAGAGGCGTGTAAGGATGAAGCAGCACAACATGTTTACTCACAAGAGAGAAGGGAGGCATACACAGGGCCACATTTAGGGGGTGGCGCACCGGGAAAATGTCCAAGGCCCCGCGCCCGATGGGCCCCGCAAATTTCAATTGAAAAAATTAAACGTCACGTATTTGCCATCTGCGACTAGTTTTACTTTTTCCGGCAGGCGGCATGGCTCAGGCATTCTAATATCCGCTTTGATGGTGTTTAATTTGTTGTTCTTGTTAGTGTTACTCATTTCTAATGTTGTTACTAACTTACTTCTTGTTGTTTCTGTTGCAGATTCATGATTTATGTTTTTATTGTTGGCATTGTAATACGTACATGGAAACGAGCCGTGACCGGGATCGAAGGAGGAAATATAAACCCGGTAGTGAAAAGCGTAAGGATAAGAAGCGCAGAGAAGAGTTTCTTGCGACGGTGCCGAAACTGACTAATTGGATTAAATCATCAGCAACTAAGTCAGCTCCTTCAGCAGGCCCACCAGCTGCCTCCGCTACTTCAGCAGCTGCGTTTTCAGAAGACGCGTCTACGTCAGTGCGTTCAGCAAGCCCAGCAGTTGCCTCCACTACTTCAGCAGCTGCATTTTCAGGAGACTCGTCTACGTCAACACCTTCAGCAGGCCCACCAGTTGCCTCCTCTACATCAGCAGCTGCGTCTTCAGAAGACCCGTCTACGTCAGTGCGTTCAGCAGGCCCACCAGCTTCAGGACATGCAATTAATGACATTGGTTTGTGGCCACAAGTGCTGACCGATGACTTTAGGGAGTTCTGGATAGAGCAGGGAACATCAGATTGCCGAAATTATGACAGCGACTTCAGTAACTCTTCAACTCAACTACTGAAAGTGGTACAACACGCCGATGTACGAAGACATTATTTGTTAAGAAACATAGCCTGCCGAATGAGAGGATTGAGGTGTCATGGCTGTGCTATTCTGAGTCCACAGGCTGTGTTTACTGTTTTGTCTGTAAATTAATGTCGAGGGCGGACAGCAAGTTCACAATCGGGTTCAACGACTGGAAGCATGGTAGACAATCGGTCGAAGCACACGGAAAATGTAAGCAACATATGGAGTCGAGGAGATATTTGTTGGTTAGAAAGTCTGTCTCCGGCCGTGTTGATTTGAAACTGGTGAACCAGTTTGAAAAGGAGTGCAACTACTGGCAGGAAGTTTTGCGGCGCTGTGTCGACGTTATCAAGTATATCACGTCACGAGGACTAGCAATTCGTGGACACGACTCCCGTTTCGGTTCACCAAACAACGGCAACTATTACGGAATTTTAGAACTTTTAAGTAAGTATGACAGTTTTCTAGCTGCACATATAAGCGAGCATGCCAACAAAGGTAGCGGACACACCTCGTATCTCTCTCATTTCATTTGCGAGGAACTCATACTGTTGATAGCCGATAAAGTACTTCAGACGATTATCCGAGAAATCCAGCAGTCAGAATACTACTCTCTATCCGTCGACTCTACGCCTGATGCTTCCCACACCGATCAACTGTGCTTCACCGTCCGATATGTGGTTGAGTCTGGGTCCGTCGAGCGATTTCTACAGTTCATACCTATGAACACACATACAGGGAGGGAAAGGAATCGCCGACGTGGTCCTCAACTTTCTGGAGACGCATGGCATTCGAATTGGAGACTGCAGAGGACAGTCTTATGATAACGCAAGCAATATGGCAGGGAAATACAACGGCGTAAAGAGCCACATCAAGTCAAAATCTCCGTATGCTGAGTTTGTGCCATGCATGTGCCACTCACTAAATCTTGTGGGTAAATCAGCAGTGGACAGTTGCACAGCAGCCGTTGAATTGTTTATGCTCATTCAGAATGTCTACACGTTTCTCATCTCCTCGACATACCGATGGCGTCGACATGTAGAGGTTCTCGATAGTAGTTCCCGTAGTGAGAAACTAAAGGTCGACAAAGGTCTCTCCGATACCTGTTGGTCAGCCAGATCAGATGCCGTCCAATCTTTAACCGAAGGCTACGCCGAGAATATCGTGGTACTGGATGAGCTAGCAGCAGATACCAGTCAAACTGCGGAAGCCAGGATCGAAGCCAGAGGATTGTCTAAACAGCTTCAACAACTCGAAACAGCCATTTTATTGGTTTTATGGAACACTATTCTCGAACGATTTCAAAAAACGAATGCATCTCTGCAAAAACAATGAATGTCGTTAGACTCAGACACCCTCTTGCTGAAATCACTACTGCAATTTGTTGAAGATCTCAGATCAAGATTTGACGAATTCGAGGACCAGGGCATCGGAAAGTGTGGTCATCAAGTATACAAGGAATCGACTCAACGCACAAAGAGAAAGCGCCATCACGGCGAAATCGGAACTGCCGAAGATACGAACCTGACACCAAGAGATTCATTTCGGACCACTGCATTTCTACCGATAATTGGTAAACTGTGTACCACTCTGAGCACTCGTTTAGAAGCGTACGCTCTCTTGCAGAAAAGATTTGGATTTTTGTATTTCCTTCTAGTCCTAGACATCGACAGTCTTCGACGGTCGCCTGAACATCTAGTAGAATGCTATCCGACTGATCTGGAGAAAGAGCTGGTAACAGAAGTTGTGCAGTTCGCTGCCCTAATGAAACTCACCGAAAGTGAGTATAGTATAGAGCATGAGGTGTTGCAGTTGGCGAGTTTCGAGGACACAATCACGTAGTTTTCCAAACAAAAAGCCAGGAAGCGTCCTATGTAATATTCATTACAAATCTACACTCTATCTACAGTACAGTAAGCTGTACAGTTTAGCTGTTTATTAAGTGCATTACAACTGTGTAGCTGTTTATTAAGTGCAATACAATAACTGTGTGGATGTTTATTAAGTGCATTATAACTGTGTAGCCTACTAGTGTAGCTGTATACACTGTATGTGTACTAAGTTAAGTTATAGTCTTCAATATCACATTAATAAGCCGAATGGCTTCCGCATGTGTGTTTTGTGTGTGTTAAAAAAATATATCTGTTATGTGCATTACAAAATACTGTCATTCATTAACACACTAAAATAATACATCCCGAGAAATAGTTTGCCCAAGGCCCCGCACACTGTAAATGCGCCCCTGGGCGTACATCAGTGGCCAGGTGGCCAGTAGGGAGTTCATGTCCAGGAACAAAAGCAAGGCAGACATGGCATCCTTGGCAAAGTTCAAGAAACCTATCTATATTTCTAAGTTTCAATAATGAAATACTGTACAATCAAAATGTCTTTAATTGTATGTAAAATGTAGTTATACAGGGTGTTTGAGGAGGAAAGGTCAATACTTCGGGAGGTGATAGTATCAGTCATTGTGAAAAAAAAAGTTCACATGAACATGTGTCTAATTCTGAATGGTTACGGAGATAGAGCTGTTTGAATCTACAAATACCTGCACAACCAAAACAACACCAGAGGCGCCAACATAGCCACACAACTAAACAGCCTCTTCATTCTTAACAATACAGAAGAACATACACACATACCACATCAAGCAGGATACTCAAACTCCTCCCCAGACATAACGTTCTGTTCCCCCACTAGCAACACATACACAATGGAGAACAGAAAAACAACTGTCATCAGACCACCTGCCCATCATCATTACAACACATTCTACACTCTGCCCCAACAGCCTACGGCACACTTACAGAAATTACAAGAAAGCTGATTGGGAACAGTTCAAAATGCAGACTGAGGAACAATTCACCACATTAAACAGCACACCCATCATAAACATCAATACAACACTCAAGACATTTAATCAGATCATCAATAATGCAAACAAATACATACCCAAGGGCAACATTAGGAAATACAATCCAAATTACACTAGAGAAATAGCCCACCTCATAAAGCAACGTAACAACCTCAAATATAACACACAAACACCACACACAGAAGCCATAAAACAGCAGATACAACAGCTCAACACAGAAATAAACAACAAACTCAAAGAAAAACAAACAAAAACATTTAGGGAATTCATAACAACACTAAACCACTCCACAGATACATCCAGGCCCTACAAGACTATAAACTGCATTACCCACTCTAACAGCGGCATTCACACCTCACACGCGGCTATCTGTCGCAGCCAAAATAATATCCCAACATACACACAACAAGCTAACATTCTAGTTAATCACTACGCAAAGATAAGTCACTTAAACAGAGACAACAACCAGAAACACGCAGACAGACAAACAGCCAGACACAAGAAAACCTACAGACTCGACACGACCATTACACCCTTCAATACAGACCAGACCACCAAGATCATCAAAAACATTAAGAATTCGAAGGCTACTGGACTAGACAACATATCTAACATACACCTTAAACACTTGGGCCCACAAGGAATATTAGCTCTCACAAATATCAGTACATATTCATACCAACACTGTATTATTCCTGACATATGCAAAGGTAAAATTATTACACTACTCAAACCAAACAAAAATCCAACAGAACCAGCTTCCTATAGACCCATTACTTTACTATGCAGACCTTCCAAAGTAACAGAAAGACTAATCTTACAAATCACCAACCCACACATACCACTATCGCCTACTCAACATGGATTCAGACCTCACCACTCAACCACGACATTACTCACTAACCTCACGCAGCACATCATGGATGGCATCAATTCCAGACGACCAGCTCAACGTACACTATTAGCAACAATAGACATTAGTAAAGCATTTGATGCTATCCCACGCTTCCCTCTCATAAACAAAATACAACACAAACATGCACAATAACACCAAAAGGTGGCTGAGCAACTATCTTTCAGGAAGATACTCACATGTCACATTTAATGGCAAGTCATCCAAAAACAAGCTTTTTCCGAACGGGGTCCCTCAAGGCTCTGTTCTCTCACCAACACTCTTCAACTTATACATGCATGACATTCCAACACCCATAGATAACAAGCTTACCTTATCATCATATGCAGATGACATCACTCTAACATCCACCACACAACAACATCGACACCGCTACAAATAACCTACAAACATACATAAACAGTATACAAGACTGACTCACACACAATAGACTCAAAGTAGCGCCCACAAAATCAACCATCACCTTGCTTACAAGCAACACAAAAGAACACCAGGTAATTCCACAGCTTACACTAAACAACATCAACATTCCACACACTCACAGGACCAAAATACTTGGGGTCACATACAACACATCATTATCTTTTGCAAACCACATTCAGGACATTAAAAACAAATGTACGTCAAGACTTAACACGCTTAGGGTACTAACAGGCACAAACTTTGGACACCAGCAGGAAACAACATCACTCATATACAAACAATATATTCGCTCAGTTATGGACTATGCTAGCCCATGCTGGGCACCCATTATCTCAAACACACACATAAACACCTTACAGACAATACAAAACAACGCACTTCGTATCATTACAGGATGCACTCAAACAACACCAATAGAACACCTGCACACAGAAACAAAAATACTGAAAGTTAGGGAACATTTAGACATGAGGGGAACACAATTCATGGCAGCAGCGACAACTAACCCACAACACTAGCCCTGTTCAAAAATCAACCTTTTCTTATTTTCATAGGTTTCTGTACTTTTTCCCATGCTTTTTGACCTGAGAAGGCCGAAACTCACAACCATTTTGACCTTGGTTGTTGGGAAGCATTGCCGCATGGAGCTTTAAGTTTTCTGCCTTGAAATCGGCCAAAAGCACCAGTTCCGGGGTCCCTTGAATCATGTTTTGCACTATAACTTTTTATCTAAACAAGATAGAGCAACAAAATAGGCACCAAATTAAAGTGTTTTTAATCCTCTTTCTAACTTATACAATTATGATAGTCTTGGAACAAGAAATGGCACATTGGTACATACAAAGATTTCAGAAATATCACAAAATTCGTTTTCTCACACTCAAGGCAGACAAGGCGCCTTATTCATGACACAAATTTGAGATTAACATTTTGTCACAAGTCTAATCGATCAAGAAGTGAAAGCATTACATGATGATTAATTTCATAATGACATTTACACAGTCAGTTGTTGAGAGTTTGTTTCTTGAAGCTGTCAAAGCGGCGTCTGTTGAACTCCACAGCTTGAAGGAGATAGTCCCTTTGCTTGGCATCTGTTGTTATGACATTTGCAAAGTCGCTCATCATCTTGACACCACGTTTAGCAATGTCATTCACCGCTTTCAGATTCTTAACATAGTCCAACGCTTTTCTGTAGTCCTCATTCTGTGGCCAAGACGTGACAGGTTCCAGAAGCCACTCGGATCCAATGTTCAGTGTGTCCAGCAGGAAATGTGATTCTGGGCCAATGAGATCAACCAGGGTGGTCTTAGCTGTGACTCTCTGGAATAGAGGCTTTCCTGTTCTGAAGCTGTCTGGCTTCTCAGTGGCATGTAACTGGGCAGCAATGTCGTGCTTCAATGTGTCACTCAATCTACTGCTGAACAGGGCAAATGGCACGACTTCCTGCGTCAGGTACCATTTGTGGTTTTCCATCTTATTAAGTACTGCATCAGCAAGCTCTGGGTCAGTTTTCTTGTACTTCAACATGTCCTGGATTAGACTTAGATCATTCACGGGAGCATCTGCAGCAGACATTGACATCATCCATACAGGAGTGTAGAACAGCGCAAAGAAGGTGTTGAGTCTTTCCAGCTTTGATACAGTGTCTTCGTAGTACTCAAGTTGATCTGCAAACATCAGCATTTTCATGGAGTACAGGTTTCTGGCCATCCATCTGGCCTGATGAATGGCGCCTGGTCGACTCCAGTGAATACCTCGAGGAGGCGTTCCTCCAAGAACAATGACTGTCAGTTCAGCCATTTCCCTGTAGTCGGCTCTTGGAACCCTTTCTGCTGTTAGAATGTCTTGGAGTATTTCTTCACTGTTCTTCTTCTTTTCCTTCAGCCATTTGCTGTTGATAGCCAGCATCTTTGGGTTTTCCTTGGACAAGTCCGTCCAAACATCCTTCAGATGCTCAAACCAAACCAGGGATTATCTGGCCCCTTCACCTTCCCAAACAGCTTCTCCCACACTGCTCCTACTAGGATTTCCAGGATGTGATGTCGACAGGCCAGATAAAACACCTTTTTGTTCAGCATTTTCTCTAGCAGTTTGGCAGCTCCTCTGTGAACTCCACTGTTACTGGATGTAGTGTCAAAAACAAGGGCAGTAACATTATCCGTAAGTTCCCATGTCTCCAGTAAATCCATTGAAGCCTCAGCCTGAGCTGTGCCAGAAGAATTGTCGATGACAGGTACTCCCAATAACTTTCCTTCAGTGTATGAAGGTGGACCAGACACTAGCACAGCTAAAGTCTCTGAGGTACTTCCAGGTTCACTGCCCAAGACATCTTTGAGCAATTTTCCATCCCAGTGTAAGGCAGCGTACTGTGGGGGGTTTTCACAAAACTTGGACATGTGACTCTGGCTGATATTATACCTGGACAGCATTCTGTTGCGACGTGTTGTTGAGGTTGAGATGACGAAGTTATCCAGATCAGCCCCTCCAGCTTTCAAGGTGGCAGAAACCATGGCAGTAACTTGATTGTCTGATAAACCAAGACGATCAGCTGTATTGCAGATGACATCATGACATTGTGAAGTTGTAACTTGTAGATGGTTTTCTAGATTCTGATTGAGTTTCTGTTTTTCCTGAAAAATGATAGATAATTATTATTATTATTATTATTATTATTATTAATTATTATTTATTTATTATTATTATTATTATTATTAATTATTATTTATTTATTATTATTATTATTATTATTATTATTATTAATTATTATTTATTTATTATTATTATTATTATTATTATTATTATTTATTAATTTTATGCTCTTTCATTTGATACCTAATTTGTTGCTCTATCTTGTTTAGATCAAAAGTTAAAGTGCAAAACATAATTCAAGGGATAAGGAATTGGCGCTTTGGCCGATTTCAAGGCAGAAAATTTAAAGCTCCATGCGGCAATGCTTCCCAACATCCTAGGTCAAAATAGTTGTGATGTTCGGCTTTTTCAGGTCAAAAAGCATGGGAAAATGTACAGAAACCTATGAAAATAAGAAAAGGTTGATTTTTGAACAGGCCTACCACAACACCCTTGCCACTACATGTACAATCATGCACCAACACCTCGCACCATTAAGGTAACACCAGAGAGACATTATAACCAAATACTCCACTCCATACCACGCCCCACAGACATCACACAGTACAGAAAACACATACACACACACCTAACCCACAAAGCACTGACACGACTCGGTCCGAATGCGGTCCTAGGTGCGAAGCCGCCACCCATTAACAGGTCAGAGATCAGCCTGAGCAGATCGGATCGAGTTAACTTAGCACGATTCCGATGTGGACATCACCCCAACTTACGGACATATAAACACAGACTAGACAACTCCATAGACGACACCTGCCACCTGTGCCAGGACACACCACAAACAATTGAACACATTATGACAGACTGTACCGCTCTAGCACAACAACGAACACAACACAACATCACTAGTGCGCTGAACCTCTGGTCCACTCCGGAGAGGGCGATCGGTTACCTGCGTGCCGCCGGCTTGCTCGATCAGGGTGGGCTGATCGGCTAAACAACAACAACAACAACAAATACAAAAGCATTGTTAATGGTAATCAAGAAAGAGAAACCAATTACTGTTTCTAACATTTAATGTTTAAACATTGGCATTTTGAATGGTATCAGATACAGAAATGACAAATTTTTTACAGTTTACAATACGTTTTTGAAAATCCCACCGTCAACCTCAATGCACTTTGCAACTCGTGTGCAAAGATCACTTGTTGCTCGTCTGAGGTGATCTTGACGTTCCTTTATGCGGGCAGCAGCATCCAAAATGCGCGCGAGCAATTCGTCTCGTGTATCCACCTTTCTTTTGTAAACTTGACTTTTCATCCACCCCCACAAACAATAATCTAACGGAGAGAGGTCTAGAGACCTTGGTGGCCATTGAATGAGACCACCGCGGCCGATCCATCGACCAGAGAAAGTTTGATTTAGGTATTGTATCACCAGACGGGTAGAATGTGGAGGAGCTCCGTCATGCTGAAAGTACATACCAGCGCGTGTAGCCAAAGGAACATCCTCCGATAGTCCTGGCAATTCATTTTGCAGAAATTCTAGATAACTTTATCCTGTAAGACGATTCTCTAAAGTAACAGGGCCAAACAGCTGATCATCGATGATACCGCACCACACATTGGCAGAGAAGCGATATTGAAAATTTGTTTCCACAGTGGCATTTGGATTTTCGTCTGACCACCGATGAGAGTTACGAGTGTTGTTGATACCGCCACGGGTGAAAGTAGCTTCATCGGTGAGCAGTATTAATCGAAGCAATCGGCGATTAGCATTTACCCAATGACAAAATTCCAGTCGCATGGCAACGTCTCCTGGTTGAAGGTGTTGTACACGCTGTACATGACATGATGCAAGCCTTTCTCACGTAATGTTCGCCATACTCTTGTGTGTGGTACACCGAGACGTATAGAAATTCTTCGTGAGCTAGTGGTAGGACTACGCTCTACCAACTGAAGAATGTTTTCCACTTCATCCACATCTTGTTGACCTTCATGTTCAGATGAAACATGAGCGCTGGGAAGTGTGCCAATCTCACGCAATGTGTTGAAAACCCTGATAAACACTCTTCGATCCGGAATTCTGCGGTTCGGAAACCGTCGACGGTATTCTGCAACAGCAACTGTTGCACTTCCATCGCAAAAACCGTAGCCATACAGCATATCTGCATATTCGGCATGTGTGAAGGTGTGTGGCATTCTTAACACTGCTTCAAACACCAAACAATGTCACTCACAACAGTCAGCTGTCGATTGGCTTATGTTACATGCTTACATTACAGCTTACATGGTTCAATAGTGTGCCAATTTGGGAGGTGAAAATTAATTTTTGCCAATTCCTTCACTGAAGGGTTTTAAAAATATGTTTTTGGATGTGAAGAATTCAAATCTGCTATTATTTTTGTGATTGCTCAACACTTAGCTTGGTAAATCTACGTTTGATTAAAAAGCACATAAATTGCTCTCGGAAAACAACATTTATTAATTTTAGCTTCTCAAAATGTCAGGTAATGCTATAAAAATTTTAGTTTCTCTGCATAAAACATATCCTGGTAATCATAAAACATATCCTTGTAATCATAAAACAACATTAGAAAGTAATGACATCAGTAAAAAAAAATATTTAAACAACAAGTTTCATCAAGTCTTGCTTTGATTCGTTCTTGGACATCAGCCGCCGACTTGCTTCTTGGCCTCTGATATAGCCCTCACGTTTCTCATGTGTATACACCCTGCCTGCTGCCTCTGTGACTTGTTTCACACACCTCTCTATTGACTGAGCATGACAGGGCCACTGTGGAACTTGCATAGGCTTGTCAAAGAACTTCTTTACTTCCGCTGTAGTCAGTTTACATGTCAAAGGAGGTTCAAATACCCCGTCAGACCAGTCTGTCAGCTCCAACACGGAAAAAGCACTGGGGTTGATGGAAGGTGTCTTCCTGGGACGTACAGAAAGATCTCCAAGTGTGTCATCTCCACCCCTCATGTCAACAATCTTTTGGACACCAGCTCTCCTCTCCTCACTGTCATCTGAGCACAAGAGTGTCTGGATTATCATTTCGCTGAATGCATACCATGCTGAGCGCTTGATGGTTGGCAAAACAGCATCCACTACAGCCTTCTTTTGCAGCCTAACTAGCCGCAGCTGAAACAAGATGTGGCGTGGGCCTTCCACCCAAGAGTGTTTTACTTTGATGTTGAACCAACAGGGGTAGTACACACCAACAATGTATTCCACTATCAGTCTTAAGTTGTTGAGGGTTTTGCCTTTAAAGCCATGTTTTGAAACCCATATGCGACAAAGCCTGTTTGCTGTTGTCAACCACCTTGAATGGCTCACTGGACCAATTTCAAGAAGGGCCAGATCTGTGGGAAGTTCTCCTGTCCTTATGGCCTGTGTGATCCTATACCCGTACGCTTGATCAGTAGAGAGATCCTTTACGACATTGTCACTCAGTGAAGAGGCCCTCCAATTGAGAGTTTGGTGAATGAAGGATCAACTTCAAGTTCGGTTGCAGTGTCTAGCATCTTGCCAATGTTACCTGTCCACTTGTTGTTAGACAAGGTCTTCCCATCCACTGCTGTGATCAAGTGTCGCAGGGGTAACTCGTTAGTGTGGAGGGCACAAACCAACCAGATCAGCTTACGGCAAAGCTTGACCTCTACCCAATGCATGGAACCACCCTCCCAGCCAGTGTTAACATTTGTAGAATCACCTCCAATGGCCTGCAGGCTTTTATCAATGCCCTTCTTCTTCATGAAATCTACAAGATTATCAGCAATAACTTCAGCAGGTTTTTTTCTCGTTGAGCCTTTCTCAGGAGTGAAGTGGTAGAGATATCTTCCACCTGGCTCACTGCACACAGAATAATGCTCTTCTTTGATGATGCTGGGGAACTGACGATCTGAATTGGCTGCTTTCAGCATAACTTTAGTTGTATCTTGACTGCCGTCAAAGAAGATGCAGTCAATTTCACCATTCTTACAAAGATCATCAAATTCCTGATCCAGGGATCTCATAACTTTTTCTTGGGCCCTCTTGACTTTATTGTGATCAACTACAAGTCTCTTGTCTTCTTCAGTGATCAAGCCAGCATCCATAAAGGCAGCAGTGGTGATAGCAGCTGTGGCACGCAGGCCAACACCATATCTGATGCTATGCATAGCAACATTAGGTATTTCTAATGTGTTGTACTCTGGCTTTTTATTGGAAGTTGAAGACGTGCTTGGTATTTCTAATGTCACTTCATAACTTCCATCCTTTCCATCTTGAGCATCAGCTATTTGTTCTTCATTTTCATCATCAGAGAAAATTATTTCATTTGATGGCATTGAAACATCCTGCTTACTTGTCTGCTTATATTCAGCAAGCCTTCTTCTTTCGTCTTCTTGCCGCTTCTGCTTTTTGACTTGTTTGTTGTGCTCAGGTTGATCTGGCAAGCCAATCTGATGTGGTCCAATAGAACCAGACTTGTCTCTCTGACCTTTAATGAAAGCAAGTTCCTTCACAGGGATCTTCATCTCCCTAGGGCATGTACAGTTAATGTGAGTTTCGTTTTTGCAACCAGCATCTGCAAGGCAGCCAAATTCAGAGCAGAGAACAATTTTACACTTGCAACTGAGGATGTCAAAAAGCTTGTCAAGTTTTGCAATGAAAGCCTCTTTGACATGTAGCTTTCCTCTCCCAAGAGATATGTTTTTGGCCTGCTCCCAGCTCTCTTGGATCTTGTTTAAGATTGTGACTCGTGAATTTACAACGGGGGCTACAAAAGAACTGTTTGCTCGTTCCCACTTTTCAAGCACTTTAGGGTAAATGTCCTTTGCAAGACTGGCTGCTGGGTAGTTTCTCACATCCTCACCACTTTGTTCTCTTAGCAGTAGCCCATATTTCAGAACGTCTCGCAGAGTTGGGAGTTCAGAGGGCAACAACTCTCTACCAGTTCCAATTAGGTTGCTCATATGTGTGAATGTCCCCAGTCTTGTCCTCCTTTTAGAAGCCAGTGTAGGTCAATTCCCACTGGTTAGGATGGTAGCACTGACGGACAAGTAATCTTCAGCACACTGATGAATATGTTTCAACCTGTGAAATAAGCAAAAACAGCAGTGCATTATATATACAGCACATATAATTATTAATATAATAATTATTATATAATTCCACAAAAGTCAAAAAAGTCACTATTTTTATGTAGCTTCTTACCAAGCAAACCTAAATTATATTAAATTAACAAAAATATCTTTAGAATTCCTAAGTCATGCTGCAACTTTTTAGCACCCCTCATATTTGGAATTTGAAAGTTGAAAAATTCGACACACCCTAATGGTTCAAGGTTATAGGGGAGGGAAGGGGGAGAAAGAGTTGCGCGCGCATCAGATTCAAACAGCTCTATCTCCGTAACCATTCAGAATTAGACACATGTTCATGTGAGCTTTTTTTCTCACAATGACCGATACTATCACCTCCCGAAGTAGTGACCTTTCTTCCTGAAACACCCTGTATATGGCATCCTTGGCAACGTTCAAGAAACCTATCTACAGGGTGGGCCGTAAGTTTCCATACATAGGAAAAATAAACATTTTTTTATGGACAACCATTTTTATTTATATAATATGCTCTACATGGTTGCCATTGTTTTGAAAACACATTTCAATACGTGTTCCCCACTGTTGATGAACACGCATTAGCACAGTTGACGTTATGCTTGTAATGGCGTTGGGATACGTTCCTTTAGATGATTTATGTCTCGTATCTTTTCCTGATACACCATGGCCTTCAAGTGCCCCCAAAGATAGAAATCAATGGGGGTGAGATCTGGGGATCTGGGAGGCCACTCCACAGGACCACGCCGACCAATCCAAGCATCCGGAAACTGCTGATCCAAATACCGACGCACGTGAAGACCATAATGAGGTGGAGCTCCATCTTGCTGGAAGTAAACTGGGAAGTTACCTTCCTCGTTTAGCAGGGATGGGAAAATCTCTTCTTGCAACATGTTAAGATACCTTTCGGCATTAAGATTTCCACCGACAAAAATTGGTCCAATAATTCTGTCACCCCATATCCCGGCCCACACCATCACTTTACCGGCACCTTGCATCTTCGTCGGACTCAGCCAGTTAGGGTTAGCATTACTCCAATAACGTGTTTTGCCGATTAACCTCTCCATTGACGTAAAAATTTGCTTCATCAGTAAACAAGATCTTACAAACGCATATTCTTAGGGTATCTGAAACATAAAAACAAACGTTTAAATTTTCCTATGTATGGAAACTTACGGCCCACCCTGTACATATATTTCTAAGTTTTAATATTAAAATACAATCAAAATGTCTTTAATGGTATGTATGTAAAATGTACATTGTATGCATGTAAAATGTTCAAGAAACCTATCTATATTTCTAAGTTTTAATATTGAAATACAATCAAAATGTCTTTAATTGTATGTAATGTATGTAAAATGTAGTTATATACAATAAAAAAAATACTTGCAAAAGTTGCTGATTTTTCGTAAACTTCAACTTCAAATATAAGTAGCTAGGAGTGGTCAAATCTTGATTTTAAAGCCATATTTCGATTTAACACATAAAAATGCATCATTTGGTCACTTGTAGTTTTTTGAATTGTTGACTTTACTAAAATTGACACACCTTACCCCATCACGGTCACTAGTTTTACGGCGATCCAACGACGAAAGAACTTCTGGATGGAGAATATTCTTGCGGCCTCTTTTTGGATGAGGTGATGACACTACGACTCCTCCAACAGCTCTTTCATTCTCTGAATCCGTAGTGTTCTCACCTGTGGAAGATGAAGAAGATTCCAAGACGATTTTTCTGTTAAGTACGAGATTCTCTATTTCATGTCTCTTAAAGTCATCATTCCGAATTCGCTTCTTCGTAGCTGCTTCCTCCTTTTTAGCCAAAGTCATATCAATTCCAGCAATGGAGCCTCTTCTGCCCTTCTCTCTTTGTGCCAAAAGGAACGCTTTATCCTCCTCATTCGTCATCAACACCATAGCATTTTGGTGAGCAACGTCGAAAAGGTCATCAAAGCAGGATTTCAACTCTTCTTCTTTCTTCCTTTGTGTATCCGTCTTCCGGGACTGATTTTTTTTCAAAAGATCCCACTTCTTCATCAGACTCTCCAACTGTTTCATTTCACTGTATGTTGAACTGGCCGCAGTGGAATCCTCGCCTTCTTCCAAAAAGTCTCCACTTCCGCTATCGTCAACTGAGCAGCCTTGTGCTTATTCTTAATCGAGTGAAGCAAATGTAGATAGTACCTCATAACATCCCCATTACTTGGCAATTTTGCACCTGATAAACAATTTTGAGTATGTTCAAGCAAATAAACCGTATGTTTTTTCGAGTTCCACTAGCCATCATAAAAAAATCTATATACCTCGATAAAAAGAAAGCGTAATGTCGTTTAGCATATAAGAACATAAGATCATCGCTACTCTTTGTTTCAAATTAACCATATATAATATGGCAAGTCATATAATAAGCAAATTCTACCAATAACCCATCACGCCTATTTGATAATATATGAGACAGTCGAAAGAGAAAGTTTGAAGTACTTGTGTGTTATTTTCTAGTAACATAGAATCCAACTGAAGGGCCACCCTAAAATATATATATATATATATATATATATATATATATTATATATATATATATATATATATATATATTTATATATATATATAAGCAAACAACCACAGGGAAAAGGAAACACGAAGTCCGAGCGCTTTCGTGATATATTCACATTATCAAGGAGAAACAGAAAATAGCTATTTTCTGTTTCTCCTTGATAATGTGAATATATCACGAAAGCGCTCGGACTTCGTGTTTCCTTTTCCCTGTGGTTGTTTGCTTTTTAATAAGATCACGTGTTATTCTGTGATTTTAGTGCATATATATATATATATATATATATATATATATATATATATATATTGCAAGGAGAATGTATAACAGATGTAGCGAGAGTTATAGGACAAATGAAATCACATTCAGCTGCAGGTCCGGACAAATGGCACGCACTATTAATTAAAAACTGTAAAAATTAAATAGCTACAACCTTATACTGGGTATGGAGAAGATCCCTAGACACTGGAGAAATACCGAGCATCTTGAAAAGAGCAAACATCGTCCCCATATATAAAGGCGGGATAGATCTCACGCAAATAACTATAGACCAGTGTCCTTGACGTCCCATCTCACCAAAATATTTGAAAGAATAGTCAGAGCGAAAACTTATGACTTCTTGGAGACATTGGAAAGATTCAAACGAAAATCAGAATGGATTCCGATCAGGAAGATCATGCCTATCACAACTTATAAAGCATTATAACAATATCCTTGATGTACTTGAAGGCAATGAAAACTATGATGTCATGTACACGGATTTTGCTAAAGCTTTCAACAAATGCGATCATGGTATAATAGCACATAAAATGAAACATATGGGAATAACAGGCAAAGTGAAAAAATGGACTTACAACTTCCTCAGAAAACGACTAAAGGTCGTCAAAATTCAAGGTATATCATCATCAGAATCAGAAGTACGCAGCTCAGTACCACAAGGTACAGTGCTGGCCCCACTCCTGTTCATTATCATGATAACAGACATAGACAGTGGAATAAACAGCAACAGTATAGTAACATCATTTGCGGACGATACAAAGATCAGCAGAAAAATGAGCGATGCAAATGAAGTGGAGACCTTGCAGAGGGACACGAACAAAATATACAAATGGTCAGAAGACAACAATATGACATTTAACACCGAGAAATTTCAGCTCTTGAGATATGGTAGAAATGAGGAGCTTAAAAAGACTGCATGTTATATTCCAGAGAGACAAGAAATTCAGAGAAGCACGAAAGCGGTCGACTTGGGGGTAATAATGACCGATGATACCAAATTCGAGACACAAAATCAGATAGCAATAAACAAAGCAAAAAGAGTAGCATGACAGGTACTAAGAACGTTCAAAAGGAGGGACAAGACAGTAATGATTTCCCTGCTGAGAACACTGATCATACCAAAACTTAAATACTGCTCAGTTTTGACGTCTCCATATAAAAAGGAAGAAATTAATAAACTAGAAGAAACGCAGACACATTTCACAGCCAAGAATGATGGCTACAAAGAACTCAACTACTGGGAAAGACTATGTAAACTAAATCCGTACTCAGTGGCGTACTAAAGGGGGTGCGAGGGGGCGGTCTGCCCCGGGTGACAGCCAGGAGGGGGGGTGCCATCGGGAGAGTTGAAATACTAGTACAAGTTTTCAAACCAAATTAAAAATTCGCCAAAGTAAGAAAAAAAAACTTAAAAATGTTCAAACTATTGCAACAGCTTAATGTTAATTTCCACTATAAAATAAATTTTTATTTTTATTGGCAATACAAAATTTACAAACGAAAAATTAAATATTTGATAAAAATTACATCGAAAGGTGAACGTTTGTTGATGTTTTAGTCATCAGTTTGTTGAGCATAGCCAGCTGGCTGCAACTGACATTCATTAAATAATTATGATAAAGCATAAAGTGCTGGTGTTTATAACAATATCATGGTACTTATACCAGTGTCCAGTAATTTTTGACAATGTGGTATCATAGTGATGTTTAAGTGTTTATAAATGCATCGTGGTGATGTTACAATACCCGGTTGTTGTTGTTGTTTAGCCGATCAGCCCACCCTGATCGAGCAAGCCGGCGGCACGCAGGTAACCGGTCGCCCTCTCCGGAGTGGACCAGAGGTTCAGCGCACTAGTGATGTTGTGTTGTGTTCGTTGTTGTGCTAGAGCGGTACAGTCTGTCATAATGTGTTCAATTGTTTGTGGTGTGTCCTGGCACAGGTGGCAGGTGTCGTCTATGCTCTATGGAGTTGTCTAGTCTGTGTTTATATGTCCGTAAGTTGAGGTGATGTCCACATCGGAATCGTGCTAAGTTAACTCGATCCAATCTGCTCAGGCTGATCTCTGACCTGTTAATGGGTGGCGGCTTCGCACCTAGGACCGCATTCGGACCGAGTCGTGTCAGTGCTTTGTGGGTTAGGTGTGTGTGTATGTGTTTTCTGTACTGTGTGATGTCTATGGGGCGTGGTATGGAGTGGAGTATTTGGTTATAATGTCTGTCTGGTGTTACCTTAATGGTGCGAGGTGTTGCTGCATGATTGTACATATAGTGGCAAGGGTGTTGTGGGTTAGTTGTCGCTGCTGCCATGAATTGTGTTCCCCTCATGTCTAAATGTTCCCTAACTTTCAGTATTTTTGTTTCTGTGTGCAGGTGTTCTATTGGTGTTGTTTGAGTGCATCCTGTAATGATACGAAGTGCGTTGTTTTGTATTGTCTGTAAGGTGTTTATGTGTGTGTTTGAGATAATGGGTGCCCAGCATGGGCTAGCATAGTCCATAACTGAGCGAATATATTGTTTGTATATGAGTGATGTTGTTTCCTGCTGGTGTCCAAAGTTTGTGCCTGTTAGTACCCTAAGCGTGTTAAGTCTTGACGTACAGTTGTTTTTAATGTCCTGAATGTGGTTTGCAAAAGATAATGATGTGTTGTATGTGACCCCAAGTATTTTGGTCCTGTGAGTGTGTGGAATGTTGATGTTGTTTAGTGTAAGCTGTGGAATTACCTGGTGTTCTTTTGTGTTGCTTGTAAGCAAGGTGATGGTTGATTTTGTGGGCGCTACTTTGAGTTTATTGTGTGAGTCAGTCTTGTATACTGTTTATGTATGTTTGTAGGTTATTTGTAGCGGTGTCGATGTTGTTGTGGGTGGATGTTAGAGTGATGTCATCTGCATATGATGATAAGGTAAGCTTGTTATCTATGGGTGTTGGAATGTCATGCATGTATAAGTTGAAGAGTGTTGGTGAGAGAACAGAGCCTTGAGGGACCCCGTTCGGAAAAAGCTTGTTTTTGGATGACTTGCCATTAAATGTGACATGTGAGTATCTTCCTGAAAGATAGTTGCTCAGCCACCTTTTGGTGTTCTTGTGCATGTTTGTGTTGAGTATTTTGTTTATGAGAGGGAAGCGTGGGATAGCATCAAATGCTTTACTAATGTCTATTGTTGCTAATAGTGTACGTTGAGCTGGTCGTCTGGAGTTGATGCCATCCATAATTATAATAATAATAATAATAAAAAGTCGATATCAGCCTATGTCTTTATAAAGGATTTACATTTAATTTCCAATATTCTGAATATTTTTTTATTTTCAGTACTGAGTTTCTTAATAATAATTCTAGATAAGAATTTGCAGTATGCTAAGAATACTGTCTTCACTTTTGCTTCTGCTGACGCGTTTCGTTCATATACTTTGAACATCTTCAGAGCTTTATACGTAATTTTAAAGTAAAATGGGTTATATATAGTATATTTCTTGATTGTAAGTTTGATACAATTTCAAATTAATTTAAGACTATTCGAAAGTTCATTAAATTTTATATTAATTTTCGTTTTTTTTCATTTTAATGTAAAAGGCTTCGGTAATTTTTAGTTTTTTGTACGTTATGTGATGAGTATAAGATTTGAAAGTTTTGTGAGATATTTTTTAAATTTAATATTTTATGATCTACTCTGTAATGTTCGTTAATTTTACTTGGACGATATTTATGTTGATATGATCTCTCTTTAATGTGGTTTGTAGTGTAACCAATGTAAGTCGACGTATAGTCAACTGCAGGACACGTAAATTGGTACACCACATGATGTTGCTTATCAGGGTTTTTGTTACGTGTTTTTCTTTATCCATTGGTTAAATTTATGTCTCTTTAATATATTGTTTAAACATTTTTCTTCATATTGTAGTTTTGTTAGGTTTCTTGTTTCGAAGTCGCGTTTGAGAAGTTGCGTTTTGAAATTTTCTGTAGACTTTTCTTTGTGAGCTGTTTTGTCGTAAAGTCTTATGTTTAGAAAATTAGGAAATTAGGAAATTAGGAAAATTAGGAAACTCATCACATAACGTACAAAAAACTAAAAATTGCCGAAGCCTTTTACGGGTGTCAGGAAATGATTGCCCCCCCCCCCTGTAGAGCAAAAACTAGAAGAGATAGATAAAAACCGGCGAGACCACTTGAAAGAGCGTTAAAATCTGAATAAAAACCATTATATTCTATTCCTGTGATTTTAATTCTTACCATTTTTTTCCCCACAGAAACCATGGCATCATCTATTTTGAACGATTCAGAGAAAAAGCGAGTTCTTGACCGCATTCGAGCTGTCACATTTCGTGAAGCAAAGGAAGCTGGTGCAACTTTCATAACTCGACACTGGGTGGCTGAGAGATTAAAAAGATCAGAAGACTTTGTCAAAAGGAATTGGAATAAGAATCCTGAAGATTGTGAAACAGAATTTCGAGGAGGAAGACCGGAGAAATTATCTCAAGAATCGAAAGACATTGTGCTTGCTGCATCACGGCGCCGAAAGAAGAGCTGCTCTGAGGTAGCGAAAGAGATACTTATCCGTCGTGGTAAGATAGTCAATCGGCAACTTGTGCATCAATTTCGAGTTCGCCAAGGCTTGAGTGCTTGGCATGAAATAGCTAAGCCACGGAAGAGTGATCTTAATATTGAAGATCGGCTATGGTTTTGTGATTATCTTGAGGAATGGACGGAAGACGATTTCCTTCACTTGGTTGTCAGCGATGAATTCTTCGTTTATGTCTCCAGAAAACCAAATTTTCAGAATGATCGGGTTTGGGCAACAACTCCTGATGAAGTCCCAGACGACCAGAAGTATCGAGAAATAGTAAAAAATCCAGCATGTGTGGGTGTTTTCATTATGTTCTCTATTCGGAAGCTCATCTGGGTTATCAAACCAAGAGGAACCAGTTGGGATGGGCCTTATTTTCGAAATGCAATTTTAGCCCAACATGTAATTCCGTTTTTGAAAGACCCCGAGTGTGTTTTGGATGTTGAACAGGCAACCTTTCTTCACGACAAAGCCCCCTGTATGAAAGCACTTGCGACTCAACAACTGCTTAAGGACAATAACATTGATTTTTTCGGAAATAATGAATGGCCTGGCAATTCTCCCGATCTTAATGTCTGTGAACATGTCGGATCCATCATGAAGGATCGGGTGGAGTCCTTAATGCTGGAACAACCCATTCAGAATCGGTATTCAACAGAAATTATGACTGCAAAGATCAACGAAGTCCTTGAAGAA